>LPNX010967221.1:506899-593632 GCA_001517045.1 Pseudotsuga menziesii | reverse complement strand
TATATAAAGTAAATCTTGCACCTACACCTAATTACTATCTATCCTTTAAGGTTTTACGTCTGAAATAATTTTGTAACGCTAAACCACTTAAGCATTAAAGGGAGATAGAACCCACAATTTAGCTCAACAACTTACTTAGCAGAAATGCTAACTCATTTTCTCCTCTATTGCAGGTTCCATAACCCACTTATTCTAAACGAAGTGATTACACCCTATCCATAAGTCTAATGCTAAGAGGGACGAAGGTCAAGAAACAAAATAGGATAATGGACCACTATCCAACTATGGTATTAAGCATTTGGAGTCATGATTTAATTGTAAAAAAATGTTTTTCAAGTCCGAGGGTGCTCTTTATTTGTAAAAATGGGTTGAATTTACTATAGGAATATCCATTCCAACCATGCAGTGACTTCACACTTGTACTGCTGAAAGGGTTACTCTACGTTCTCAAAATTCCTTTTTCCTTATAGTGAATTTGGTTGGCTCGAAACATGTCGGTGGAGGCAAAGCTCACAATTTGGCACCATACTCCTTCATGGTGATGGTTTTGGTTGCTATGTTGTCAATGTTGCTATACAGCGTAGAATTAATTTCATTACAGGTATAAAATCGATACCATTTTTTTATTTGGGTTCGATAATTTATAAATTATTATCAGTAATCTAAAGCTTTGTGTTTTGGTTTTTACATGTTTGTTTGCTGCAAGCGGAGTCTTTCGAACTTTATGAGGTAATTTGTTGGTCTTATATGCTCATTATATCTCTGTGAGTCAAACTTTAACATGGATGTTGCATTTGTATAATATCTTGCTACTAAGGTGGTTTTAAAAGAAGCTTTGTGGATGGTTGTAACAATCCAATACATTCCAAGGGTTTTTAGCTCGACCCAATAACTCAGGTCGTTCGAAACTATGGGAAATTTATTAATTTTTACAGAGCTTATTTATTCTATAACTGGTTATTGAGAGAGTTGTGACCAGTTGAATGAGCTCATGCATTTTAATGAACTGTGGCTCTATGCTAGATGACGTTATGTAATACTATGTTTCTAGTGAAGTTTGAATATATATAACAGTATAAATGTATTTCTTTGTCTTTATTCATCGTTCTTATTTCATTTCAGCTTCTGTGAAAAAATATTTACACTCCGAGTTTCGACTGATGATAAACTGTAAAATGGTATACTATGGTTATACTATTTTTAAAAGAAAGTTTTAGCTTGTTTTTTCACATCCCCTACCGTCCACTAGAGAGAGAACGAGACCATAACTGCTTGCTCTGATTGTTGTAGGAGCACCCAGGTCGAATTCCAATCTATTCACAACTGTGTAAATTCTTTGACTTCCCAATAGCAGAGAAATTGATCATGTCAGTGATCCATTCGATGATCTACGAAGAAAAAAATATCAGAGGAGATCAAATGGTGGTGAAAGATCGCGACGAAAATTGATGGTCACAATTTATTCCGCATCCAGGAACAGATCAACGATTGAGAATCAACTCGCAAGAATCAATGGTGTAGAAAGCTTGAGTTTGCAGAATCAAGAAAAATATGGAAATTGTTGTCTCGCATCCCGCATTATACATCCTACATATCGCATGTGGAATAGACCATTGCGGAAATAATTAGTTGCGGAAATAGATATTATGGATCCACATCTTGCATCCCGCATGTTGAAAGGAGAGTTGTGGAACAAAAATATGCGAGGAACAGAATTCAAAGAAGGACGTTTCCGCATCCCGCATCCCACAAGTTGTTGAAAGAAAAGTTATGGAACAAAATTCAACCTATTAATAGAAGTCTTGGACATATTTGATCATTCAGTCCATCACCAATCTAGCCATCTAAGTCCCATAACATAATTTAGAAATGCATTGAAAGAAACATACAAAGATGCCTACAATTGAAATTATACATCAGAAGCAATTAATCAATTCAACACATTAGGCATGTTTATCATATTTCATTAAGCAAATACAATTGCAGAGATTAACATAGACAAGAATACTTATCTTGAAGGAAGCTTGTCTCGCAACCAGCTACGTTGCTGCAACATTCCGCCCAACCATAGGACAATGCACTCATCAATCTCTCAGCAGCACTGCCACCCCTAAGCTAAACATGATTCCCACAAGGAATAAGGAACACTAGCAGGATCACACATAGCCAAGGATACAAAAAAACTCATCCAAAATAGCACACTTGGGTTTATCAGGCTGCAAACAAAGAAGCCAATATACTACTGGGTTTATCAAGCTAATCAACAAAGCCAACATTTATATTAAGGACCAGCCAAACCAACTAACAGATGGGTTTATTAGGATAAAAAGGAGCTGGAAAACTTGAACTACTAAGCTAGTAACCTCAACCACCGAGCTATGGACACCTACACTAGATCGGGCTTGGCTCCTAAAAGATATACACACCCAACACAAGGAAGCATCCCCTTCTCTACTACACAGTCCCTCAGGCTATGCCTTCCATTCCAGTGTTGTTTAGGGTGTGCAAAGAAAAAAACCAGCCCCTCTAGATCTATTTGTGAGGTTCCTTCCTACACCAGGTTTATCAAGCTAGTTTAGACCCAATCCCACTCCCACCAGTTTATACCAAGGAAAAATATGCACATAGGAAACCACAATGTCAACACAACCAAACATGCTTCCTCTCACTCTCTCACAGAGGAGACTATTGCACAAAAATGGTGATGATACCACAAACAAACAACTAAGAGAAAAACATGGTTCTGCAAGCAGGACGAATGCACAACATGCATGAACATAATGGAATCGAAAATGATTAGAATGGACCCTAATGTTTCGGTGAGAGCCCAATGATGGAATCAACATGCACAATGAGGACCAGAAACTAAAATGTGAAGGATGGATGATCAAAACATCCCCCGCTCCCCAAAACGTGAGGGAAGATGAAAACATGAATGCATGATGGAATGGGCATACATTTTTGGGCGTTTCCTTTTAACACATGGATTTTCCCCAAAATGGATCAAGGTTAAACATTCTTCCTCCTTATCCTTAGGAAAGCATGCCCCCATCTCATTATTTATTGCATTAACATAGCTGGTTGTGGGATTTTAATTAAATTACATATTTATATAATGTCCAAAATTATATACTTTTCTCGACTTAGCACCATAAACTGTAGGCATCAACTTTGATCACCTATACACAAAACATCAATCAATGGCAGGGCCTTGGCCTTGATCTCCTTGCCATTATTCCATACAATATTTACATCATATATATTTATTGAAAACAGGGTAAAAACTAGGGTGTTACATTTCCCCCCCCCTTCAACAACATTGTCCTCAGTGCTTTACAAAATTGAACAAAAATGCTATGTTGGTACCGCCTTGAATGCTCTACAGAATTTAACAAAAATGGGTGTGGTAATCACATAGAATGGTCTAGCTCCCATGTAGCCTCTTCAGGACTGTAGTACTCCCATTTCACCTTTACCTTCCCTATGGCTCGGTTCTGGAGCACTGTGAACTTCCCTTCGAGGATGCACATTAGCTCGATTTGGAATTCTCCCTCAGGTTCCACCTGAATCACATCCCAATTTATCACATGCTTAGGATCATGTACATATCTCTTAAGAAAATAAACATGAAACAAATTATGGTCCCTAGTGATAGTAGGCAATGCAAGTCTATATGCAACTGTCCCTATTCTTTCAAGCACTTCAAAATACCCACAGTATCTAGGTGACAACTTGACACAACTTTTAAGCTTCAAGGAACTCTTCTTTGCCCTCACTCTGAGGTAAACATGATCCCCAACACTGAACTCTTTGTTCACCCTATGCTTATTTGCATAGCTTTTCTGTCTGTCCTAGGATGGTTTCAGATTTTGCCTTATCTTTACAACCTCTTTCTCCATCTCCTTGAGTAGTTCTGGAGCAATCAAAACACGGTTCACTGGATTATGCCAAGTCACTGGTGTCCTACACCTCTTGTCATACAAAGCTTCATGTGGACTCATCCCCAAGGATGCTTGCTGTTAATTGTTATATGGAAATTATACCAAGTGTAAATAATCTTCCCACTTGGTTGGTTTGTCCATCACATACATGTGAAGCATTTCTTCAAGCACCTGGTTAACTCTCTCTGTTTTCCCATCAGTTTGAGGATGGTAGGTAGTGATGAAATTCAACTTTGTACCCAAATATGCAAACAATCCCTTCCAAAAATTTAAAGTGAACTTGAAATATCTGTCAAAGACTATTGCCTTAGGTAATCCATGCAATTTGAAAACATCCTTCATGAATACCTTTGCAATGTCATCAGTCTTATGCGTAGACTTAACTGGTATAAAGTGTGTTGCCTTTGTAAACTTGTCCACCACAACCATGATGGAATCATGTTGTCTCCAAGTCAATGGAAATCCTCTAATAAAATCCATGGAAATAACTTCCCATTTCCATTTTGGAACTGGAAAAGGACACAATAACCTTGCTGGGTGTTAATGCTCAACCTTCACTTGGTGACATTTCGTGCACCTTGAAATATATTCATCCATGTATTTTTTCATTCCTAGCCAAAAGTACTTCTTTCTAGCTATAGCTATTGTCTTCTGATATCCTGGGTGTCTAGAATATGGAGCTTGATGGATCTCATCCATAACAACCCTCCTCAAATCTTATACATTTGGAATATAATTTTTTTCTTATAAGTAAGGAGTCCATCTTCTTCTAATTTATATCCCTCATACTTCTTTTCAAGACTTTCCTGCTACAACTTGTCTTCTACCTCCACATAAAATTCATCTTCAGCAACATGATTAACAATCCGTTGTCTCAAATCTGATTGGAAAATACTAAGAGATGCCACATGCATTTCCTGCACCTTCCCGTTGAGTGCATCAACTACCTTATTCTATTTTCCTTTTATGTGTTTTATTTGAAAATCAAACTCACATAAAAAATACAACCATCTAGCTTGCTTAACATTTAGTGTAGGCTGATCAAACATATACTTCAAACCACAATGGTTTGTTCTTAGCTCAAATCTTCTGCCCATCAATTAATGCCTCCACATCTTGAGAGCATGTACTATGGCTGCAAGTTCCTAATCATGAGTGGCATAGTTCTTCTCATGATCCTTCAAATTTCTTGAATCATAACATATTACGTGGTTGTATTGCATAAGAACTCCTCCAAGTACTTAACCACATGCATCAGTACAAACCACAAAATATTTCTATGGGTTTGCAACTTTCAAGACTGGTGCACTTGTGAGAATATTTTTCAACTTCTAGAAGCTTTCTTCAAACCTTGATGTTCATTCAAACTTTATCCCCTTCCTTTGCAAATAAGTGATGGCATGTGCAACCTTGGAGAATCCTTCAATGAATCTCCTGTAGTATCCTACAAGTCCCATAAAAGATCTTACATCTATCCCATTTATTGGAGTAGGCCAATTCATAATGGCTTCAATCTTGTCAGTGTCCATAGATATACCCTCTTCTAAGACAATGTGACCCAAATACTAAATTCTATATTTATATAAGTCACACATTCTCAACTTTGCATACAACTGATGCTCTTTGACCAATTGTAATGTCAATATCAGATGCTCTTCATGCTATTCCTCATTCTTAGAATAAATAAGTATGTCATCAAGGAAAACAAGAACAAACTTGTCCAAATACCTATTGAAGACACTACTCATAAGGCACATAAATGTATCTGGTGCATTTGTGAGACAAAATGGTACCACTGCAAACTCATAATGTCCATACCTTGTCCTGAAGGTTGTATTATGAATGTCTTCATCCTTGATTCTCACTTAATGGTAACCACACCTCAAGTCAATCTTGGAAAATACCTTTGCGCCTCTCATTTGATCAAAGAGGTCATCAATTCTAGGCAAAGGATATTTGTTCTTAACAGTGGCTTTGTTCATTTGTCTCTAATCAATACACAATCTGAGTGTACCATCCTTCTTCTTCACAAACAAAACTAGTGCTCCCCAATAACTCTTGCAACTGCATCTTAAGCTCTAGAATTTGTAGTGTACTCATTGTGTAGGGTGTCTTGGATATTGGTGCTACTCCTGGCACAAGTTCAATTGTGAAATCAATGTCTCTATTTAGAGGAAGCCCCAGAATATCATGGGGCAAGACATCCCTAAATTCCTGCAACACATGAAAGTCCTCCAACCTAGGAGTTTCATTCTCTATTTCTTCCAAAACATGAGATGCATACACTATGCAACCCTTCCTAGAAAACTTCTTCAACTGCATTGCTGAAATCAACCTCACAAAAATCAGCTTTGGAATGCCTCTTACAACTCTTGGGTTCGCTTCTTCATCCATGCATTCAAAATTCTTATTATAGTAGTCGAGTTTTTCCCTGTGAGCTTCTAACCAATCCACTCCAATGAGAAAATAATAGGAACCAAGTGGTAGAACATTCAGATCTACACAAGTGACCAATCCATTCATCACCAATGGGCATTTCTCTACCACTTCACTAACCTTTCTCTTAGTTTTAGTGGCTGACTGAACTAACCATGATTTTCTATGATTTACTTTCTTAAAAGCACAAATCTCCACTACTCTAGGAAAAATGTAACTATGAATAGTACCATGGTCAATCAAAATAGAAATCGATTGCTGAACAATCGTACCTGCAACTTTAACCACAATTGACTGGTTATCTGCTTGGCGGTCCTCTAGTGATACATAGATTCTAGGGATGTCCCTTGCTACTTGACCCGCTGTTTATGCCTCTTGAAAGTTTTAAGATGACATTGCATTCTCATTCTCAAGTGGACAATTCCTGCATATGTGGGGTCCTCCACATTTCCATCATTTGATTGGTGCTTTGTTCTATTGTGGATCTCTTGGATCTTCTCCCACCACTCTAACTTGCTCCTTCTCAACTTGGGATGGCTGATTCTGTTGATTTTTGAAGTTAGAAGGTTTGAAACCTTTCTTCCTTTCGTCAGACTTCTCATTCTTCTTATCCTTCCATGTCTTATGATAATTAGGTTTTCCTTTGCTTTGATCATAGAAATACTTAGCTTTCCTTATCGACGCTTCTTCCATAGTTCTAGGTTCATAAAACTCAATTCTTTCTTTGTAAGATTGAGGCAATCCACTTAGGAAATGCTGGATTTTCACCTTCTCATATTTGATGTAGATGACATACCTAAATAGTTCCGAGAACTTATTTGCATATTCTTCCATGGTCTGCCATCCCAATCTCATCTCATGAAACTCTTTGATCTTATCATCATAGTACCTGTCAGAGAGGTACTTCTGCTTGAAATACTTCTAGAACTGTTTCCACACAATCTTCCTTTCATTAATATTTTTCACTTGCTTGAAGTGCTCCCACCATATGGATGCTCTTCCAGTTAATTTGAAGATGGATACCCTATCCTTCATATTTCTCGAGTAGTGTTGGACTTGGAAATATTTCCTCATCCCAAGAAGCCAAGCTTCAGCTTCTTGACCATTCTTTATCTAACCAATGAAGGTAGGAGGCCGTGCCTTCTTAAATTCATCATGTGAGCGGTTTTGGTAGCGCCTCTTTCTCTTATTATTATGAGAAGAAGAACTTGAACCACCTGTGGATCCTAGAGAGTCAGATGACCAACTAGGATATCTCTTTCTTCTTCTAGCAGTGCTCTTACATCCTTCTAGTCTCACTATCTAGTCCTCAGAGTTCATATGCCTCTTAATGTCTATCAAAATTTGCAGCATGGATGTGTTCAACTGATTCTTCTCCTCTGGAGCCTTAACCAATCTTTCATTATCTTCCCTATGACTTTGCATCTCCACCATTAGGTTTCTCCTGGTGGCCGAAAAATATGGGGGAGTATATTGAAACCTCCTCCCATTAGATTCTATCTCAGCATTTCCAATTCAGACATTTTCCTCTGTAGCATCTTCCTCGTATTCATTGGGGTTATGTGCATCATCACACGTGTCAGTTCGCATGGCTTATCCAAACCAACTTTACCAAACTGCACTATCTGGAATGCTACCCTTTGATGGTGACTATAATTCTGCAAAATGTGTTAATAACAAAATTGTTAGCTGCATAGTAAAATCAGAAGTAAAAACCATTTACCAACAGTTGTGTTAATTTTTCAACTTGGCCCATCAAGGCCCAATGCTACAACCCAAAACTATGATACCACACTATCACAACCCCTCCCGTCCACTAGAGAGAGAACACGACCAAAATGCTTGCTCTGATTGTTGCAAGAGAACCCATCTCAAAGTTCAATCTATTAACCATTGTGTAAATTCTTTCACTTCCCAATAGCAGAGAAATTGTTCCTGTCAGTGATCGTTTCAACGATCTATCAAGAAAAAAATATCAGAGGAGATCAAATGGTGGGGAAAGATCACGATGAAAATCGATGGTCACAATTTTTTCTACATCCAGGAACAGATCAACGGTGCAAAAAACTTGAGTTTGTGGAATCAGGGAAAATATGGAAATTTCGGTCCTGCATCCCGCATTCTGCATCTCGCATGTAGAATAGACTGTTCTAGAAATAATTAGTTGCAGAAATAGAGATTATGGAGCCGCATCCTTCGTCCCACATCCCACATGCGGAAAGAAAAGTTGCGAAAGGAAAATCTATGGGGAATAGAATTTACAGGACATTTCCGCATCTTACATCCTGCAAGTTGTGGAAAGAAGAGTTTTGGAAGGAAATTCAATCTATTAACATAAGTCTTGGACATAGTTGATGATTCAGACCATTACCAATCCAACCATCTAAGTCCCATAACATTATCTACAAATGCATTGAAATAAACATACACAGATTCCTACAATTGCAATTATACGACGAAAGCAATTCATCAATTCAACACATTAGGCATGTTCATCATATTTCATTAAGAAAATACAATTGCAGAGATTAACATAGACAAGAATACTTATCTTGAAGGAAGTTTGTCCCGCAATGAGCTACGTCTCTACAATGTTCCACCCAACGATAGGCCAGTGTGCTCATCAATCTCTCAGCCGCAATCTCACCCCCGAGCTGGGCATGATTCCCACAAGGAATAAGAAACACTAGCAGGCTCACACATAGCGGAGGATACAACAAAACGTAGCCAAGCAAACATAGTTGGGTTTATTAGGCTGCAAACAAACAACCCAATATACTGTTGGGTTTATCAAGCTAATCATCCAAGCCAACATTCACATTAAGGACCAGCCAAGCCAACTAATAGATGGGTTGATCAGGTTGCAAAGGAGATGTAAAAATTGAACTTCTAAGCTAGTGAGCTCAACTACCGAGCTATGGAAACCTGCACTAGATCATGCATGGCTCCTAAAACATCTACACACTCAACACAAGGAAGCATCCCTTTCTCTTCTACACAGTCCCTCGGGATATGCCTTCCATTTCATTTATTTTTACGGTGTGCAAAGAATAAAACCAGTCCCTCTAGATCTATTTGTGAGGTTCCTTCCTACACCGGGTTTATCAAGCTAGTTCAAACACAATCCCACTCCAACCAGTTCAGACCAAGGAGACCATGTTAACACGAAAAAACTTCCTTCTGGTCTCACTGTCTGATCCTTAGAGTTCATTTGCCTCTGAATGTTTGTCAAACTTTGCAGCATGGATGCATTCAACTAATTCTTCTCCTCCGAATTCTTAACCAATCTTTCATTATCTTCCCTGTGACTTTGCATCTCCACCCTTAGGCTTCTCATGGTGGCGGAAAAATATGGGGGAGTATCTTGAAATCTCCTCCCATTAGACTCTATCTCAGCATTTCCAATTCATAAATTTTCCCCTATAGCATCTTCCTTGTATTAATTGGGGTTCTGTGCATCATCACACATGTCTATTCTCATGGCTCAGCCAAACCAACTTTACTGACCTGCACTATCTGAAATGCTGCCCTTTGATGGTGACTATAATTCTGCATAATGTGTTAATAACAAAATTGTTAGCCGCATAGTAAAATCAGAAGTAAAAACCATTTACCAACAGATCTGTTAATTGTTCAACTTGGCCCATCAATGCCCAATGCTGCAACCCACAACTTTGATACCACACGGTCACATCCCCTCACTTTGATTGTTGCAGGAGCTTCCATCTTGAATTTCAATCTATTCACCACTATGTATATTCTTTCACTTCCCAATAGCAGAGAAATTGATCATGTCAGTGATCCATTCAATGATCTACAAAGAAAAAAAATCAGATGAGATCAAACACCGGGGAAAGATCGCGATGAAAATCGACGGTCACAATTTGCTTCGCATTCGAGAAAAAATCAATGGCCGAGAATCAACCCGCAAGAATCAATGGCATAGAAAGCTTGAGTTTGTGGAATTGGGGAAAATATGGAAATTGTGGTCCTGCATCCCGCATCCCGCATCCTGCATCCCGCATGCGGAATAGACCGTTGCAGAAATAATTAGTTGCAGAAATACAGATTATGGAGCTTCATCCTACATCCCGCATCCCACATGTGGAAAGGAGAGTTGCAGGAGGAAAATATACGGGGAACAGAATTTACAGAAAGATGTTTCCGCATCCCATATCCCACATCCCGCAAGTTGCAGAAAGAAGAGTCACGAAAGGAAATTCAACCTATTAACAGAAGTATTGGACATATTTGATCATTCAAACCATCACCAATCTGACCATCTAAGTCCCATAACATAATTTAGAAATTCATTGAAAGAAACATACACATATTCCTACAATTGCAATTATACAACGGAAGCAATTTATCAATTTAACACATTAGGCATGTTCATCATATTTCATTAAGAAAATACAATTGCAGATATTAACATAGACAAGAATACTTATCTTGAAGGAAGTTTGTCCTGCAACGAGCTATGTCGCTGCAACATTCAACCCAACCATAGGCCAATGTGCTCATCAATATCTCAGCAACACTCCCACCACTGAGCTGGGGATGATTCCCATAAGGAATAAGGAACACTAGCAAGCTCACACATAGCCAAGGATACAACAAAACTCAGCCAAGCCAACACAGTTGGGTTTATGAGGCTACAAACAAGCAAGCCAATATACTGCTAAGTTTATTAAGATAATCAACCAAGCCAACATTCACATTAAGGACCAACCAAGCCAACTAACAGGTGGGTTTATCAGGCTACAAAGGACCTGAAAAACTTGAACTGCTAAGATATTGAGATCAACCACTGAGCTATGGAAACCTGCACTAGATCGTGCTTGGATCCTAAAACATATACACACCCAACACAAGGAAGAATTCCCTTTTATTTTACATAGTCCCTCAGGCTATGCCTTCCATTCCAGTGTTGTTGAGGGTGCGCAAAGAAGAAAACCAACCCCTATAGATCTATTTGTGAGGTTCCTTCCTACACCAGGTTTATCAAGCTAGTTTAGGCCCAATACCACTCCAAACAGTTCAGACCAAGGATACAATTTCAACACAACAAAATAGGCTTCCTCTCACTCTGTGACAGAGGCGAGCATTGCATAACAACACTGAGGATACCACAGATGAACAACTCAGAACAAAACAATGTTATGGGTGAATCCGCAGACCTGGGTAACACTTTTTGGCAAAGGCATGTGGGAAAAAACAAAAAAACACACCTCGGTCGAGGGCTTATTAAACCCTCGACCGAGCTATTAATACCTCGACCGAGGTTTTATCAAGCCCTCGACCGAGGTTTTGTTCAGCCCTCGGTCGAGGTATTTACTAACCCTTGGTCGTGGTATTAAAACCTTGACCGAGGGTTAATAAATACCTCGACCGAGGTATTAACTCGGTCGAGTACATACCTCGACCGAGCTACCTCTGTCAAAAAAATCATAAATAGAGGCCACGGACCCCTTTTATAAATGAACATGATCATTACATAACTGAATTGTATTTAGTCGAGGAATCACTAAATTACCAAATACTGCAAAATATATTCATTATACTTTGCTGAATCCTCCAGTAACTCATGAAAACCTGAAAATAGAACTCTCCACAAAAAACTTTGCCTTCAAACATTAATGACACTCCCCGAAGTCCTTGGTACAAAACAAAATTGAGCCATTTTTGAGTAGTGGGATGCAACTGCAAGCAGTGAAATATTTTCACATATTGAAAATAGAACTCTCCACAAAAAACTTTGCCTTGATCTCCATAAAACTCTCTCCAAATCTCTTTTGTGGTTCGCCATTTTCAATATGTGAAAAGCTTTCACTGCGCAGTTGCATCCCACTACTCAATAAATGGCTCCATTTCATTTTGTACCAGGGAATTCGGGGAGTCTCATTAATGTTTGAATAGGAGTAGATATGTAGATATGGGTCGAGGAGTCATAGGAGTCATAGATTTGATCAATCATATCTATAACTCCTAATACTCCAAGACCCATTTCTACAAATATAGATAAATGACCCTTCTTTTCATTTCAGACACCAACTCTCAAAAAATGTAATGACCACCTACCCTTTTGTCTTAAGGATGCTCTCTTTAAATAGAATATTACAGGACTAAGACCTCGACCGAGCCAATACCTCGGTCGAGGTCTTAACAAAACCTCGACCGAGGGTTTGTTAAACCCTCGGTCGAGGTATTTACAAACCCTCGGCCAAGTTTTTGTTAAGACCTCAGCCGAGGTATTTAAATACCTCGGTCGAGGTATTTACAAACCCTCGGTCGAGGTTTTGTTAAGACCTCGACCGAGGTATTGGAATACCTCGGTCGAGGGATTAAGAAAACAGACTTAGCCCGCATTCAAGCAAATGAAAAATTCCCTGTGCCTTGCAAAGATGTAAATCCTGCCATTCCTAGCACATAACTAAGCGGAGTTGATACCGATAAATTCACCAACGAATCTTCTATCCATTGAGGTATCATACATGCATTTTGGCATTCATATGAAATTTATTTTTTAATTACTTCTAAAACTTATACTTAGAAAACCACACTGCAACTTCGAAGCAGCTCAAAGAAAAATCCGCAGAGTTAAAAATACAAAGCCAAAAAATTCTTAAAAATGCACACATCACATATTGACATGTCCTCTTCAAAAGGGTATCTTTGGTTTTTCAATTTTTTAAAAAATAGAAAAAAATCCTTTACGTGGACAAATATGTGTTTAAAATGATGCTGAAATCGAATGTGGTCACTTTCAAAAAATAATAAATAATTGTATAATGCGAAAAAAATTAACAAAAAAATATGCACATCACACTGCATTTTATGTAGATCATGCTCATATATTTATTTTTTTAAAATTATTAATGCAAGATTAAATTACTCTACATGGACACGAGCCACTTATTAGCTTCTTCAAATTTTTAAGGTCACACAGTTCATTAAATCCAAAAATTCACAAATTAAATGACATCGGAATATTTAAAAAAAAATATCACTATGAAGCCAACATAATATTCTACAATTTGTTTTTTTACTGCAAGTCAAAATTCACATGGCATATATGCGTTTTGAGGGCTTCTATCTAGCACATAAGTAAAAAATCAGGTTTTCATCGCCAAATTTGGCCAAAAAGTGTTACCCATCTTCATGGAATCACCCTTATGCAAGTAGGATGAATGCACAGTACACATGAAAATAATGGAATCGAGAATGATCATAATGGACCTCGACATTTTGATGAGATCCCAATGATGGACTTTGTATGCACAACAAGGAAAAAAAACTGAAAACGTGAAGGATGGATGATCAAAATGTCCCCCACTCCCAAAAACATGAAGGAAGATGAAAACGTGAATGCATGAGGGAATGGGTATATGTTTTTGGGTGTTTCCTTTTGACACATGGATTTTCCCCAAAATATCTCAATGTTAAACATTCCCCCCCTTATCCTTAGGAAATCATGCCTCCATCTCATTATTTGTTGCATTGACATAGCTGGTTCTGGGTTTTTAATTAAATTGCATATTTATATGATGTCCAAAATTATATACTGTGCTAGACTTAGCACTATAAACCGTAGGAATCAACCTTGATCACCTATACAAAAAAATTAATCATTACCAGGGCCTTGGCCTTGAGCTCCTTGCCATGATTCCATACAATTTTTACATCATATATATTTAATGCAAATGGGGTCAAAACCGTGGTGTTATGTGGTTCTTATAAAAATTTTAAGTTAATGCGAGATAGGGTTTATCTATTAATAAAAGATTATATGGTGACTGGAATATTTATTTAGTAGTGGTCGTTCGCTAGTGTTTTCATTAACACTTACGGCTTCATCTTCGTAATTCATACAATGCAATTATGATAAATAGATGAACTTTCTAGTAATGCTATAAAAATTTGTTCATCTCAACTTCTTGTTTTGATTGATGTTTGTCCCATAATGTTATGTTAGGTTTACATAATGTTTTAATGATTTTGTTGTTTTGAAATTGAAATACTTTCATTGCAATATAACATTTCTACATTTGCTACTCTATATAGAGATAGAAAATAGATTTAAAGAAAAACAACATTAGGGTTATAAATAATGATTTATCAAGAAATAAACACTTACTTCTATTTATGGCATTAATGGTAACCCTAACCCTAGTTTACTCATAAACAAGGTAAATCTATATTTTGCTTTCACTATTTACATAATAAGGTTATTCATAACCTCGCTCCTTAAATATTACAGCGCACAAGTTATCTAAGCAGTAATTAAAACTTAATAAATAAATAAATTAAGCTCATAGTCTGGTACATATCTATAAGTGATAGGTGTAATAGTTTGACACCACCCTGCCATAGAAACCTGTAGCAGTTTTTAAC
Organism: Pseudotsuga menziesii; assembly: GCA_001517045.1. NCBI lineage: Eukaryota > Viridiplantae > Streptophyta > Pinopsida > Pinales > Pinaceae > Pseudotsuga > Pseudotsuga menziesii. The sequence continues at coordinate 578,861 of LPNX010967221.1, read as the reverse complement.
CTGCTCAATTTCACCTAGTTTCCCACATCTTTAGGTTTAAAAATGTTCCACCTTAGCCTCAAGTTGTCACCAATATTAACAGAAATAAATAATTTTAGAACTTGGCATTCTCATATGCCTCACTGACAGGTCTGTAAAACAGATCCTAACATTAGCATGATGTTCACTGGAAGCCCTATACTTTCCAAGAATTTCTCATAGAGCCTTCACCCCGAGGTGATCTCTGGCAGCTCTCTTTCATAATCAGGAAGGAGAATCCCCCTTTCTTGAATTTCCTAGGACTTTTATATCAAATAACCGATTCCTAAATACTGGCCACTGATCTCCTTAGAGAATCATGCAGGTTTAATAATTGTTTTAAAACTAAATTTATGTCAATTGTTGTTCAACTATTACAACTTCCAACTTCCAAATGTACATAAAATTTAACTTATTATTATTACTTTAAAATTAAATAACAACAATAATAATATCAAAATTAGTTAGGGGTTTCGCAGACCCTATGGGTCATAGAAAGAATCCCAACTTTAAATCACATCAAATATAAAAAAATACAATTCATAACAATGTGGCTGTAAGACCATTCAATGGAATCCACAATCGTTTAAACACAAACTACAAGCTCTTAACCAATAAACATATAAGTGTGGAAAGACAGTTTGTGAAAGCCTAATTTGAAAAATTTAAAAGACAACCCGCAATTGCTGAAGATTATTTTCAAAAAGTTTAAATGGAAACCCATAATCAATAATTGCGAAATGTTAAATACAGAAGGTTATTTTGAAAAAATTTAAATGGAAACATGCAATCTGCAATCCGCAATTGTTGAAGGATAAATAGGGAAGTTATTTAGAAATAGTAAAAGGAATCCTATATTCCACAATCGTGCGCAATCCACAATTGCGAAAGGATAAATGTGGAAGGTTATTTCAAAAAAGTTAAAAGGAAACCCATAATGTGCAATGGCGGAAGGATAAATGAAGAAGGTTATTTTGAAAAAGTTAAAAGGAAACCTGCATTCCAAAACCCATTATTGCGGAAGGCTATTTGCAGAAAGATCATTATGGAAAAATAAATTTCAAAAATATCATTACAGAAGGAGCATTGTGGAAGGTTATTTGTGGAAAGATCATTGCGGAAATATAAATTTCGGAAAGATAATCGTGGAAGGATCATTGTGGAAGGCTATTTGCGGAAATATAAATTTTGAAAGGATAATTATGAAAATACTAATAAATTTAGAAGTTCAAGACTGAATAGATGAATGAATTTGAGCCTAATTTTCAGAGCCGAGTTCAATGATTGAGGAAAATTTGAACGAAGAAGTAAAGTTAAAAAAACCAAACTTCATAATTTGAATAATGCCATGTTGCATTTAATTGGAGAACAAGTTAATTTAATAAAAAACATCACCTGTAGGTTGAATAATACATGATGATATTGTTCCCTTAGCAAACATCTAGATTGCACAACCAGCCATGTAACAGTAAATTATGTTTTAGTAACAGGACAAAAACTATGACATATGTTTTTAGTAGCATGTAGGGACTTTAATAATGTGTCTATAGATATATACTATGTTATATCAAAATTCTTTTTATATACATATTTTTTAGGTTTGTGAAAAAATGGTATCAGAGCATGGTTACAACAATAGGCCTGAATCGACTCGACACTAATAGTGTTAATTAAACTAGAAGACTGATTTTATTTTATTTTTGGTTTAATTCTCTTACAAACGGGGAGAGAAGGATAACTTTATTTTTGCAGAAAAAATATGGCAGAAGTAGGAAAGTCTGCAAAAGAAGAGTCTCACCCTAGAAATGATATAAACAATGAAGAGGGTAACCTAGAGATGGATAAATATGGGTAAATATTAATGGGATTCAAACTAATAACCCATATGAGCTGCAAAGAAATATTAAAGAACTAAGGTCTGAGTTAAAAAGAGTGAGGGAGGATAATGAACAAATCTTGAAAGCTCAAAGGGAACTGAATAATATTTTACTAGCTAAAATGCATAATGATGAAAAAGAGAAAAACAAAGAACCTGAACATAATATGCCAAACACTAGACCTTACAAACGTAAGGGAAGAAAACAGAAATTTTTTTGTTGTGGGGCTGAAACTTCCAGTGAGGAATCAATCAAGCACCACAAAAAAAAACATCAAGATTCCAGTGAAAGTAGTGATGATAATAAGAAGAAAAATAAGTACAAACCATATGAATAAATATCTAGGTAATTTAAAAAGATCAAACCAGTAATGTTTAACGATGAGAATGAAAAAGGATAAGAGGTAGAGCCCTGGATGTCAAGGATGAAGAAATACTTCTAAATTTATAATTACTCCGATGAACTCAAAGCGAAAATGGCCATATATAATTTAACTCGAAAAGCAGATAAATGGTAGAAATATATAAAGAAAGTAAAAGGAATATAAGAAAGATACGTAACCTAGAAAACTCTTAAAAAACATTTTAAATGAAAATACCTCTCATTACAGTACTATGAAGAGAAGCTTAAGAAATTTTACAAGTTAAGACTAGGAGCTATGACCATGAAAGAGATCTATAGTGAGTTCTTGAGTCTTCTTTGTTACGTACCATACATAATAGATGAAAAACAAAGATACAATGCTTTCTCAGTTGTTTTACTATCATGTGTAAGGAATGGATTGAGTATGGAAATCCGAAGACATTGGAAGAAGGAATGAGAAAAAAAAATCTATGTTATGACAAGAATAAAAATAAAAGAGAAAGTGTGCCAAATTGGAAGACTAAAAGGAAAGATAACTTTTATCCAAGAAAGAAGAATAATTAATTCCATAAAAATAAAAGGAATAATTACAAAGGGTATAAAGGGAGTAACCGTAAAAATTTTAAACCACAGAATCCTACAGCAAAACAAAGTGAACACGCTACTAATTTTAATAATAACACTACAGAGAGGGAACCCTTAAAATGTTGGGGATGTGGTGAGTGACATTATTTTAAATATTTCCCATTAAGTAATAAAAAATTTAATGTTCAATCCATTCAGTAAGCTATTACAGTTGCATACATGACGAGGATTATGCTTAGAATCAGCGCTGCGTTGGAGAATCGACAAGAAGACCATCAAACTTCAATGACCGAGATCGAATGTATGCTAAAAGGTCAAACCATTTCCATCCTAATTGATCTAGATGCAAGTTTGAGTTATGCATCACATAGGGTTGTTGAATTATGTGAATTCATACTAGAAAAATTTGATAAGTCATGGCTGGTACATCTAGCCACAAGTACTAAACGTAAAATCACTACTTATGTTAAAAACTGTGAAATATTAATGAATGATTTCAATACACATGTTGATATGAATATTTTACCATTAGGGTCCTATGATATGTTTATATGAATGTATTGGCTAGAAAAATGTAGAGTAATGCTGAATTGTTTTGAAAAAACAATTACATGCATATATGATACAGGAAACACCATTAAAGTGAAAGGAATACCTATAAAAATTACGATCAAAGAGATATTTGATCTACAAATGAAATGATATGTACACAAGGGATGTAAATTATTTGTTGTTTATGTAATTGATTCCAAATATAGTGACAATAAACTTAAAATAGAAGATATACTTATCTTAATTTATTTTAAAGACATCTTTTTGAAAGAAGTCCCTAGACTACCTTCGGAAAGAGACATAGAATTTACAATCAATCTAATACTTGCAGTGGTACCATGCTCCAAATCTCCTTACCGAATGAACATAATAGAGATTACATATCTCAAAGCCCAATTACAAGAATTAATTGACAAGAACTATATCTAACCTAGTGTTTTCCCTTGAGGAGCACTAGTCTTATTTCTAAAGAAGAAAGACAGAACCTTAAGGTTGTGTATAGACTATCGACAACTAAATAAAATGACTATTAAAAATAAATATTCTTTACCCTGGATAGATGATTTGTTTGATCAGGTTTGTGGGGAAACAATCTTCTCTAAAATAGATCTAAGGTGTAGATACCATCAGGTGCGAATTAAAGATGAAGACATCTTTAAAACGTATTTTAGGACCTATTATGGTCATTACAAATTTATCATAATGCTTTTTTGGGTTGACAAACGCACCTACAACATTTATGTACTGAATGAATACTATTCTAAATAACTATCTGGATAAATTTCTAGTCATCTACATCTACAACATGTTGATTTACTCAAAGAATAAACAATAACATGAGGAACATCTAAAGAAAATTTTTCAAGTATTAACAGAACAACAACTGTATGCTGAGTTCACAAATGTGACTTCTTTAAAGATAGGACTCAATATCTAGGACACATAGTGTCCAAGGATGGAATCTCTTTCGACCCCGACAAAAGTAAGGCTATCACTGAATGGCCAGTCCCTAAAAATGTAATAGACATAAGATCATTCATGGGGATTACTGGTTATTATCGAAATTCCATAGAAGGATTTTCTAAGATAGACCACCACATAACTTCACTGCAGAAGAAAGGTAAAAAGTTTGAGTGGAATGAAAAGTGTATGGAAAGTTTTAATAAATTAAAACATATGTAAAATATGGCCCATATCTTAAAAATTTCTTATCATTTTAAGTATTTCGTTGTATGTACCGATGCTTGTTAGGAAAAATTAGGCGGGGTGTTAATACAAGAAAATTATGTGGTGGATTATGAATCTAGAAAACTAAAAGAGCATGAAAATAATTACGCTACACAGGACTTAGAAGTTGTTGCAATTATACATGCTTTAAATATGTGGCTACATTACCTCATTGGAAGAAATTTTATGTTAATGTTAGATAACATAAGATTAAAATATTTATTTGACCACCAAAATCTAAATGCTACACAGGATAGGTGGTTGTCTTTCTTAGGTGAATATGACTTAAAAATAAAACACATAAAGGGAAAAAAAAAACAAAGTTGTAGACGCTTTGAGTTGTCATGAAAAATTACTTTTTGCAAGCAACAATTACGAATCGGATCTCGAAAATCAAATCTTAAATGCAGAAAATTCTGATAAAAAGTACCAAAATTTAAAAGGAAAGATGTTGAAAATGAAAAGAACCAAATAAAAAAAGATATCAGCCTAAATAGAAGAGGATTACTGCTACATAAAAACAGGTTGTACATACCAAATACAACATAAATATAATTAAAAGTCATGAATGAGTTACATAAATGACCTTATTCAGGACATCCTGGATACCAGAAGATGATCACCATGATAAGGAAATAATTCTTTTGGCCTAACTTGAAGGAAGATGTAGAAGAGTACTTACCTCGCTGCATCGAATGCCAACAAGTAAACGGATAACATCAACATACAACAAGGTTATTGCAGCAGCTACCCATTCCAAAATGAAAGTGGGAAATAATTAACATGGATTTTATATTAGGTCTACCTAAATATTTCAGGAAACATGACTCAATTACATTCATAGTAAATAAGTTGAATAAAACAACTCATTTAATTCATGTAAAATCTACTTAAAAGGTTGTTAACATTTCAAATATTTTTATGAAAGATATTTTCATGTTACATGGCGTACCAAAGGTAATAATATCATATAGAGATGTAAAATTACAGGAAATTTCTAGAAAGCTTTGTTTAAAGGGTTAGGCACTCGGTTGAACTTCAATACTACATATAATTCACAAATGGATGGGAAAACTAAAAGAGTAAACCAAGTCCTATAATACATGCTAAGAATGTGTGTAATGGACAAACCAAGTAAATGGGAATACTACTTACACTTAGTAGAATTTTTTTACAATAATAATTTTCAAGTATTAGCATGTATGAGTCCTATTTAAATTATGTATGGACGCAAATGTAATACTTCAATTTCTTGGAGAAGTATAGTTGATAGGTTAATATTAGGACCTGAATTGTTAAAGGATATGGAACTAACCATGAAATAGGTGCAGCAAAAAATGAAGGTTTCCCAAGACAGGAAGAAAAGTTATGCTAACCTAAAAATAACTCCTAGAGAGTTTGACATAGGTGAACATGTGTACAGAAAGGTAAATCCCAATAACAAATATTTGAGATTGGGAAATTATTCAAAGTTGGAAGCTAGGTATTGTGGTCCATTTGAAATTTTGGCTAAAGTAGGGCCATATGCTTACATGTTATCCCAACCACCTACTATTAAAGGACCTAATGTTTTTCACGTTTCCATTTTGAAGAATATATTCATGATGCTACTCATGCAATCGATTGGAATGCTATAGAGGTGGAACCTGAAGGAGAGTTCTAGGTGGGACCAGAGTGTATTATTGATAGGAGAGAACTTTTACTCTTAACCATACCATCAGACAAGTCAATGTGCAATGGAAGCACCTTAGTTCGAAAGAATATACTTGGGAATTGAAACTGCTATGTGGGAGCCATATCCAATCCTATTCCAAGGTGAAGACATGGACTAATAAATCAGAAAGTTAATAACATTGAGGACAGTGTTATACTCTAAGGGGAGGTGTATGTAATATGCCAAGAATGAATGATTTATTATTAATTTCTACTAGTATATTCTATTTTATTATGTTAAATATTTTTGACATAAATTCAAAAATAAAACAAATGTAGGAATTATTATTTTATTAATAAAAATATGCTAAAGGGAACATAAATGAAATAGATATTGAAGGATGTATACTGACCGACAAGAGGAAAAAACAAGTGATTGTAGTTGCTGAGTAAGGACTCAAGGCATAGGAGGCATCTTCTCCCAAATTAGGTCACAACTCTTTGTTGAGTGCTAAAGAGAAGGAGGCTCATAAATGACCAAGTCCTAGGAAAAATACTATATAATAGTATTTCCATTAGCAAGAAGGAGGCTAGCATTGGAAAAGGATTGAATTTGATAATGCAAGAGATGGCGCATTAAGTGGATTTTTTTTGGGTGGTTCAGGGAACAAGAATGAGGGTTCTGGAGCAAGTGATTTGGATACTCTAGGAGTTGGTTAGGAGGAAGGACTTTCCCATTTCTGTTTTCTGAGCAGTGGTGTCACATTCTTATTCAATTGGTTATTATTAAATATATTTACAATAGGATGTGTATTTTAACTTGAAATACAACTATATTCTTTAGTAATAAATGTTTTATGCACATGTATAGGTGTAACATATCTAAAATTACGAAAACAAAATATTACTATACGTAAATCTGAAATTACCTAGGATGAAAAATCCACGAGATGTCATTTTTTTACTTTTTATCTATTGTTTCAACCATTAAAAAAATGACTTAGGTTAAACTGCAAGACTCATAAGACTATGTTTAGTGTTTTTCAACATGTCTTTTCTTTACGAGATTATGTCGATACATCATCATGTATTCTAGTTGATACTTTCTTGTTTCTATATAAACTTTTTAATTCTCTGTTGGTTGCAAAGTCGTAAAAATTATTTTCATTCTTATACTCTTGGTCCTACCTATGAGCTAGGAAAGGAAGGGTCACAAGTCTTACTTATCCTTTACGGCTAACGCAAAACATTCCAGTCGATCACATGAGTAGCATCATGTACATACTTTTTCAATATAGAAATATAAAAGACATTATGTATTCTAATATCAGGTGGAAAATCTAGCTGATATGCCACTGGCCCAGGTCTTGCCAATATTTCGATTGATTCACAATACCTGGGTGCTAATTTAATACAAATCCCTAGTTTAAAGGAGTTCTTCTTAGGTTTTACCTTAACAAATACATGCTCACCTACCTGGAATTCTTTTGGAGTTATTTTAAGGTCAGAATGACTCTTTTGTTTGTCTTGAGCAGTTTTGAAACTGTTTTGTACTTGTTTAACTGTTAGTCCTGGTTCTTTTAATAGGTCAGGCCCTAACATCAATCTCTCAACTGTATTAGTCCATGTAATAGGAGTATTGCATTTCCTATCATATAATATTTCAAAATAACTAAGTTTAGCTGAAGCTTGATAATGATTATTATATGCAAATTCAACTAAATGCAAATAATATTTCCACTTCTTGGAATAGTCTCTAACATACATTCGTAACATGTCTTCTAGTACTTAATTGACTCTTTCTGTTTCTCCATCTGTTTATGGATGATAAATAGTATTGAAATTCAATTTAGTATCTAGTACTTTGAACAAAGATTTCCAAAATATATGAGTAAACTTAGGATCTCTATCAGAAATTATTACCTTCAAAATTTAGTGCAAACGAAATATTTCCTTCATAAAGATGTTGGCAATGTTGGAAGCTTTATGAGTTGTTTTAATAGGTATGAAGTGTGCTTCCTTACTTAGTTTTTCCACAACTACCATTATTGAATCATTTTGTTTCTGATTTTTAGGAAAACCAGTTATAAAATCAAGACTAATGATTTCCCATTTCCAATTTGGAATTGGTAATGGTTGGTAAATACCTATTGGGTGTGGATGTTCAAATTTAACTTACTCAGATTCTATACACCTAGCTATAAATTCAGCAACTTCGTTCTTCATAATAGGCCAGAAATACTCTTGTCTCAACATTGTTATCATCTTCTGGTACCCCGAATGTACGAAATAAGGACATTTTTCTACTTCATTCAAAATCAGTAGTTTAACTTCTCATATCTTAGGCACATAAAGTCTATTTTTATACAACATTAAGCCTTCTTCATTTAAACTGTAGTGTGTATTTATATTTTCATATACATTATGAGTTATTTTTTCTCTTAAACTTTGGTCTTCTATCTTGAGTTTTATTCCTTCTTCCAATTTACCATCTAATTCGGTTTTATAACTGCTAATGGAATTTATAAAATTTGTTATTGCATTTCTCATTAAGGCATCAACCACTTTATTTTCCTTTCCTTTAATATGTTTGATTTCAAAATCATATTCGCTAAGGAAATATGACCATGTGGCTTGCCTTGTGTTTACATATTTTTGATCAAACAAATAATTCAAGCTAATGATCTAACACATTAGTAAAAATATTTTACTTATTAGATGATAGTGCCACATTTTTAAAGCATGAATTATGGCAGCCAGCTCTAAGTCATAAGTTTCATAATTCTTTTCATGTGTTTTTAACTTCCTTGATTCATAAGCAATTATGTTACCTTATTGTGTCGGTATTCCACCCAAACCTTCATTGCATGCATGAGTTCATACAACGGAATATTTGTCTAGATATGTTATTTTTAAAATGGGTGGAGTGGTTAATAATTATTTTAATTTATTAAAACCTTCTTCACACTTTTGATCCCACACAAATATTTTCCCTTTTTATGTAATGATTTTATAGGATTTGCGATTTTCGAAAAGCCTTCTATAGATTTTTTGTAATAACCTGTTATTCCCATAAATGATCGTACATCAGTTACGTCCTTGGGAACATGCCAATCAATTATCGCTTTTATTTTATCCAGGTCTACCAATATCCCTTCTTCGAATATCACATGCCCTATATATTGTATGTTATCTTTATAAATTCAAATTTATTGAAATTAGCATACATTTTATGTTCTGTTAAAAATTATAGTATTATCTGTGAGTGTTCTTCACATTCTTCTTTCGTTTTAGAATAAATTAATATGTCCTATATAAATACGACTACAAATTTATCCAAGTATTTTCTTAGGACACTGTTCATTATTCAAATAAAAGTTACTGGTGCGTTTGTTAACCCAAATGGCATAACCAAAAAATCATAACTTGCCCGTATCTAATTCTGAAAGCAGTCTTAAAAATATATTTGTCTTCAATTCTGACTTGATGATATCCAGATCTCAAGTATATTTTTGAAAATATCATCACTATTGTCGAAAAACATTAAACAATTTATAACATATATCCAACGATTTAATTGTCAACCCAGAGAAAACATAAACTTGTGAGGTACAGACAAAATATATGTAGGGGTAGAGTATTGCTAACTTACTCTACAACTGAAATTGAATCTAAGTTATGAAAACAAGAAATGACATAAAAATAAATTTAATCTAGAAAAGCAGGAAATTGCGTGAAATAAATCTAATTGCAGAAAACAAATAAATCTAATTGCATAAAACATGAAATTACATAAATTAACTTGGTAAAGAAAGACTAAAAATTATAGATGTGAGCTCACGACAAATCTATACTATCAATTCATAAGAAATAAATAACTAAAAATCTATATTAACAATTCAAAAGAAAGGAACTCAAAATTAACATGAGAGAATCAAATGATTTGCATTAAAGCATCATCTCCATTACATAAGAATCAAAATACACTCGACGACTAACTCTCAAAATATCTAAACTATTATCTTCTTCCAAACCTCTAAAGAGGCCTCTAACAAAATGAGGAGAGAGCCCTCCTATTTATACATGAATTCAAGATAACTAATCATAATTACAGATCCACCATTCTCTCATCTTATCCCTTCAAATCCTCAAAAAACCCACTATTCTCTCAACTCATCCCTTCAAATCCTCCAACAAATATTGGATGATATATTCTCTCCACATTTCCATGATCTTCTCCTCGAAATTAGCCCACATCATGAAGATGAAATTCGAATTTGAGGCTAGGTGGTGACTTTTGAGCTTGTTAAAGTTTTCAAATACACCTGTAAGCATCACCAAACTCATCCAAATTTAAAGTATAATGAAAATATTATATTTTTCTCACTAATTAACCATAAATTCACTCAAAATTCTAAAAAATAAACTATTTGGAAAATGGTAATATAAACCCATAAAGTGGTGGATATCAATGGTTTTATGGAAGGATAAAATAGAAATAAGGTAACAAATGGTATATGAAAGATGAATAAAATGTGGTATTTTTGCGGCTCAACATTCCCCCCAACTTGACTGGTTGCATGTCCTCATGCAACTATGCATTGATTCTCTTTAAAACTTTTGGCTTTGTAGCTGGGATTTACATGATGATGTTATGTAATAGTAAATCATTCCATGATTTGAAATGCACGAGTGGTAGCAATTTTCCTTATGGTTGGTTCTTCTGTGACAACCATAACAAATGTTGGTTCTTGTAGTAACAACATTCATTTATTTTACTTCTATTTTTTCTGCAACACATAATATTTTTAAAAGTATACATGCATTGGAAATGATGAACCATGAATGTATATTCGAAAGCCTTTTCTTCATATTATGAATCATGCCAAGATATATAGCAATGTGTAACCAAGCATAGTTTGGGAAAGACATGTTCGTTAATGGTAAATGAGATGACGAATAGGTAAAGTGATAATGAATAGACACCACCCTCCCCCCTCCAACTTAAGATGTATTAGGTTTATGAAAAGGATAAAGGGAATGTAGTGAGGGATTTTTCCAAATTCATTCATTTTCTATAATTTAAGGAATTACATGGTTAAATATTAAAAAACAAAATACCTCCACTTACCCAAAAAGTTGATGAATTTATGAAATAGGAATGTGGCTACTGCTGCTGAATAATAGAATGTAAAGTGAAGGATCTGAACTGCTGCCTAATTGGATGAAGTAAAAGATGAGAGCTGAAAGTAGAACTATGGCACTCTCATATGGCTGAAGTATGCTGCTGTAAAACTGCTAAACGAGTCATGAAAGGTATATAGTGTTCACCTACTACAAAAAGCGATGGTACAATTCTTACCATGTGAATAAATGTGTCGATGTTAAACATGGAAAGAAGTCATTGTATTACCGACCATTAATGAATGTCGTTAACCAACGCAAGGAAATCTCACCATTGATATCAATGAGTGCCAAGTTACCTAAGCACATCATGAAAAGTGCGTATAAATGAGCTGATGTCAAGCCACTTGCAAGATCCAATGATCAAGGGACATTGATGTATTCCCATGATTGTCAGCGAGAGAACTTTCCGTTAAGGCATGCAAACCTCAAGGTATTAAAAATGAACTCTAGTCTCTATCCCAAATAATGTGCTGAGGTTGATGGGGCAAAACTTATTGAAAGGTGGGCGTTAAAGCCCACATCACTCAACACGAGTTGTACATAATGAGTGGTAGGAGTATAGATAAAAGATCTCAGGGTCAAACATTTTTTGTGGAAGGGATAACAAGGCAATGTAGTAATGGAAAGGAAGCTGAATGGTTTTATTTATAAGGAAAAAGATAAACTGAAAATGGGGAAAATGTGTGCAACTCAGAAAGGTAGACATGCTGGAAATCATGATGTATAAGGCAGTGGAAAAGTAGACTCAGACATAGATGATGGATAAGCTTGGAAGGAAAAATGGTAAGTAGTCATGACATGACCTAATTGGTTTCTGAAAGGATTTTTTTTGGCAGCAAAACATCATGATTTACATAGTGGAAACTCAACTTCTTCAAGCCTTTAATGGAGCATTTTTTTAAAATCTTCTGCGAGTCTAGAAATCACTTATGCATGCCATTCATTCGTCTTTAAATCTGCAAAAGGTTAGCATTTTCCTCCAACAAACTTGTGAGAGAATTCAAAATATATGAAAATATGTGCTTAGTAAAAATTCAAAGAGAATAAATTAAAATGCTCTTATGCCTGGAAGTAGCAATGCATATTAAGAAACCCGTCTTGTCAAAACCTGTTTTTGAGCGACTTGCAAAAACAAGTTAGCGCAACAATCATAAAATTTGAGAAGATTTCAAATTCTATTATAATTATAATTTTATGATTTTATTTGTTACCTAATACCTTTTATTTATTTATATGTTTTTAGTTTTTAATTTAATTTAATTTTTATTTTTGTAATGTTATCAAAACCCTTTTATTATTTCTAAATTTGATTTTACAAAAACAAATTTTTATGTGCTTATTTTAATCTTATAAGTTTATGTATATAGATATGCATATGCATCTTTATGTAATGATTGCGCAATAGGGAGATAGGGTCGACCCTTTCAGTGGTCGATCCCTCTAAAAACATACTATCTTAATTGATCTAGATTAGAGAAGAGTGTGCAAACAAGCAATTTTTTATAATAAATTTGGCAGCTTAAAACAAACACCTAGCTCCCCGAAACGGAAGATATGCGAGGTTCCACTGTGCAAAAATAAAAAATTAAGAAGAAGACTTAGCTATGACAGCAGCTGCCTTTGATTTCAAGGATGCATATTAATTTTATTATTTTATATTTTTCTTCGATTACTTTTTATGTTTATATTTTGTTTATTTTCCTAGTGTTAATTTGTATTTATATATATTTTTAATTTTTGTGTTATAATAATATTTTATTATTATAACACCTTTATTATTGTTTTTTTTTATATATTTTAATTATTTCTAAAAACAACTTTTTTATGTGTTTATGCACACATATTCACCATTGATGCACATCGCTTCACCATTTATGCAAATAGCCTCACAATTTATGCATGCAAATGACTGTTCAGATTGAATTGAGACCAATGCAAACTCATTATTCAACAACTAGTCCTAGAGGGACTGAGGATTATTAATGAGAATTACAAAAGGCTTTACATAGAGTTGGTAAAAAAACTTCTTGGTACTCCGCAATAGACTAATCAAGAGATAGAAAACAATTTACCGTGATTATTCCTTGTTAGTGTGCTTGGTCTTGATCAAGGGTGATTAATTGAGTTGGAATTACACAACTACTCGGGAATATATGGTTGAGATGAAAGTAGAAGTTCCTAGCTTAGTTGGCCTGCTAAGGACGATAAGTCATTCTTATTCTTTCATCTTATTTACATCCTACTTACTATGTTGGAAGTAAATTATTTTGGAATTTATGTAGGACATAGTTAAAAATATATCTATTTCTTTTGAAAGCATAGAATGTTATCATAGATTCTGAAGAGTCTTGCATAAGTTATATTTATTCTTTCAATTTCATATAGGAATGCCAATTGCCTATTTAACTTGTTACTCATGAAAATAGTCTTGAGGAATGTTTAATGTAGGTAAGACACTATGTTTGATGGAAGTCTATTTAGTTTCTTTCTGGTTAGATAATTCATAAATATATTTAGGGATAATAGATCCCTACTAAGGAAACACCTGTAAAAATATAACCATGGAGGAAAAATGAGTTAAGTTCCTTAAACACAAGGTTCTTAGTCCAGAGTTAGGGAAAAGCAAATTTATCTAAAATTATAATTAATAGATTTAAAGGAAATGCAAGAATAATTTTTGATATTATTGTTTTTTAAATTGTAATTAACAAGAAAAAGTTAATAAATTTCTACTCCATAGATTTCTTAGGTAATAGACAATTGGTCGAATTCATATACCACTCCTTTTAAAACCATAGAATATTATTTGGCTCTTCAAAAAAAATTCACTTAAAAACAAAATCCTATTGCACCAAAGAACAAGTGAAATAGGAATATTGCATACCATTGGGCATAAGAGACTCAAGCGAAGTAGAGGTAATATTTGGCTTAACATTCTCAGTAAAATAAAATAAATGATAGTACTCTATATTAGTGTTAAACAATTCATAGATTTAATAACACTTACAATGTTGGGAAACAAACATAACTATAGGCATAGAGTTCAAGCCTCAAACGAAGGTTAACACTTTAGTATAAATATATAATGACAATCAAACAAATGGTCATTAGAAATATTATAATGCTTATGCTAGGGTCATATCCAAATGGAAGCTGGGTATGGAAAATTAAAATTATGCACCCACGCAAGGAAAAAGTATTTTTTGTTTTAACCAAACAATCCCTCTAATAGAAGGTTAACTATTTATCACTCTGCCTAACATCTAAAAAAATAACCAATGACAAAGTAGATATTCAGAGAAAATGTGTTTCGAAACCCGCTAGGTCATACTTGTAATTTTGGATATAGATTACATATGAATAACAAAAATGGAGAATGAAGTCTATGTATTGATATAAAAATTACAAATAGCGTTATTTCAAAATACAACTATGCAATGAAGGAATTAAACATGAGGATTTAGCGACGCGACCAACCATCTAAATAGCATGCATTGCATCATTAAAAGCCTGATTAAACTGGGTGTAAACCCTAAAATGTAATGCACCCGTAATTCAAGAATTAAAATATTAATGGGTAGGACTATAATAGTTCTCAGTGTGAACAAAAGGATAACAAACACAAAATGAGATGCAGTGTTTCCTTCCACTTTCGCCAACATTCAACCCATCATATCGAAGAGAATTCAAACTATACAAGAAGCATTGATTACCTGGGTGGAGCCCTGGTTGGAAATAGGTGCCATTGAGTAGAAGACTCGAATGAAACCCCGACCTCTCAAAATCGGAGTATGCAAAATCTTCTGTTAGCAGCATATATATATATTTTTTGGTTGGCCTAGGTCCAAGGGTATAGTAACGCTCCATCTACGAGTTGTTGTAACCATTATTGGAGCGAGAATAAATAAATAAATTCATAACATTTGGAAACCCCAGGGCTAGGCGTCTGTGATTCAATATTTGTTCATTTTCGAAGTTAACAAGCTCAAAAATTCATGAAAATTGTATATGTGGAGTCTATTTTTCTAATCGGAAGGATATTCCATCATTTTCTAGAGCTTAGCATATCATGGGAGTAGGAACAATATCGACTTGCAGCAAGCAGGTTTAACCTTCACATTTTATGTTTTCATTTACAGAAACATTGAATTGGGGGCCTTACGAGGAAAGGTCTTTCATTGCAGGCAGTAAAGATGCATATATCTATGACACTTTCCATGTAATACCAACATTTGTTGGATTTCCTCTTGGATCGGTTGCTTGATACCTGTTATCAACATATATAACGAGATCGACTCTTAGTTGGATTATCTCATGGAAAGTACTTACATGGAGCAACATGGAGTACCGAAACACGTGGAGATTCTTGGGATCAAGTATCATACAAGCATTAAGTGCATATAGATCTAGTGCATGGAGTGTATAACCACCTGGGATAGATAACTACGTAACTTAGGAGTTTTCGTCAATTCATTTCCAAGAGACAAATTATAGATTCAACCAGCAGAAGGTAAGTCAACATTCGTTACCATGCTATTCATGGGTGCTACACTTCTTTAAGCTTTGATACTACCGAAATAGAAATACCATCTGTTCCCCCTGTCAGTCAGTTAACAACCAGTATATGGGCCCACAAGAGAGCATATATGCGTGGATGAGAGATGATTGTTAGAATAGTAAACATGGCAAGACTGTTGTGTCTATAAGATCCACCACGCGGAGCAGATCGAGTACATGAAGAATAAGCGAACCTTAGTGAATATGAGGTGCTTCCCCATCTCACTCATAAAACGATTAGTGGTGCATCTCCATGTTGCTACACCAAGTCTTTTAGTTTGCGTTGGAATTGGATAAGAACCATAGGCATAGGCACAGGTGAAGGCACCGAGGGAAACATGCTGCTCAGATACTTATTGCTATTAAAAGGATTTGTTGCGTGAATTGTTGCATGTATTATTGATTTTGAATGATAATAACCAAAATTAGATGACCAAATTCTATCAGTAATAAACTGAATAGTAAAAACCATTAAACAACTCTGATGAAAGATGCAATCTACATGTAACAAATGTTTCACCCAAGAGCAGGTAAATTAAGCCCGCATGACAAGTACTGACTAACAATATGAAATGAATGACGAAATCATGTTTCTCCATCTGCCAGTTAGTGATCACAGACTATTCTTGAAGATTTAATTACAAAGCCTTCTGTTTATTGAGATCAAATCCATTTATTAGATTTTTTTTGGTTGGTGGGACTCGAGCGCCGTGGATTCAACAACCATAAATGGTCGATATTCTGTCAGGATATTCAAAGTTTGATTCCATATTGTTTGGTAAGTTATTAAGTAAGGGATTTGACCGATCGGTTAAATTACGATAAGATATATTTCTAGACTCCATGAGATTGCAACCGTAAGGGAAGAGGTATCGATGCTAGAAATCACATATCTCTCCTGGTTTCTCAATGTAAGATAAATATTGCACCTGAATGCAGGTTTTAAGGAATAACCAACTCACATTCAATGATCTGTTAAAATGAAGTGGAAGCATGATTACTGCACACACGTTTGGGGGTGTTACAACTTTTATTTATTGTGGCATTTATATTTGGGATTCATAGTTACAAAAACCGTAGTAAAGGATAAGTCGAATGGGCGTTGCGTCATGCATCAAACTGATATGATCTCATCCATTCTTCTGCGTATGGTCTTATTCATAACACTGTATTGTTGTTAACTCACAATGGTTAATATATGGTTGGCGCGACAGGTTTCAAACATTTCTTGTGTATATCTTTCCAATGCGCAGTCACTCATTATGAAATGGAGAATGCATAGAACCCTTAAACAAATAATAATTCCAGGAACATTCTATTTCTTTAAATAAAGATACTGTGAGCCCTATCCCCATCCTAAGCTGACAGTATGACCATAAAGTATTATTCTTTTGTTGTTGATTACAGAAGTATATTTTTACCAATATGCAGTACAAATTTATTGTGTTATGTAATCCAAAATCCATAGATCTCTACCCGATTCAACATCTCTAATAATTAGTCGATCGTTTTAATCATTTTTATATTTTATAAATTTTTTATGTTTACAGGTTTAGTTTCCAGGCTGAAAGGGTGAAGCATTTGTAGGTTGCACATGGAAGGATGAAAGGTTGAAGCATTTGTAGGTTGCGCATGGAGTGCTAAGAGGCTTTCTTTTATTTATTTCATAATTTTTTTTAAAGTATTTTTAATTTTTAATGTTAATATTAATGTTTCANATATATATATATATATATATATATTAACGTTTCAATGTTTATAGCTGTAGGTCTTAGTAAAAAACTAAAAACTAACAAAGAAGCATAGGTTTATTTAAGCCTTTATATATATATGTTCAATATCATTAGGTTTTGCTAAATTAACGTATTAAAACTAGAAAACTAATTTTAGAAAATTAATAAAAAAACATAGAAATATTATATTTCATCTTTCAATAAATATTCTTTTTCATTTTTAAATTTATTTTAAAGTATTCCAAAATGCAAACTAGATTTTTTTTATTCCTAACATGACTAGATAATTTATTAAATGAAAAATAAAAATGGAAAGAGATAAAAAAATTCATAATTTTTTTAGATTTAAAATATTAAAATTATTTTTTAATTCCTAACAAAAAAAAACACTATTAATTAAGACTATTAGAAATAGAATTATTAACAAATAGAAACATTACAACAAATTAAAGCAAAGCATCCTATATGCCAATTTTATAAACAAAAACTAAAACGTACCTACATTACTTTAATTAGATTTTACGATCATTTACGTGTAGTGAAATTTCCAGTGGAACCATACATGTAAAAGCAGCAAAAGAATGTTTACATACAATTTTACAAAATGAAATTTAATATATTCAAAAGTATGTGAAATTAGGTATTGTAAAGGTAATTTAGCGAAGTAAAAATAAAAACAAAACTTATCTAACCTAGCACTTATTTGGAACCATTATTCGATGCAGCTTTTGTTTGCATGGTGATCACCCGAGATCCCTTCTTCATCCTCCTCAATTTTGTTCTTGCATGCTTGTTCATTATCAGATGTATAGAACTCTTCAGATGTTGATTCTTTCTTCGCTTCTGGAGGAGTGGTTGCATTTTTAATTGTGGTGAAGATTTCTTCTTCTTGGGAAGAGGAGATCCCATCATTTGCAAGGATCTGAGTGAGTAGTTCCAAACTTATGGTCATTGTAAAATCATTCTAATGAAATCAAATCAAATGCTAAAAAGAAAAGAGATGGAAAACAAGTACATGACAAATGCAAAAAACAATATGAAATGAGTTAGTACAAAACGAGTGCAAAAATAGAAATTAAAAGTGCACAAAAATCTGTACAAAGAAAAAATGAACTTATACAAAATTAAAAACAAGTTAGTATGAAATAAAGGCTAGCCCAAAAATGAAATCAATCCAAAGTGAAAATGAAAAGGGAAAATTTGCATAAAAACAAACTCACATTTGCAAAAAATGAAAGAATACTCTTGTAGAAAAAAAATACACTTTGCAAAAAATAAACACGCTTGCAGAAACAACAAGGCTTTGGGGTGACCCACTAAAGTTGATGCGTTTGGCTGTTACACCATGGGAATTCCAAAAATTCCATAGTGAAGTCGTCCTTGAGTCTTACCATTTCCCCTCCCCCTTTCTATCTAATAAAAATGAACTATCTACCTATCTAAATGCTGATCCCTTTTAGCACCTCCCCGGGAATGGTGCCAAAATGTTGGGGAAAAACATTAAACAATTTATAACATATATCCAACGATTTAATTGTCAACCCGAAGATAGTGTAAACTTGTGAGGTACATACAAAATATATGCAGGGGCAAAGTATTGATAACTTATTCTACAACTGAAATTGAATCTAAGTTATGAAAATAGGAAATGACATAAAAATAAATTTAATCTAGAAAAGCATTAAATTGCATGAAATAAATCTAATTGCGAAGAACAAATAAATCTAACTACCGAAAACATGAAATTACAACAATTAAATTTGTAAAGAAAGACTGAAAATTATAGATGTGAGCTCATGACAAATCTATACGATCAATTCATAAGAAAGAAATAACTGAAAATCTATGTTAACAATTCATAAGAAAGGAACTAAAAATTAACATGAGAGAATCAAAAGATTTGCATTAAAGCATCATCTCCATTACATAACAATAAAAATCCACTCTATGACTAAATCTCAAAAGATCTAAACTACTCTCTACTTCCAAACCACTAGAGAGGCCTCTAACAAAATGAGGAGAGAGCCCTCCTATTTATAGATCAATCAAGATAACTAATCATAATTACAGATCCATTATTCTCTCATCTTATCCCTTCAAATCCTCAACAAACCCACTTTTATCTCAACTCATCCCTTCAAATCCTCCAACAAATATTGGATGAGATATTCTCTCCATATTTCCATGATCTTCTCCTTGAAATTAGCCCACATCTTGAAGATGAAATTGGAATTTGAGGCTAGGTGGTGACTTTTGAGCTTGTTAAAGTCTTCAGATACACCTGTAAGCATCACCAAATTTATCCAACTTTAAAGTATACTGAAAATATGTTATTTTTCTCAATAATTAACCACAAATTCACTCAAAATACTCAAAAATAAATTATTTGGAAAATGGTAATATAAACCCATATTTATTCATGAAAGTGGTAGATATCAATGGTTTTATGTAGGATAAAATAGGAATAAGGTGACAAATCGTATATGAAAGATGAATAAAATGTGGTATTTTTGCGGCTCAACAATTGCTTCGCATATCTGATAAAATAGGTCATCGATGTGGGGCAGAGGATATCTATTTTCAATCATCATTTTATTCAGTTAACGGTAGTGTATACATAGACATAATGTACTGTCTTTCTTCTTAACAAATATGACAGGTGCTCCCCGAGGGCATACACTTGGTCTTACATAGTTATTGTCTATTAATTCTTGCAATTGTAATTTTAATTCGTTAAGTTCTAAAATTTTCATTCGATAATGAGCCTTTGAATTGGGTACAAATCCTGGTATCAATGCAATTGTAAAATCCATATCTCTCTTCAGAGGTAATTCTCGAGTTTCTTCCGAGAAAACATCCGAGAAATCTTGTAGGATTGGAATATAATTGAATTTTAGCTTATCTTCTTTATCGATTTGTTCATTATTTATTACATGTATAAAAAATACTTTACAACCTTTTCTTACATCATTTTTCATCTGTAAGGATGAGATTTGGCTAATAGAATTTTTTCTAGGTATTCCTTTGACTTAATACTTTCCCCCATATCATTTAAACAAGTAAATGTTTTCTGAAAACAATTTAAAGTTACTTAATGTTTTTCCAACCAATCCATACCTATTAGGACATCATAAGGTCCTAACGGCAACACATTCAAATTGACTTGAGTTTTAAACTAAACCATAAACAAATCACAATTTTCAACATAACTAACCACTTTCCTTTTAGTTCCTGTAGCTAACTAGACCAGCCAATATTTTTCAACGTTTTTCAAAGATAAATTACATTTTTCCACTATGTTAGGTGACACATAACTTAAACTAGCACCTGGATCAATCATAATGGAAATAGACTGGTCTTGTATCATATCTTGTCCTTCCACCATGGAAGTCTTATCATCAGCTCATCGATTCTCCAAGGATGCATTTATTCTGGGCATTTCATTTGATACATCTCCAATTGTTTCCTCTTCGTGAATGGTATGCATGTTGTTGAAGTTTCATTTTTTGTTTGGACAATACTTGGCATAATGTGGTCCTTGACATTCCCAACACTTTACAGGTTCCTTATGTTCATTATTTTTAACAAAATTGTTAGGCATATCCTTTCCTTTTGGTGCTTTAGTATTTTGTTGTGTTTTATTTTTAAACTATGCCCTTGATAATTATTCTTGGAGAAATTCTGAGAATTATTTCCAAAATTCTTATTAGACTTAAAGCCTTTTCTCTTTTGGTCAAAGTTACTTGTTTTCTTATTCTTCCACAAGCTTTCTCTATTTTTACTCCGTTCATAACATAAATCATCTTTTCTCATTGCCTCTTCAAGGGTCTTTGGGTTATCAAACTCAATTATGTCCTTGAAGCTAGTTAGTAGACAACTTAAAAATCTTTGTATTTTAGGCTTTTCATTAATTATATAAGGTACATATTTTAATAGACTTAGAATTTTACCACTTAACTCTTTCATTGACATTGAACCCAGTTTTAGTTCATAAAATTATTTAGCTTTTTCTTTGTAATATTGTTCAAATAAAAAGTTCCTTCTAAAATACTTTTTAAAGACTCTCCAGGTTAGATACCTCTCCTTAAGGTTTTTGACTCTTTTTATGTCTTGCCACTAGATGTCAACTTTTCTAGTTAAGTTGTAGATAGCCATCCTGGATTTTAGTTTATTGGATTAGTTATAAATATGGAAGTATTTCTTCATTCCTGATAACCAAGCCTTAACTTCTTCACCTTTTTCCACTTCTACATTGAACATGGGAGGCTTTATTTTTTTAAATTCTCCCAAAATCTCTTCATAAGTTTTATACTTCCTTTTTCTAGGCCTACGGTTGCTTTCACTACTTTCACTTATGTATTTATGCCTTCCCTGATGTGACCTTGCATTAAACTATGGAGAATATTAGCTATAAGTATATTTTACTTTATTTCCCTTATGTTTGTAGGATACTGTTTCAGAATCAGTGTAATATCCCCAAAAATTGAAAATAATTTTTTTCATAGGCTACTTAAAACTACCTAGACAGAGCATTATTCACTTGAGAAACTCTATCATACACGTCATGTACCACTATTTATGCGTAAGTTGTTCTTATGCTCTGTATTTTACTTTCAGTTATTATTTTTAATGTATTTTACTTATGATATCATACTACCATTTACTTCTTTATTATTATGTTTATACTTTTGTCGCTTATGTGTTTTCAATGGGGTAAATGCTTCGTCCTTTCTTCATAGTCGTGTTTGTTAATTATAAGGTCCCAAATTAACTTTGTTTGTGGAAACAAAGTGGGCGGAGTGGCAGGACTTGTTCTCCCTTGACGGTTTGAGAGGTAAAGGTGTTAACTTGTTTGCATGCTTACTTAGTTCTCTAAACTAAGTCACCTTTTCTATTTCACATGGAGTTCATACTTTGTGACGGGATATTAAAGAGCATACTTCTGGTGGACTTTGGTTCCTTTCTCGACTCCAATTTATAACAGGTGTACATCCTATTCTCATCAATTTTAATTATTACTGCTAGATTCCTATTCAGTACTTATGCTTTCTTATGGTCTTGTGACTTTTTGTTTCACATTTTGGTATTTATTACGGTTTATGTTTTAATTTATTTAAAATTTTTAACACTTCTTATGTTTTCTTTTTGCAGGTTAAGTACGTGGCCTTCAAAACCAAGCCATTGATTTTTATGAGGGTTAAAGTATTTAACATGGCATAACACATATGCAATGTTCACTAAGCATAAGCTTATGGATTATATGTGTTGTGTTAAGTTTATGGCTTAATGCCTAAGGTTCACATGTTATTAGGTCCTAAACCTAAGGTACATACATTATTTAATACATAAGTCTTGGGTTTGACTTAAGGCTAGTGCATACCATATAAGTCTTGGGTTTGACTTAATACATAAGTCTTGGGTTTGACTTAATTATTGTTATCAGTTCTTATGCGATGTGGACTGTGAAGAGCCATGGGTGGGGAACCCACGATGGCTAATGTTTACTGTAGGGTTATTTTGGAAAGACTATGTGTTAAATTAAGACTTTGGCCGAGGCCATCAATGTAGTTAGGGTCGTACGACCTCACTGATAGCGTAGGAATTTGTTTATTGCATAGCATTTGGTGTATTTATAAATAACAGCCTGCATATAGTAGATGTAAATTGTGGACAATGTAACGATGGTTATGTGATTTGCTTGTTGTTTGTGTATAAAATGCTATGGTTTTTTATTATTGTTTTTTCCTTGTGTCTGGAAATCCATAGGAATCAATGTCACAGCCTCTATTGGAAAAATGGGTTTTAATTATTAAATATTTTAGGGTTATGCGACAAGTGTGTGTAGATTTAGATGGGACCTTTACACACTTTATGTTTTACAAGAAGGATGACTGTCATAATAGGACTATGGATTATAACAATTGAGTTATGTAAATGGATGTGATTATTGCCTAAGCGATTTGGACTGTGGACTTGATAAGATTACTGAGATTTGGTATTGGACCACATGGATGGTCATGGTACCTTCTCTCTTTGGTTATTTATGATGATATTTATTTTAAATGGAGATGTTTAAATAATAGTTTATGTTTAGTAAGGAAGACCTTGAAAGGTCTTCAATGATTTATTAATTTTGTTTTATTTATACTCTAAGCTTTAGTTAATTTAAAATTAGTTAGTAGATTAAATTATAGCACTATTTAAAGGTTGTTTATATATATATATCTATATATACATTATACATAGTTACTTGTACCTATGAACTAGTTTTTTTTATACGAAATCTAAGGTAAGCCTCCGCTCACAAATGCAATATGTCAGTAGAGTGATAAAGCCTAAAGAGAAAAATATATATTTAACCACGAAACAACACCTAGTTACAGTCAATATAATCCAAGTATTTGAATAATATAGAAAACAACTTAAAGGTACAAACCCTGGTAATATGCACTATATAGTAAAATTTATAGCCTAAGATTAGTTTTAAGGAAAATACAAACTCTAGCAGATTATTAACCAGAAAATCAAACACACAGGGTTAGGAAATGTATTGAAAGCATTTACCTAGCTTAAACAATAGTTAATCTAGAAAAATAAAATAGGTAGTCAAGGGATTCATAACTGAATTTGAAGCTTTGTTAATGGATGAACCTGCACACTCAAATAACCAGCATTAACAATTCAATGTAGAGTTGACCTCTATTTGAGGACCAAATCACTTGGGAACTACCACGTTCCACCCAACCATGACCCAAAACCGTTCTTGGTTTAAATACGGCTCCCCTCGAGCTGGACTCCAACATGCAAGTAGCTTAGAGCTCCTAAGGTAGGGTTTCCTAACTTGTGTATTAGATATGGATTGGTTCTCCTTTTTCCTTCCAGGAAATTTTTCTTCAAGAATTTACTTGAGAGAAAACATGCATAAAGAATGACTCCTCTAATGATAAGTAAGAACCCCCAAGCCTTTCCTTGGCTTGAGTCTTTATAGACAGACTTTTCAATCAAAAGGACAGTTAAATAAAGAAACCTTGGTTTCTTGATTTAACCCTTTTCAATCACTTTGGGTTAATTAGTAATAATTTAACTTAGGATATTTCTACTAGTTCCTAGTTGGAATTTTATAGACATTATACTATTTATTAATCTTTCATAATACATAATAATTGATGGATGTCTCCTTCTTTCTTTTATTTATTAATACACTTAATTCTTTATATATAACATATATAGAGTACATAATAATATAACACTTTATTACCATTTGTCCTTGGGCATCATATACCATGATCCATAGACTTAATTCCACTTCTTCATTAAGGTCAAGTAGGTAGATGGTTTAGGTTTACTAGGCTAGGTAACTCTAAACATCCTTGCATGTTGGATTTCCGTCGTATAATGTGGTAGCTCTTCAATACTTTGATGAGAATACATAAATTCAAAATTTCATTTAATCACTTATAAATGTATGATGAGATCAATATTTTTCTCGAGTCATTTTCACTCAAGAGTTTATTAAGTTCTTTTCAGTAACACCTAGCACTTACCATAGCCCCTACTCAACTCTTTAACAAGGACTTACAATTCAGTGTAATTCTAGAGCTTCTCGCTCAACAATAATGCTAGGATGTACTTGTATGATACACCTAGGGATACAATGGCCAAGGATCCGATGCTCCAGAGCTTAGGCTCAACATCAACATGGAGGGCTCCAAGGCTTATGTCCAACACTTCAAAATATTATATTTTCATGTGTTCTAGAGCTTCTCGCTCAACGCAAATGTAAGTAATCATGTGATTGAGAGCTCCTCACTTGAGACAACATCAATAACTCAGGTGCTTCATATCTCCTCGCTCAACACCGAACATTATTCACCCATGTGTTCTAGAGATCCTTTCTCAACATAAATCATTACATCAATCATGTGCTTCAAGATCCACGCCCAACACAAAACATCTCATCAATCATGTGCCTCAGGGTCCATTCCCAACACAAAAACAAACAACATATATATATCATCAATAATTGGTTTACACCCAATATATAAAAAAAATCATCATGTTCATATGTAGTGGGGTATTCGACCCAATATAAAAATAAAACATCAAGATAATCATCATAATCAATAGGAACATGTCGATAGGTTTTAGGTCCAAAATTCAGGATATTACATCCCTCCCGGCTTAGAACAACACCGTCCCTGGTGTTCTAAGAACTCAAAAATGATATCCTGAAACAAGGTGGGGTAAGCATTTCTCATGGTGGCCTCATTCTACCAATTAGCCTTATCAGCCTCAAAGTTATTCCACTGCACTTTCAATTGGACTATGGTGCACTTCCGGAGCTGCACCTCTCTCATGTCCAAAATATGAGTAGGCTCAGGGGAAAAATCCCCATCAGGTTCAACCTATAATAGGGACCAATAAATAACATGTTTAGTATCATAAACATATTTATTTAACAAAGATGCATGGAAAACATTGTGGACTCTTACATCCGTGGGAAATGCTAGTTTATAAGCCACTAGCCCTTTCTTGGCCAATATTTCAAACGGTCCGCAAAAACTAGGTCCTAACTTACTGCACCTACCCAAGCTCAATGAGCTTCATTTGGATTTTAATTTCAATTAAACATGATTGCCTATTTGAAAGTCCTGACCCTTTCTTTTTCGATCCACGTAAATTTTCTGGCGGTCTTGTGTTTCTTTAAGGTTCACCTGGACCTTGCTAATCAAATGTTCCAAGTCCATCAAGAAATTAGGACCTAACATGAGCCGATCTACCGGGATATCCCAAGTAACCATTGTTCTACAATTCCGTCCATAGAGTACCTCAAAGGGACTCATCTTGGAGGAAGCCCAATAACCATTTTTATACACAAAATCTGCGAGATGCAATTAATCCTCTTATTTCATGGGGTTGTTCATGACATACATTCGAAGCATGTCCTCACAAATATTGTTTACTCTCTCTGTCTGCCCGTCTGTATGTGGGTGATATGCAGTGCTGAAGTTTAACCGTGTCTCCAATCCAGAGAATAAATATCTCCAAAATTTTCCTATGAACTTATCATCTTGATCCGAGATAATTACCTTGGGTATGCCATGCAATCTAAATATCTCTTTCAAGAAGATATCAGCAATGTTCATGTCCTTGTAGGTCGACTTTACAAGAATGGAATGTGTTTCCTTCAACAAATTGTTGATGACCACAAAAATATAATCATTTTTATCTTTAATTTTCGGTAAACCGGTGATAAAGTCCATGCTAATAACTTCCCACTTCCATTATGGAATGGGAAACAGATGCAGTAATCCCGGAGGATGTTGATGCTCAGCTTTCACTAGATGGAATTGCTGACACTTTGCAATAAACATTGCAATGTCAGACTCTAAATTAGGCCAGAAAAAATGTCTCTTAACGGATATCATCTTTTGATATCATGGGTGCCCCCAGTAGGGTTCCTTATGAAATTTTGTGAGGATCTGAAGGTCTCCTCTTTCTGGAACATACAAGTGATCCATGGACCATAGAAATCTGGATTTGTCTACCTTGTATTCTTTTTGTTGTTGAAACAACTTGTCCTCCTAGACTTTCTTGAGGATCTCTACATATAAGGGGTCACATTAGAGGAAATTTGGGGTCTAAAATGGGCCTTATAAGAAAACGTACCAAAATAAGTTTTTGTGAGTTGGAATTCAAGAACCAATAGAATTTCAATAAAATAAGTCAACCATAATGGTTGAATTGGCATATTTGTCATTAAAAAAAAATACTTTTTTTGTTCGTATTTTCGACATATCTCATTGTGTTTTTACTCAAATTTCGATCGGGAGAGCTCGTTGGATGCGGAATTTGATTCTGCATCCAACGAGTACCCACACTGCATACTTTTGACGTGCCCCGCTACCCCAAAAACAAGAAATACCTGAAAAAAACGTGATGATGATGTCATCATCACGTTTTTTCAGGTATTTCTTGTTTTTGGGGTAGCGGGGTCTGTCAAAAGTATGCAGTGTGGGTACTCGTTGGATGCGGAATCAAATTCCACATCCAACGAGCTCTCCTGATCGAAATTTGAGTAAAAACACAAGGAGATATGTCGAAAATACGAACACAAAAAGTAGTTTTTTTCTTTCTTCCTCCAAAATTAATTAATATTATTTTATTATTTTAACCATTATTTTATTATTTTAACTATTATTTTATTATTTTCCTTAGGAGGCCCATTTTAGACCCCAAAATTCCTCTAATGAATCCATTTGCCGCTCTAATCTTGTCATGCAAAGCTACATCGGTTTGACTCAAGGTCACCTCATAAATCATATGAGTTCGTTGACTCAAACCATCGGCAACCTTGTTCTCCTTGCCCTTAATATGCTTAAGCTCGAAATGGTACTCTCTTAGGAAAGACAACCATTTGGTTTGCCTTGCATTAATATTCGATTGATCAAATAATTATTTTAGAATCAGATTGTCTATTTTTAGAAGGAGCTTCCTTCCCATGAGGTAGTTCCTCCACATCCTGAAAGCATGGATGATGGAAGCTAACTCAAGATATTGCATCAGGTAATTTTTCTCATGCTCTTTTAACTTTCGTGATTCATAATAGATCGCATGATAGTTCTGCAAGAGGACTCCTCCAAGTCCTTCCTTTCTTCCATTCGTACAAACAACAAAATCCCCATCGAAATTCAAAATTTGTAACATTGGTGTGGTCATCAAAAGTTGCGTAAGATTTTGAAATATTTCTTCACACTTAGAGGTCCATAAGGACTTGCTTTCTTCTGCAAAGCAGTCATGGGGCAAGAAATTCTGGAGTAGTTCTCAATGAACTTTAGATAATATTTGGCTAATCCAAAAAATGACCTAATGTGAGTGGCACTAGCAGGGGTAGGCCAATCCTTTATGGATTTAATATTTTATAGGTCCACAGCTGTCACTGTCTCAGAGATAAGGTGACCTAGATACTGTATCTGTGGTTTGTAAAAATTGCATTTACTAAACTTAGCGTAAAGCTGGTGTTCTCTCAACACTTGTAGTACTACCCGAAGGTGTTCTTCGTGTTCTTCTTTATTCTTTGAATAAACCAGTATGTCTTCTATAAATACCAAGAAAATCTTATCCAGATACCTACTGAATATGTTGTTCATCATACAAATAAAATTTGCAGGTGCATTGGTCAACCCGAACGGCATCACTACAAACTTGCAGTGCCCGTACCTTGTGCGAAAGGCAGTTTTGAGAATATATTCATCATGAATCAATACCTAATGGTACCCAGATCGTAGGTCAATATTTGAAAAGTTTCTGGCTCTTCCCACCTGATCAAAAAAATCATTGACCCTAGGGAGTGGATAACAGTTCTTGATAGTCATTTTGTATAACTGATGGTAATCAATGCACATCCTCTTCCTATTGTATTTCTTATTTAAGAATAATTCTGATGCTCCCCAAGGGGACACACTTGGTTGGATATATTCTTTCTATATCAAATCTTGCAACTACAGTTTGAGTTCCACCAACTCAGGTGCACTGATGCGCTAAGGGGCTTTGGAGGCCAAAACTGATCCTTGGGTCAGTTCGATAGAAAAGTCTAGGTCTCATTTCGGAGGTAATCCATGGATTTCCTTGGGAAACATATCCTTGAATTCTTCAAGAATGGGGAATTCTTCTATGCGTTGTTCCCCATCAAAATCTATGTCTCGGATGTTTACTACAAACAACTTTCTTCCCTTCCTAACACATTTCTTTGCTTATAAGGAGGATGTTTGTCTCACAGAAACTTTCTTTAGAATTCCATGAACCTTCACTTGGTTCCCTTGGCTATCAGTACACAAAATAGAATTTTGCAAAACAATCGAGCATGACATGGTGTTGTTCCAGCCAATCCATGTCGATAAGTACATTGTACAATCCTAAAGGTATGATGTTCAGGTTTACCTCACATTCTTTGACAATTTCTGAAACTTTTCGTTTTGTACCTATGGCTAACCAAAGAAGCCAATGTTTATCATGTTTTACTTTGCCTAGTTTGCATATATCAACAATTTTAGGTGCAACATAACTCTGAAAAGCACCGAGAGCAATAAGTATTGAAACAGAAGTGTTCAAGATCTTACCTTCTATCTCGACCATCGTAGGTCAAGATAGAAGTAAACACTGGAAAAAAGTTTATGTTGGACCAAAATTTAATATTATACTTTATTTTCTCTACTGTGATATTTTGGTGCACCCATAGGTCTCTTATTAGTGACATTGGGCTCGAATACCACTTGTAATGTCCCCAAAAATCGATTTTTATTTATTTATAGACTAGCAGAAACTAGCTAGGCGGAATATTATTCACTTGAGGAACTCTATCGTACACTTCATGTACAATTGTTTATTCGTGAGCTTTTTTTACGCTCTGTCTTTTACTTTCAGTTATTATTTTTAATGTATTTTACTTATGATATTGTACTGTTGTTTACTGCTTTAGTATTATGTTTATACTTTTGTCTCTTATGTGTCGTCACTAGTGTAAATGATTCGTCCTTTCTGCATAGTCACATTTGTTAATTAAAAGGTCCTAACTTAACTTTGTTTGTGGAAACAAACTGGGTGGAGTGGTAGGACTCGTTCTCCCATGACGGTTTGCAAGGTAAAGGTGTTTACTTGTTTGCAGGCTTACTTAGTTCTCTGAACTAAGCCACATGTTCTATTTCACATGCAATTCATACTTTGTGATGAGATCTTAAAGAGCATACTTCTGGTGGACTTTGGTTCCTTTACTGACTCTAATTTATAATAGGTATACATCATATTCTCGTCAATTTTAACTATTACTACTAGATTCATGTTCAGTACTTATGCTTCCTTATGGTCTTGTAACTCTTTATTTCCCATTTTGGTATTTATTATAGTTTATATTTTGGTTTATTTAAAACTTTTAACACTTCATATGCTTTCTATTTGTAGGTGTGGTATGTGGCCTTCAAAACCAAGCCATTTATTTTTATGAGGGCTAAATTATTTAACATGGCATATTACATATGCCATGTTCACTAAGCATAAGCTTAGGGCTTATGTGTTTTGTGTTAAGTTTATGTCTTAATTGCTAAGGTTCACATGTTATTAGGTCCTAAACCTAAGGTACATCCATTATTTAATACATATGTCTTGGGGTTGACTTAAGGATAGCGCATACCATATGTGGACTCTACACTTAAACCTTATCATTGTAATATATTATCCTTGTTATAATGTATACATTGTAATGTTACATGGTGATATGAAAGGGGTAGAGAATATAACATATGGTTGTACCATATGTCAACAGCCTTTAATATTTGCAAAGGAAAAAGGAGGTCACGAATGCAACGAAGCTTAACTATGGAGAGTGGGTTTTGTATCATGTTAATGGCCACTAGCTGGTGCATTTAATGTTCTTGGAAATCATGGAAGCATTTCCTTAGGATTGGCTCACGATGGTTGTGCATTGTGTTTGTCATTTGGGGTTTGTGCATTTTGGATCTACGCAGGGAGAAAAGCATGGAGGCAAACTCTTGATCATAAGGTATGTTTTGTTATAGTTTATATGACCATGGATTGTTTTAGGTTTAAGGCACTTAACTTGTCATACTTCTCATCCCAGTTTCGATTGGTGCTTGCAGGTGCCGAAATATTGTGAGGAGGCAACGTGGCTCCAGCTCTATCGTGGTCTTGACTGTGGAGCCAACGTGCAAGGTAAGCCTACTTAAGAAGCATGAGATTGTTTGTTGTCGGCCTTCCTATGTGTTGTTTCATCATTTGGGTTTGGGGCTTCTCTATGGGGTTTGGAGTTTTTATTCGGGCTTATGATTACAGACTTGGATTTTATTAATTTTTTAAGGAATTTGAGCCATGAAGTACTTGTAAGTCATTCTTCTCTATTTAAATAAGTTTGGCTTATGTAAATCGTTATTTTATTTGGGCCTTTTAGCCATGGGATGCACCATTGCTTGCAATGGTATGTCGTTAGCCCATTGGCATGCCTCTGTAACTTGGTTTTTGATATTAAATGATGACTGTGTAGCGAATTTTATGCCCACTGTGCAAATGGATATGATTACCATGGTTATTGTTTGATACTGTGTATAATACGATTTTATTTTGTGTTTGTTTGTTTGTTAAGATGGGTGTGTGACAAGGCATTCGCCTACTCTCGAATGTTCTATAAATAATGATGTTTAGTTTTTTTATACCTATAAATACATTGATAGTGTGGGTATAGGCCATGCAGTGAATGGCCTGAGCCTTTCCCACAATGCTGTAATAGCTTATTGTAGGGTTTTAATTATTGTTATTAGTTCTTATGCGATGTGGACTGTGAAGAGCCATGGGTGTGGAACCCACGATGTCCAACGTTTACTATAGGGTTATTTTGGAAAGAATGTGTGTTAAATTAAGACTTTGGTCGAGGCCGTGAATGTAATTAGGGTCTTATGACCTCACTGATAGCGTAGGAATTTTTTTATTACATAGAATTTGGTGTATTTATAAAACGCAGCCCACATACATTTGATGTATAGCGTGGGCAGTGTAACGATGGTTATGTGATTTGGTTACTGTTTGTGTATAAAATTATATGGTTTGTTATTATTGTTTTTTCCTTGGGTCTAGACATCCATAGGAATCGATGTCGTGACCTGTATTGGAAAAATGGGTTTTAATTATTAAATTGTTTAAGGTTATGCGACGACTGGGTGTAGATTTAGATGGGACCTTTAAACACTTTATTTTTTATAAAAAGGATGACTGTAATAATAGGACTGTGGATTATATCAATTGAGTTATGTAGATGGATGTGATTATTTTCTAAGCAATTTGTACTATGGAATTCATAAGATTACAGATATTTGGTATTGGACCACATGGATGGTCACGATATCTTCTATGCTTGGTTATTTATGATGATATTTATTTTAAATGGAGATGTTTAAATAATAGTTTATGTTTAATAAGGAAGATATTGAAAGGTCTTGAATGATTTATTAATTTTGTTTTATGTATACTCTGTTCTTTAGTTGATATAAAATTAGTTACTAGATTAACTTATAGCACTATTTAAGAGCTATATATATATTTATACATTATACATAGTTACTTGTACCCTTGAACTAGTTTTCTTTTGATGAAATCTAAGGTAAGCCTATGCTGACAAATGCAATATGTCAGGAGAGTGATAAAGCCTAAAGAGAAAAATATATATTTAACCAGAAAACAAAACCTAGTTACAGTCAACATAATCCAAGTATTGGAATAATACATAAAACAACTTAAAGGTACAAAGCTTGGTAATATGTAGTAAATAGTAGAATTTACAGCCTAATCTTAGTATTAAAGAAAATACAAACCCAAACATATTATTAACTAGAAAATCAAACACATAGGGTTAGGAAATGTATTGAAAGCATTTACCTAGCTTAAACAACAGTTATTCTAAAAAAATAGAATAGGAATTCAAGGGTTTCATGCCTGAATTTGAAGCTGTGTTAATGGCTGAACCCGCATAGTCAAATAGACAACATTAACAATTCAATGTATATCTGACCTCTGTTCAATGACCAAATCACTTTGGAACTACCACATTCCACCCAATCATGACCCAGAACCATTCCTGGTTTAAATCCAGATCCCCCCGAGCTGGACTCTAACATGCAAGTAGCTTAGAGCTCCTAAGGTAGGGTTTCCTAACTCGTTTATTAGATCTAGATCAGTTCTCCTTTTTCCTTCCAGGAAATGTTTCTTCAATAATTTACTTGAGAGAAAACAGGTAGAAAAAATGACTCCTCTAATGATAAATCAAAACCCCCAAGCCTTTCCATGGATTGAGTCTTTATAGAAAGAATTTCCAGTCAAAGGGACAATTAAATCAAGAAAGCTTAGTTTCTTGATTTAACCCTTTGCAATTAGTTTGGGTTAATTATTAATAATTTAACTTAGGAACTTTCTACTAGTTCCTAGTTGGACTTTTATATACACTAGACTATTTATTAATCTTTCATAATAAATAATTATTGATGGAGCTCTCCTTTTTTCTTTTATTTATTAATATACTTAATTCTTTATACATAACATGTAGAGAATACATAATAATATAACATTTTATTAACATTTGTCCTTGGGCATCATATACCATGATCCCTAGACTTAATGACACTTCTTCATTAAGGTCAAGGAGGTAGATGGTTTAGGCCTACTAGGCTAGGAAACTCTAAACATCCTTCCATGTTGGATTTCCCTCGTATAACCTGGTAGCTCTTCAATACTTTGATGAGAATACAGAAATTCAAAATTTCATTTAATCACTTATAAATAAGTATGATGAGATCAATATCTTTCTCGTGTCATTTTCACTCAGAAGTTTATTACATTATTTTTAGTAACCTCTAGCGCTTACTAGAGCCCATACTCAATGCTTTAATAGGGAGTTACAATTTAGTTCAATTCCAAAGCTCCTCGCTCAACACAAATGCTAGGATGTACTTGTACGATACAACTATGGATACAATGGCCAAGGATCCAATGCTCCAGAGCTTATGCTCAACATCAACATGGAAGGCTCCAGGGCTTATACCCAACACTTCCAAATCTAATATTTTCATGTGTTCTAGTGCTTCTCGCTCAACACAAATGTAAGTACTCATGTGCTCTAGATCTCCTCATTCGACACAGCATTAATCACTCAAGTGATCCATAGCTCCTTTCTCAAGACCAAGCATTATTCACCCATGTGTTCCAAAGCTCCTCGCTCAACAAAAATCATTACATCAATCATGTGATTCAGGGTCCATGCCCAACACAAAACATCTCATCAATCATGTGCTTCAGGGTCCACGCCCAACACAAAAACAAACATCATATCTATATCACCAATAATCGGCTTACACCTAATATATAAAACAAATCATCATGTTCATATGTAGTGGGGTCTTCGACCCAATATAAAAATAAAAAATCAATATAATAATAGTAATCAAAAGACACATGTCTATAGGTGTTAGGTCCAAAATTCAGGATATTACATCCCTCCTCACTTAGAACAACATTGTCCCTGGTGTTCTAGGGACTCAAAACGATTTCATGAAACGAGGTGTGGTAAGCCTTTCTCATGGTGGCTTCATTCTCCCAAGTAGCCTCATCAGCCTCAAAGTGCTTCTACTGCACTTTCAATTGGACTACAATGAGTTTCCAAAGCTACACCTCTCTCTTATCTAAAATATGAGTAGGCTCAAGGGAAAACTCCCCATCATGTTCCTCCTGTAATAGGGATCAACCAATAACTTGTTTAGTATCATAAAAATATTTTTTTAACAAAGATGCATGGAACGAATTGTGGACTCTTGCATGCACAGGAAATGCTAGTTCATAAGCCACTGACACTTTCTTGGCCAATATTTCAAAAGCTCTGCAAAATATAGGTGCTAACTTACTACACCTACCCAAACTCAACGAGATTCATTTGACTTTTACATTCAAGTAAAATTGATCACCTATTTGAAAGTCATGATCTTCTCTTTTCCGATACGCGTAACTTTTCTAACGGTCTTGTGCTTCTTTAAGGTTCACCAGGACCTTCTTAACCAAATGTTCCAATTCCATCAACAAATCAGGCCCTAACATGAGCCAGTCCACTGGGCTATCCCAAGTAACCGGTGTTCTACACTTCCATCCATAGAGTACCTCAAAGGAACTCATCTTGGCGGAATCCTGAAAACCGTTGTTATACGCAAAATCTGTGAGATGCAAGTAATCCTCTTAGTTTGTGGGGTTGTTCATGACATACATCCGAAGCATGTCCTCAACAATTTGGTTTACTCTCTCTATGTGCTTGTCTGTCTGTGGGTGATATGAAGTGCTGATGTTCAATCGCATCTCCAATCTAGAGAATAAATATCTCCAAAAGTTTCCTATGAACTTAACATCTCGATCCAAGATAATTACCTTGGGTATCCCATTAAGTCTAAATATCTCTTTCAAGAAGATATCAACGATGTTCACGTCCTTGTAGGTCAACTTTATAGGAATGA
Source organism: Pseudotsuga menziesii (assembly GCA_001517045.1). Lineage (NCBI taxonomy): Eukaryota > Viridiplantae > Streptophyta > Pinopsida > Pinales > Pinaceae > Pseudotsuga > Pseudotsuga menziesii. The sequence continues at coordinate 543,059 of LPNX010967221.1, read as the reverse complement.
AGTGTGATTCCTTTGACAACTTGTCGATGAACACAAAAATAGAATCATTTTGATTTTTACTTTTTGGTAAATCGGAGATAAAGTTCATGCTAATAACCTCCCACTTCCATTCCAAAATGGAAAATGATTGCAGTAATCACACAGGATTTTGATGCTCATGTTTGACTAGATGGAATTCTTGACACTTCGCTATAAACATTGCAATGTTGGCCTTTAACTTAGGACAGAAAAAAGTGTCTCTTGACAAGAGATATCATCTTTTGATATCTCGGGTGCACCGAGCAGGGTGCCCTATGAAATTCTATGAGGATGCTGGACCGAATGTGCCCTCCTTCTGGAACATACAAGTCATCCTTGGACCATAGAATTCTGGATTCGTCTACCTTGTATTCTTTTTGTTGTTGAAGTAACCTGTCCTCCTGGAATTTTTTGAGGATCTATACATGGAAGGGGTCAACTCCATTTCCCTCTCTAATATTCTCATGCAAATATGCACCGATTTGACTCAAGTTCACCTCATAAATAATATAAGTTCATCGACTCAAAGCATCGAAAACCTTGTCTCCTTTCCTTAATATTCTTTAGCTCGAAATGGTACTCACTTAGGAAAGGAAATGTAATACCCCGGTTTTAACCCCACTTGCATTAAAAATACATGATACACATATTGTAAATAATCTTGGTGTGGAGCTAAAGGCCAAGGCCCCACCATCGATTTGGTTATGTTGTGTTTCTATTTTGGGAATGGTCACCAATGGTATATTAGGACATATGACATATATTTAATGGTAGCATCATGTAAACCCACATTTTAATTAAATAAACCAACCATCTATGTTCACAGCAACTAAATTGAGAAGGGGCATGATTCCTAAGGGTAAGGAGGGGGAAAGTTAAATCCTGAGCCATGGAGGGGGAAAATCCATGTGTCACCACTCTCCTTGTCTCCTTAAACCACCTTAATTTTCTGTTGTTAGTGGGAGCAGTGACGGGCTAGCAGAAAAAAACCACCACTACACCCATGCTTCCTCTCACTCTCCACGACATGCCTTTGTTGTGGTGGATGGTCTGCCCACTAGGGAGAAGGATCGAGAGTCTATTCATTCTCCACCTTCTTTCCGGATGAGTTAAAAGGATGAAAAATTCCATTGATGGGGGTTCACCATTCCTCTTACACTACCTTTCATTTTAGAGAGATTCTTCCCCTCCTGTTCAAGCAGAGTTTCTTCCCGTTCATGGAGAGAGTGCGTCTTTCCCACCGATTGTTGGCTTGCGAGACTGCTAGTTCTTCCTCTCGAATTTGAAGGCTTGCGGACCATTTTCTTTCCTCTATTCATGCAGAGTCTATGTATTTTTCCATGATTACTAGGATGCATAATATTATGTCATTTCCATCGTTGAATCATGATCTGAAGACTGCTACGGTATTGCTAGGTTGTGGCCATAATTTTCATCCACATTTTCATTTTGGCTGTGTCTTTTTCCCCTCACACACAGACTAAGAATCATTTTCCTTTCCCATTGTTGTCTGTGTAAATTTCTCTAGCGATTGCCTTGAGGAACGGTTGTGGGTTCATAGTTGTTGTGGGCTATTGTTTGTCACTATGGAGTGACTATGTTTTTCCCCTGTAAAAGCTTGAATAGCTATTTGGCTACTCGCAAATAGTGGATTCTCCTCGGACTTCTTTGGAGTGGTGAAGGAGGTCCTGAAGTGCTTGATAAACCTGGTGGATTGAGAACGATGCAGACAGAGATTCTAAGCTGGCTTTCTTCTCCATAACCCCTAAAGAGCACTAGAGGGAAGATCAGGGTTTGAGGGACTGCGTTGCAGAGCAGGGACTGAATTCCTTGTGTTGGGTGTGTGTGGTTCTTCTAGAAGCTAGGCTGGCCCTGGTGTTGGTGTCTGTAGCTCTTCAGTGAGCTCACCAGCTTAGCATTAGCCTTTCCCAGCTCCTGGATGGCCTGATAAACCCAACTTTGTTAGCTTTGCTGATTCGTTGTTCGCTTGATAAACCCAACTGTGTTGGCTTGGCTGAACTGTGTACCGTTGTGGTGTTGTTATCCTTGGCTATGTGTAAGTCTGTTTATTTCCTTATTCCTTGGGGAATAATTCTCAGCTCGGGGGTGGCAGCGTTGCTGAGGGATTAGAAAGCATGCGGGCCTATGGTTGGGTGGAACGTTGCAGCGATGTAGCTGGTTGCGGAACAAGTTCTTTATAAAGATAAGTACTCTTGCCTAACTTGTGTATGCAATTATATAATTACTATTAATGAATTAGTATATACATGTTAAATGCTGATCTATATATGCATGAATGCTGATTGAGATGTTTTGCTTCCGTTGTGTATATGAATGATTATGAATCGTAATGTGTTTTATGTTTTTAAGTATCATGCTTTAGCACTATATGCATGTATATTCATGTTCATGGGGCTAGATGCATGGATGATTTGGCGTATAGTAGCGTCCTCTTCGCTAGTTGGAGGGTTGGGGATGTTACAGTGTGGTATCAGAGCTCTGGTTGCAGCATAGGCCTGAATGGGCCATGACAGATCAGATAGCAGAGGCAGGTTGCCTTCTACCCAGCAACTATCAGAAAATTGTGGAAGGAAAAACTCAGAAAATTTTCTAAGCACTAGAACTATCGGCCGATCGAAAGACTTAGTGACACGATCTTCCGATGCAGCGGGAACTTAGTGGGAAGGCCACCCGATGGATGGTAACGAAAAAAAAATTGAAAATTTCTAGTTGAATAATTTGCCGTCGTTACGGATGGCTAAACCACTATGCTTCCGACGCATAGAGCCTGTGACCATCGACGCCGAGAAATTTTGGAAAATTTTCCTAAGTGTTAAAAATCATCGGCGATTGGCGCTACTATGATGAAGCGATCAACGAAATGCCAGCAGATATTAGCAGATGATGCATCCACCATTGCAGATGCCTAGAGGACTATCCCTTCGATAGATAGATCCTCTGACCGCTGATGTCGTGGAGAAAATACATTCCAGCAGCGGAAATGTTTTTGAAAATTTCCCTAAGTAACGAAATCATCAACCATCGGAAGACATTAGTAGTTTGTTCACCTGCCGTTGTGGAAGCCTAGAGCACTAGTTTTCCGATGAGGAAGGGTTCAGACTCCCGATGCCAATGTGCTTCAGCTCACCGATTAGAAAATATCAGTGGTATTCTTCGTCAGTGGAAGGAATTAGTTGAATGGCTTGCCACCATTGTGGGTGACTAGGGAACTAACCATCCGATGCAGCAGTTGCTAGTCGTTCCGACAACTGACGCAACAGAAGAAAGTGAAAGTAAAAGAGAATTTTTTTTCAAAATTTTTCTAAGTCATGGAATCATCGGCCATCGATGATGGTTAGTGGATGACATCGTCGATGCTTAGGTGATTCCGTCATCGATGAGCACGATGGGTAAAAATTATTTTTTAAACGTTTGTCGTTGCGGAGATTGAAGAGACTAACCACACGATGTCTAGTGCTTCTGAGCACCGATGCCATGACTTCTAGATGCTCCAACTACCGACAAAGTCAGGAGCTGCAGAATAATTAGTTGGATCGTGGTCCACCATTGCGGAAGCCAAAAGGACTAACTGTCCAATGCGTAGGGCACCCGGCTACCGACGCAACATGGAGAGTCTACGCCATCACCGCTAATGTTCGGAGCATTAAACGATTATGCACCGATATGATTAAGGAAATTAGATGAGCAAATTGCCGATATGGAAGAAGAACTTGGAATCTTCAGCCACTAAAACGTCGAAGAGTCAGCGGGGAAGAGACTCGATTAGAGAGAAAACATTGAGGAGTCTAAAAGCATTGGAAATCTGTTGGTGATCGGATCACCGATCGAAAGCCTAGTCAGGTTGCATCGAAGATCATAGTAATATTTCTTTCCACCGTTATGGCTGCTCAAGCAACTGTGAACCCGATGAGCAGTTGGTCCACTCACCGATACAGATCGAGGGTTTAGTTGTTTCACCGTTGAAAAACCAGAAGGATAACAAGCAACAGACCATCGATGCATTAGTGTTTTTGACCCCTGCAATGTCGGAAAAATAGCTGAGAAGAGGTCTGAATAGGGCCTAAGGAAATTTCAGCTTTTCGAAGGAATTTCTCAGTGAATTTCCAAGCAGTTTTCAACTGTCTTTCAGTCGATTTTCAGCAGATTCAGCGGATTATCCATGGTCATAGGGATGAAAATAAATAAGGGAAAATTCTATATTTTTACATAACTGTTGTTTTATGAAAATTCTAGAAGAAAGAGGTAAGTAGTTTTGATTTATATTCATGTTATGCATCTAACAGTTTTCCACTAACACATTGCAGAACTATAGATAACTTCCAAGAGCAGTACTCCAGAAAAAATAGTGTGGTAAAGTAGAGGTGGTTCAGTCATGAGAAACCATGATGGGTATGGTGCTCGGGATTCTTACGAGCGAGTAGAAGATTCCATGGGAGAGAATGTCCGTAATGGGAATGATGACATAGAGTCTAATGGAAGGAGATTTCAGGGGACACCTTCCGAGGTTGCAACCACCATGAGAAGCTTGGTTAAAGACTAGGAAGAGTAGCATCAGTTGAATGCTTCCATATTGGAAAGCTTGACAGACTTGCAGAAAAAGATAGATTCTGGAAGGGGTACATCAAGGCCAAAAGGTAGTAAGAGCAGCACTAGGAGAAGAAGAAAGACTTCTAGTGGATCATCTGATGCTGAAGAATCCAGTGGAGATACAAGTTCATCTTCTCATGAAAGAAAAAGAAGAAGGCACCATAGGGATCGCTCTCGAGATGAATCTAGGAAAGCTAAACCTCCTACATTTGACAGTGAGATAAAGACGGGACAAGAAGCTGAAGATTGGCTTCTTGGGATAAAGAAGTACTTTCAAGTGCAGGATTATTCAAGAAACATGAAGGCAAGAGTTGCCATGTTCAATCTGAATGGAAGGGCATCCATTTGGTGGGAAAACTTCAATCAAGTAAAGAGGACCTGCAAGAGAAAACTGAAGTGGAAACAGTTCAAGAAGTATTTCAAGCAGAAATACCTCTCTGACAGGTATTATGATGATAAGATTAAGGAATTCCATGAGTTGAGATTGGGACAAAAGACCATGGATGAATATGCAAATAAATTTTTGGAATTGTTGAGGTATGTCCAGTACATCAAAGATGAAAAGGTGAAGATTCAATGGTTTCTAAGTGGATTTCCGCAAGCTTACAAATATATAATTAAGTTCGATGAGTTGAGAACTCTCGAAGAAGCAATAAGAAAGGTTAAATATTTCTATGAGCAAAGAAAAGCTAAACCTGATTACCATAAGGCATGGAAGGACAAGAAGAATGAAAAGTTTCACCAAAGAAAGAAAGGTTTCAAATATTCTAGATTCAGGAATCAGCAGAAGCAGCCATCCCAAGCTGCGAGTAATCCCATTGGAGTGATAGGTGGAAAGACTAAAGAGCCACCTTTGAATAAAGGTCCACTCAAATGTTGGAAATGTGAAGGACCTCACTTGCGTAGATATTGTCCACTTGAGAATGAAAGTGCAAGGCCAACTTATAACAATCAGGAAGCATAAACTGTGGGTCAAGTAGCAAGGGAAGTCCCCAGAATTTATGCAGCAATAGAGGACCACCAAGCATATCATCAGTCAACTGTGGTTGAAGTTACAGGTAAGATTATTGAACAATCTGTTTCTATTTTGATTGACCCTGGATCTACTCACAGTTATATAACTCCTAGAGTAGTGGATAATTGTTCTTTTAAGAAGGTCAAGAATAGGAAACCTTGGTTAGTTCAGCTCACCATTGGGACTAAGAGAAAAGTTAGTGAATTGGTAGAGAAATGTCCATTGGTTATGGATGGATTGATCACTTGTGTAGATCTGAATGTTCTACTGCTTGGTTTCTATGATGTTCACATTGGAATGGATTGGTTAGAAGCTCACTGAGTGAAGCTTGACTATTATAACAAGAATTTTGAATGCATGGATGAAGAAGGAAACCTGGTAGTTGTGAAGGGTATTCCAAAGGTAATTTCAGTAAGGAAGGTTTCAACAATGCAGTTGAAGACTTTCTGTAGGAAAGGTTGTCAGTTGTATGCAGCTCATATTCTGGAGCCAACACGAGATGAAACTTCAAGGTTGGAAGACTATCAGGTGTTACAAGAATTCAAGGATGTGTTTCCTGATGATATTCCATGGCTTCCTCCCAAGAGGGACCTTGATTTTACCATTGAACTTGTGCCAGGAGTAGCACCAGTGTCCAAGACACCCTACAGGATGAGTACATTGGAGATGCTAGAGTTGAAGATGCAACTACAAGAGTTGTTGGAAAAGAAGTATATCCGACCGAGTGTGGCTCTTTGGGGAGCACCGGTTCTATTTGTGAAAAATAAAGATGGTACACTCAGGTTATGTATTGATTATAGGAAGTTGAACAAGGTTACTGTGAAGAATAAATATCCTTTTCCTAGGATTGATGACCTCTTTGACAAAATGAGAGGAGCAAAGGTATTTTCCAAGATTGACTTGAGGTCTGGTTACCATCAAGTGACAATCGAGGATGAAGACATTCATAAGATAGCCTTCAGGACAAGGTATGGACATTATGAGTTTGTAGTGGTACCATTTGGTCTCACAAATGTGCCAGCTACATTTATGTGCCTTATGAACAGTGTCTTCAATAAGTATTTGGACAAGTTTGTTCTTGTTTTCTTTGATGACATTCTTGTTTATTCTAAGAATGATGAAGAGCATGAAGAGCATTTGAGATTGATATTGCAAGTGCTCAAGGAACATCAGCTGTATGCAAAGCTAAGCGAGTGTGACTTCTATAGAGATAGAATTCAGTACTTGGGTCACATTATCTCAAAAGAGGGTATATCAATAGACCCTGAGAAGATCAAAGCCATTATGAATTGGCCTACTCCAAGAAATGTGACAGATGTAAGATATTTTATGGGACTTGCAGGATACTACAGGAGATTCATTGAAGGATTTTCCAAGGTTGCACATGCCATTACTTCTTTGCAAAAGAAGGGGATGAAGTTCGAATGGACTTCAAGCTGTGAAGAAAGCTTCTAGTAGTTGAAGATTCTTTTCACCAGTACACTAGTATTGAATGTTACAGAACCAAAAAAAGATTTTGTGGTATGTACCAATGGATGTGGACAAGGGCTTGGAGGATTCCTTATGAAGGATAACCACGTGGTATGTTATGAGTCAAGAAAGATGAAGGATCATGAGAAGAACTATGCCACTCATGATCTAGACCTTGCAGCCATAGTACATGCTCTCAAGATGTGGAGACATTACTTGATGGGTAGGAGATTGGAGCTCAGAATAGATCACTATGGACTGAAGTATTTGTTTGATCAACCTACTCTGAAATCTAGGAAAGTGAGATGGCTGGAATTTCTATGTGAGTTTGATTTTGAAATCAAGCACATAAAAGGAAAGGAGAGTAAGGTAGCTGATGCACTCAGTCAGAAGTTATAGAAAATGCATGTGGCATCTCTTAGTATCTGTCAATTGGATTTGAAGCAGTAGCTTGCAAATCATGTTGCCGGAGATGAATTGTATGAGCAGGTAAAAGACAAATTGCAGCAGTAGAGTATTGAGAAGAGGTATGAAGGATATAAATTGGAAGAAGATGGACTTCTCACATATAAATGGATAATTTATATTCCAAAGGTAGCATATTTGACGAGAGTTGTTATGGATGAAATCCATCAAGCTCCATATTCTGGTCACCTAGGATATCAAAAGACAATTGCTACAGCTAGAAAGCAATACTTTTGGCCAGGAATAAAAAAGGACATGGCTGAATATATTTCAAGGTGTATGAAATGTCAACAGGTAAAGGTTGAGCATCAACATCCAGTAGGTTTGATGCATCCTTTGCCAGTTCTGGAATGGAAATGGGAAGTTATTTCCATGGATTTTATTAAAGAATTGCTGATGACTTGGAGAGAACATGATTCCATCATGGTTGTAGTAGATAAGTTGACTAAATCAATACATTTTATACCAGTGAAGTCTACGCACAAGATTGATGACATTGTAAACATTTTCATGAAGGAGATTTTCAAATTGCATGGATTGCCGAAGGAAATAATTTTGGACAGAGATGCCAAGTTCACTTCCAATTTTTGGAAGGGGTTGTTTGCATATTTGGGTACAAATTTAAACTTCAGCATTTCCTACCATCCTCAGACACATGGGAAGATAGAAAGAGTTAATCATGTGCTTGAAGACATGCTTCGCATGTATGTAATGGAAAAACCAACCAAGTGGGAAGATTACTTACACTTGGTAGAGTTTGCTTACAACAATGGACAGCACGCATCTTTGGGGATGAGTCGATATGAAGCTTTGTATGGAAGAAGGTGCAGGACACCAGTGACTTGGGACAACCCGGTGAACAGGGTTGTGCTTGGACCAGAATTGCTCGAGGAAATGGAGCAAGAAGTTGTAAAGATTAGGCATAATCTGAAAGCAGCACAGGACAGACAGAAAAGCTATGCAGATAAGCATAGGATGAATAGAGAGTTCAGTGTTGGGGATCATGTTTACCTTAGAGTGAAAGCAAAGAAAATTTCCTTGAAGCTTGGAAGTTGTGCCAAGCTGTCACCTAGATACTGTGGGCCATTTGAAGTGCTTGAAATATAAGGGCCGNTAATGTTTTTCATGTTTCTTTGCTTAAGAAATATGTACATGATCCTAACCATGTGATAAATTGGGATGTGATTCAGGTGGAACCCGAGGGAGAGTTCGAAATTGAGCCTATGCGCATCCTTGACAAGAAGGTCACAATGCTCTAGAACTAAGCCATAGGGTAGGTAAAGGTTCGATGGGAGCATTATGGACCTGAAGAGGCTACGTGGGAGCTAGAGGATGCCATGCGATTGGCACATCCATTTTTGTTCAATCCTGCAGAACACTGAGGTGGTACCAGTGTAGCTTTTTGTTCAAATTTTCTAAAGCACTAAGGACAGTGCTATTGAAGGGGGAGGGGAATGTAATACCCCAGTTTTAACCCCACTTGCATTAAAAATACATGATACACATATTGCAAATAATCTTGGTGTGGAGCTAAAGGCCAAGTTCCCACCATCAATTTGGTTATGTTGTGTTTCTATGTTGGGAATGGTCACCGATGGTATATCAAAACATACAACATATATTTAATGGTAGCATCATGCAAACACACATTTTTATTAAATAAAACAACCAGCTATGTTCATGACAACTAAATTGAGAAGGGGCATGATTCCTAAGGGTAAGGAGGGGGAAAGTTAAATCCTAAGCCATGTAGGGGGAAAATCCATGTGTCACCACTCTCCTTGTCTCCGTAAACCACCTTAATTTTCTGTTGTTAGTGGGAGCAGCGATGGGATGGTAGGAAAAACCACCACTATGCCCACGACGTGCCTTTGTTGTGGCAGATGGTCTGCCCACTAGGGAGAAGGATCGAGAGTCTATTCGTTCTCCACCTTCTTGTGGGATGAGTTAAAAGGATGAATGACTCCATTGATGGGGGTTCACCATTCCTCTTACACTGCCTTACATTTCAGAGAGATTCTTCCCCTCCTGTTCAAACAGAGTTTCTTCCCGTTCATGGAGAGAGTGCATCTTTCCCACCGATTGTTGGCTTGAGAGATTGCTAGTTCTGCCTCTCGAATTTGAAGGCTTGCGGACCATTTTTTTTCCTCTGTTCACGCAGAGTCTATGTCTTTTTCCATGATTACCAGGCTGCATAATGTTCTATCATTTCCATTGTTGAATCATGAGCTGAAGACAGCTACGTTATTGCTGAGTCGTGACCGTAATTTTCTTTTTGGCTGTGTATTTTTCCCCTCATGCACAAAATGAGAATCATTTTCCTTTCCCATTGTTTTCTATGTAAATTTCTCCAGCAATTGCCTTAAGGAATGGCTATGGGTTGATAGTTGTTGTGGGATTCTATTTGCCATAATGGATTGACTATGTTTTTCCCCTGTAAAAGCTTGAATAGCTGTTTGGCTGCTTGCATGCAGTGGATTGTCCTCATACTGATTTGGAGTGGTGAAGAAGGGCCTGAGGTGCTTGATAAAACTAGTGGATTGAGAACCATGCAAACATAGCTTCTGAGCTAGCTTTCTTCTCCATAACCCCTGAAGAGCACTAGAGGGAAGATTAGGGTCTAAGGGAATGCATTGTAGAGAAGGGACTGACTTCCTTATGTTGGGTGTGTGTGGTTGTTCTAGAATCTAGGCTGGCTCTGGTGTTGGTATCTGTAGCTCTTCAGTGAGCTCACCAACTTAGCATTATCCTTTCCCAGCTCCTGGATGGCCTGATAAACCCAACTTTGTTGGCTTGGCTGATCCGCTGTTCTCTTGATAAACTCAACTATGTTGGCTTGGATTAAGTATGTACCCTTGTGGTGTTTTTATCCTTGGCTATGTGTAAGTCTATTTAGTTCCTTATTCCTTGGCGAATCATATCCATCTCAGGGGTGGAAGCGTTGCTGAGATATTAAAAACCACGCAGGCCTATGGTTGGGTGGAACGTTGCATCGACGTAGCTGGTTATAGAACAAGTTTTTTATAAAGATAAGTACTCTTGCATAACTTGTGTCTGCAATTATATAATTACCATTAACGAATTAGGATATACATGTTAAATGCTAATCTATATATGCATGAATGATGATTGAGATGTTTTGGTTCCGTTGTGTATATGAATGATTATGAATCATAATGTGTTTTATGTTTTTAAGTATCATGCTTTAGCACTATATGCATGTATCTTCATGTTAATGTGGCTATATGTCCGGATGATTTGGCGTATAGTAGCATCGTCTTCTCCGGTTGGAGGTTCGGGGACGTTACAAGAAACCATCTGGCTTGCCTCACATTCAAATATGGTTGATCAAATAAGTATTTTAGACTCATATTTTCTGTTTTCAGAAGGAACATCCTTCCCATGAGATAGTGCTTCCACATCTTAAAGCATGGATGATGGCAGATAACTCAAGATTATGTGTCAAGTAATTTTTCTCATGCTCTTTAAACTTTCACGATTCATCATAGATCGCGTGATCATTCTCTAAGAGGACTCCTCCAAGTCGTTCCTTGCTTGCATTCATGCAAAAAACAAAATTCCCATCGGGATCCGCAATTTGTAACACTATTGCAGTCATCAAAAGTTGCTTAAGCTTTTAAAACCTTTCTTCACACTTAGCAATCCATAAAAACTTACTTGCTTTCTTGTGTAAAGCAGTCATGGCGCAAGCGATTCTCGAGAAGTTTTCAATGAAATTTCAATAATATCCGGCTAATCCCAAAAATGACCTAATGTCAGTGACACTAAGAGGGGTAGGCCAATCCTTTATGGATTTAATATTTTTTGGGTCCACATCTATCCCTGTGTTGGAGATAATGTGACCTAGATACTATATCTATGGTTTGTAAAAATCACATTTACTAAACTTAGCGTAAAGCTGGTGTTCTCTCAACACTTGTATTACTTCCCGAAGGTGTTCTTCGTGTTATTATTTATTCTTCAAATAAACCAGTATGTCGTCTATAAATACCAAGACAAATTTATCTAGATACTTATTGAATATGATGTTCATCATACACATAAATTTTGTAGGTGCATTGGTCAACCCGAATGGCCTCACTACATACTCATAGTTCCCGTACCTTGTGCGAAAAGAGGTTTTGAGAATATATTTGTCGTGAATCCGTACCTGATGGTACCCAGATCACAGGTCCATCTTTGAATAAATTCTGACTCCTCCCACATGATCAAACAAATCATCGATCCTAGGGAATGGATAACGGTTCTTAATAGCAATTTTGTTCAACTAATGGTAATCGATTGATATCCACATGGTGCCATATTTATTCTTTACAAAAAATATTGGTGCTCCCCAAGGGGACACACTGGGTCAGATATACCCTTTCTCTATCAACTCCTACAACTACAGTTTGAGTTCCACCAATGCAGATGCACTCATGCGGTAAGGGGATTTGGAAGCCGGAACTGATCCTGGGGTCAGTTCGATAGAAAAGTCTAGGTCTCATTTTGGAGGTAATCCAGGGATTTCCTCAAGAAACACATCCTTGAATTATTCAAGATTGATGAAGTCTTCTATGCATTTCTCCCTATCCGACTCTATGTCTCGGATGTTTAGTGTAAACAACTTGCAGCCCTTCCTAACACATTTCTTTTCTTGTAAGGTAGATATTTGTCTCACATTAACTTTCTTTAGAATCCCCTGAACCTTCACTTGGTTCCCTTGGCTATCAGTACATAAGATATACTTGTGCAAACAATCTAGGATGACATGGTGTTGTTCCAGCTAGTCCATGTTGATAAGTACATCGTATAAACCGAAAGGTAGGATGTTCAGGTTTACTTTCGTAAGAAAACCATTCAGGTTTACCTGACATCTTTTAACAATTTTTGAAACTTTATGTTTAGTACCTGTGGCTAACTGAACCAACCAAGGTTTATCATGTTTTACTTTTCCTAGTTTGCATATATCAGCAATTTTAGGTGCAACATAGCTCTAAAAAGCACTGGGATCATAAAGTATTGAAACAAAAGTGTTCAATATCTTACCTTCTATCTCGACCATCATAGTTTGATGATCTTCATGATGGCCATCCGATGCTGCATAGATCTAGGGTGTTCGAGCTATGTCCTCGATAATTGGTTCTTCTTGTAAATTGTGCAAGACCCCACCATTCTTGCTATTACAATCTCAGGCATAATGAGGCCTGCTTCATTTCCAACACTTGATCTATAGTGGGGCAGCATTGGCCCCACTTGCTACTAGTTTTTTAACATTAGAAGCTGGTACATAAGGCTTTGTAATAGGTTTATTAAAGTTCTTGTTTGATTGAAAGCTATTATTTTTCTTTCTGTATGGTTGTAGGTTGGACCCAAGTTTGCGGTTATCAGAGAGGTCCTTAGAATTGTCTTGGTTTTGGTTCATGTTCTCCTTCCTCAGCTTCCCATGCGCATAACAGAGCCTAGCTTTGTGTAGTGTGGTATCCAAAGTCTTAGTCATGCCAATTTCAATCCTGTCTTGAAAACTGGGAGGAAGACATCCTAGGAACTGCTAGATCTTTACCTTTTATTCCTTGATGTATGGTACATAATGTAACAAATCTAGAAATATTTTAATAAACGCATCCATAGTCATGGATCCCATGCATAGTTAGTGAAACTCTTTCACTTTTTAGTCAAAGAACCTTTCCAACATATATTTTTCTTGGAAAAGATTTCGGAAAATATACCAGCGTATTTCCCATAGCTCATTTTTCTTCATGTGTTTTAAATATCTCCACCATCTTGCTTCTTTGTCATTCAAGTTATAGATGGAAAGATGAGCCTTAATATCACTTCAATAGTTATGAACCTAGAAATACTTACTCATGCCTAGCAACCACTCTTCAACCTTTTCCCCAGTGTTTACTTCACCTTCATAGGTTCGGGCTCTTATTTTTTGGACCTCCCCCTGAAGACTCTCATTACTCTTTTAATTCTTCCTCTATGGAGAAAGTGAGTCACCACTTGAAGTACTGTGTTGATATTATTTGGTTATTTCAAGTGTACATTCTTTTTATTCTTCTCTTGGGTTGTTGGCCCGTTTATAGTATGGTTCTCTTTTGGATCTATTGGTGGACTGAGTAGGTTTACCTTGCGGGATTCCTCCCATCATATTTCTCAATAAGGCTTCATTTATAGATTGCTACTCCTTCCTTTCATTTAGGATGTCTTCTCTGAAACTTTTCAATTCATCTTGAACATTGTGTATAGTTTTCAAAACATCAGAGTTTAGCTCTACCACTAGTTCCTCTTCCGGAGTGGGGGTGGTCATCTTCCCTTAATGATTGTTTTCTTCCTTAGTATTCATAAACTAAACAGTGCTGTAAAAATTCCTGTAACTGTAAAATAAATTTTAAATAACAGGAAATGTTTCTCTTAGAAACCAAAATTTAATATTATACTTTATTTTCTATGCAATTATAGCTTGGTGCACCCATAGGTCTGTTAACACTTTATTTCACATTTTCAGTACTTATGCTTCCTTATGGTCTTGTAACACTTTATTTCACATTTGGTATTTATTATGGTTTATGGTTTAGTTTATTTAAAACTTTTAACAGTTCTTATGTTTTCTATTTGCAAGTTAATTATGCAGCCTTCAAAACCAAGCCATTGATTTTTATGAGGGTTAAAGTATTTAACATGGCATATTACATATGCCATGTTCACTAAGCATAAGCTTAGAGATTATGTGTGTTGTGTTAAGTTTATGGCTTAATTCCTAAGGTTCACATGTTATGACATCCTAAACCTAAGGTACATACATTATTTAATACATAAGTCTTGGGGTTGACTTAAGGCTAGTGCATACCATATATGAACTCTACAGTTAAACCTTATCATTGTAATATATTATCCTTGTTATAATGTATACATTGTAATGTTACATGGTGATATGAAAGGGTAAGCGAATATAACATATGGATGTACCATATTTCAACAGGGTTTAAGCTTTTCAAAGGGAAAAGGAGGTCATGAATGAATCGAAGCTTAACTATGGAGAGTGGGTTTCGTATCATGTTAATGGCCACCAGCTGGTGCATTTAATGTTCTTGGAAATCATGGAATCCTTCCCTTAGGCTTGGCTCATGGTGGTTGTGCATTTTGTTTATCATTTGGGGTTTCTACATTTTGGCTCTACGTAGGGAGAAAACCATGGAGGTGACCTCCCGATCATAAGTTATGCTTTGTTTTGGTTTATATTATTGCACATTGTTTCAAGTTTAAGGCTCTTAACTTGTCATACTTCTCATATGGGTTTCGATTGGTGTTTGCAAGTGGAGAAATATTTTGAGGAGGTAGTGTGGCTCTAGCTCTATCATGGTCTTGACTGTGGAGCAAAGGTGCAAGGTAAGCCTGCATAATAGGCATGAGCTTGTTGCCTCTCGGCCCGCTCGCATGTTGTTTTGTCGTTTGGTTTTGGGGCTTCTCTATGGGGTTTGGTGTTTTCCTTTGGGCTTATGATTATATACTTGTATTTTATTAATTTGTTAAGGCATTTGTGCCATGAATTACTCGTAATCCATTTGACTCTGTGTAAATAAGTTTGGGTTATGTAAATCGTTATTTTATTTGGGACTTTAGCCATGGGCTGCACCATTTCTTGTAATGGTGCGTTAGCCCATTAGAATGCATGTGTAACTTGGGTTTTTTTATCTTAAATCACGAATGTGTAGAGAATTTGATACCCATTGTGTAAATGGATACGATTACCATGGTTATTATTCCATACTTTGTATAATACGATTCTATTCTGCATTTGATTGTTTATTAAGATGGGAGTGTGACAAGGCATTCACCTGCTCTCGAATGCCCTGTAAATAATGATGTTGTTTAGTATTTTTTATACTCTAAATTCATTGACAACATCGGTATAGGCCATGTTGTGAACATCATGATATTTTCCCATAGTGTTGCGATAGCTTAGTGTAGGATTTTAATTATTGTTGTTAGTTCTTATGTGATGTGGACTGTGAAGAGCCATGGCTAGGGAACCCACAATGGCCAACGTTTATTGTAGGTTTATTTTGGAAATACTGTGTGTTAAATTAAGACTTTGGTCGAGGTTGTGAATGTAGTTAGGGTCTTACGAGCTCACTGATAGCATAGGTATTTGTTTACTACATAGCATTTGTTGTATTTATAAATTGCAGCCCGCATACAGTAGATGTATAGAGTGGTTGGTGTAACGATGGCTATGCGATTTGCTTACTGTTTGTGTATAAAATTCTATGTTTTGTTATTATTGTTTTTACCTTGGGTCTGTACATCCATAGGAATCGATGTCGCGACATCTGCTGGAAAAATGGGTTTTAATTATTAAATTGTTTAAGGTTATGCGACGTATGTGTGTAGATTTAGATGGGATTTTTAAACACTTTATGTTTTACAAAAAGGATGACCGTAATAATAGGACTATGGATTATAACAATTAAGTTATGTAAATGGATGTGATTATTTCCTAAGCGATTTGGACTATGGACTTGATAAGATTACAGAGATTTGGTATTGGACCACATGGATGGTCACGATATCTTCTCTGTTTGGTTATTTATAATGATATTTATTTTAAATGGAGATATTTAAATAATATTTTATGTTTAGTAAGGCATACCTTGAAAGGTCTTGAATGATTTATTAATTTTGTTTTNATATATATATATATAGTTACTTGTACCTATGAACTAGTTTTGTTTTAACGAAATCTAAGCTAAGCCTCTACTGACAAATGCGATATGTCAGCAGAGTGATAAAGACTAAAGAGAAAAAAATATATTTAACTGGAAAACAAAACCTAGTTACATTGAACATAATCCAAGTATTGGAACAATATATAAAACAACTTAAATGTACAAACCTTGGTAATATGCAGTATATAGTAAAATTTAAAGCCTAAGCTTCGTATTAAAGAAAATACAAACCCCAGCAGATTATTAACCATAAAACCAAACACATAGGGTTAGGAAATGTATCAAAAGCATTTACCTAGCTTAAACAACAGTTAATATAGAAAAATAGAATAGCCAGTGAAGGGCTTCATACCTGAATTTGAGGCTCTATTAATGGCTGAACCTGCACACTCAAATAACCAACATTAACAATTCAATGTAGATATGACCTCTGTTTGATGACCAAATGACTTGGTAACTACCATGTTCTACCCAACCATGAATTGGAACCATTCCTGGTTTAAATTTGGATCCCCCCGAACTGGACTCCAACATGCAAGTAGCTTAGAGATCCTAAGGTAGGCTTTCCTAACTAGTGTAGTAGATCTAGATCAGTTCTCCTTTTTCCTTCTAGGAAATGTTTCTTTAAGAATTTACTTGAAAGTAAAAAAGCAAAAAAAATGACTCTTCTACTAATAGATTAGAACCCCGAAGCCTTTCCTTGGCTTGAGTCTTTATAGACAGACTTTTCAGTTAGAGGGACAATTAATCCAAGAAACCTTGGTTTCTTGGTTTAAGCCTTTTCAATTACTTGGGTTAATTATTAAGAATTTAACTTGGGAAATTTCTACTAGTTCCTAGTTGGACTTTTATAGACATTATACTATTTAATAATCTTTCATAATAAATAATAATTGATGGAGCTCTCCTTCTTTCTTTTATTTGTTAATATACTTAATTCTTTATACATAACATGTATAGAGTACATAATAATATAACACTTTATTAACATTTGTCCTTGGGCATCATATACCATGATCTGTAGACTTAATGACACTTCTTCATTAAGGTCGAGTAGGTAGCTGGTTGAGGTCTACTAGGCTAGGAAACTCTAAACATCCTTGCATTTTGGATTTCCCTCCTATAACGTAGTAGCTCTTCAGTACTTTGATGGGAATACATAAATTCAAAATTTTATTTAATCACTTATAAATAAGTATAATGAGATCAACATTTTCTAGAGTCGTTTTCACTCGGAAGTTTATTAAATTCTTTTCAGTAACCCCTAGTGCTTACCGGAGCCCATACTTAATGATTTAATAGGGAGTTAGAATTTAGTGCAATTTGAGAGCTCTTATCTCAACACTAATGCTAGGATGTACTTGTATGATACACCTAGGGATACAATGGCCAAGGATCCGATGCTCTAGATCTTATGCTCAACATCAACATGGGAGGCTCTAGGGATTATGCCCAACACTTCCAAATCTTATGTTTTCATGTGTTCTAGAGCTTCTCTATCAACACAAATGTAGGTACTCATGTTCTCCAGAGATCCTCGCTCGACACAACCTTAATCACTTAGGTGTTGCAGAGCTCCTCGCTCAACACCAAACATTATTCACCTATGTGTTCCAGATCTCCTTGCGCAACATAAATCATTACATGAATCATGTGCTTTAGGGTCCATGCCCAACACAAAACATCTCATCAATAATTTTCTTCAGGGTCCATGCCCAACACAAAAACAAACATCATATATATATCATCAATAATTGGCTTACACTCAATATATAAAAAAAGTCATCATGTTCATATGTAGTATGGTCTTTGACCCAAAATAAAAATAAAACATCAAGATAATCATTGTAAGCAATAGGCACATGCTCATAGGTGTTAGGTCCCAAATTCTAGATATTACATCCCTCCCCACTTAGAAAAAACCATCCCTGGTGTTCTAGGGACTCCGAACGGTATCATGAAACAAGGAGGGGCAATCCTTTCTCATGGTGGACTCATTCTCGCAAGTAGCATCATCAGCCTCAAAGTGCTTCCACTGCACTTTTAATTGGACTACGGTGCACTTTCGGAGCTGCACCTCTCTCTTGTCTAAAAGATGAGTAGGCTCAGAGCCAAACTCCCCATCAGGTTCCACCTACAATAGGGACCAATGAACAACATGTTTAGTATCATAAACATATTTCTTAAAAAAAGATTCATGGAAAACATTGTGGACTGTTACATGCGTGGACAATCCTAGTTCATAAGCCACTAGCCTTTTCTTGTACAGTATTTTAAAAGGTCTGCAAAATATAGGTGCTAACTTACCACACCTACCCAAGCTCAACAAGCTTCGTTTGGATTTTACTTTCAAGTAAAGTTGATCGCCTATTTGAAATTCCTTATCCTTTCTTTTCCAATCTGCCTAAGTTTTCTGGCGGTCTTGTACTTCTTTAGGGTTCACCTAGACCTTGGTAACCAAATGTTCCAATTCCATCAACAAATCAGGCCCTAACATGAGTCGATCCACTGGCCTATCCCAAGTAACCCATGTTCTACACTTCTGTCCATAGAGTACCTCAAAGGGACTCATCTTGACGAAAGCTTGATAACCATTGTTATACGAAAAATCTGTGCAATGCAAGTGATCCTCCCACATTGTGGGGTTGTTCATGACATATGTTTGAAGCATGTCCTCAACAATTTGGTTTACTCTCTCTGTTTTCCCATTTGGCGGTGGGTGATATGCAGTGCTGAATTTCAACCGCGTCTCCAATCCGGAGAATAAAGATCTCCAAAAATTTTCTATGAAATTAACATCTCGATCTGAGATAATTACCTTGGGTATCCCATGTAAATGAAATATCTCTTTCAAGAAGATATCAGGAATCTTAATGGCCTTGTAGGTGGACTTTACAGGAATGAAGTGTGCTGCCCTCGACAACTTGTCGATGACCATTAAAAAAGAATCATTTTTCTTTTCACTTTTTTTATAAACCGGTGATAAAATCCATGCTAATAACCTCCCACTTCCATTCCAGAATGGACAACGGCTGCAGTAATCCCGCGGGATGTTGATGCTCAGATTTGACTAGCTGGCATTCTTGACACTTCACAATAAACATTGGAATGTCGGCCTTTAAATTAGGCCAAAAAAAGTGTCTCTTGATAGCATATATCATATTTTGATATCCCAGGTGCCCTGAGTAGGGTTCACTATCAAATTCTGTGAGGATGCTAGACTGAAGGTCCCCTCCTTGTAGAACATACAAGCGATCCTTGGACCATAGCAGTCTAGATTCGTCTACCTTGTATTATTTTTGTTGTTTAAACAACCTGTCCTCCTAGAATTTCCTGAGGATCTCTACCTGGAAGGGGTCAACTCCGTTAGCCACTCTAATCTTCTCATGCAAATTTGCATCCATTTGACTCAAGGTCACCTCATAAATCATATGATTTCATTGACTCAAAGCATCGACAACCTTGTTCTCCTTGCCCTTAATATGCTTTTTCTCGAAATGGTACTCACTTAGGAAATCCAACCATCTGTATTTCCTAGCCTTCATATCTGGTTGATCAAATAATTATTTTAGACTCATATTGTTTGTTTTCAGAAGGAACTTCCTTCCCTTGATGTAGTGCCTCCACATCCTCAAAGCATGGATGATGTATGCTAACTCAAGATCATGCGTCACGTAATTTTTCTCATGATATTTTAAATTTCACGATTCATAACACATCGCGTGATCATTCTACAAGAGGAGTCCTCCAAGTCACTCCTTTCTTGGATCTGTGTAAACAACTAAATCCCCATCAGGATCCACAATTTGTAACACGGGTGTTGTCATTAAAAGCTTTCTTCACAATTAGCAGTCCATAAGAACATAATTTCTTTATTCTACAAATAAGTCATGGGGAAAGCAATTCTCAGGAATTTCTCAATGAACTTTCGATAATAGCCGGCTAATCCCAAAAATGACCTAAAGTTAGTGAGACTAGCAGGGGCAGGCCAATCCTTTATGGCTTTAATATTTTCTGGGTCCACAGCTATTCCTGTCTTGGAGATAATGTGACCTAGATACTATATCTCCAGTTTGTAAAAATTGCATTTACTAAACTTAGCGTAAATATTTTGTTTTCTCAAAACTTGTAGTACTACCCAAAGGTATTCTTCATGTTCTTCTTTATTATTCAAATAAATCAGTATGTCGTCTATAAAGACCAAGAAAAAATTATCCAGATACTTACTGAATATGTTTTTCATCATTCAAATAAAGTTCACGGGTTCATTGGTCAACCTGAACAACATCACTACAAACTCACAGTGCCCGTACATTGTGTGAAAGGTGGTTTTGAGAATATCTTATTCATGAATCTATACCTGATGGTACCTAGATCACAGGTCAATCTTTGAAAATATTTTTTCTCCTCCAACCTAATCAAAAAAATCATCGATCCTAGGGAGTGGATAACGGTTCTTGGTAGTGATTTTGTTAAACTGACGGTAATCGATACACATTCACATTGTTTCATATTTCTTAGTTATGAACAATATCAGTGCTCCCCAATGGGAAACACTGGGTTGGATATACCCTTTCTCTATCAACTCTTCCAACTACATTTTGAGTTCCACCAACTTAGGTGCACTCATGCGGTAAGGGGCTTTGGAGGTCGGAATTGATCCTAGGGTCAATTCGATGGAAAATTCAACGTCTTGTTTCAGAGGTAATCCAGGGATTTCCTTGGGAAACATATCCTTGAATTCTTCAAGAACGGGGAAGTATTATATGCATTGTTCCCTATCAGACTCCATGTCTCAGATGTTTACTACAAACAACTTGTAGCCCAACCTAACACATTTCTTTGCTTGTAAGGAAGATATTTGTCTCACAAAAAATTTCTTTAGAATTCCCTGAACCTTCACTTGGTTCCCTTGGCTATCAGTACACAAGATATACTTGTGCAAACAATCAATCATGACATGGTGTTGTTCCATCCATTCCATGCCGATAAGTACAGTGTATGATCCTAAAGGTAAGATGTCCAGGATTACTTTCATAAGAAAACCATTTAGGTCTAAATCACATTCTTTAACAATTTTTGAAACTTTCTGTTTCGTACCTGTGGCTAACTGAACCAGCCAAGGTTTATCATGTTTTACTTTGCCTAGTTTGCATATATCAACAATTTTAGGTGCAACATAGCTCCTGTAAGCACCATGATCAATAAGTATTGAAACATAAGTGTTCAATATCTTACCTTCTATCTCGACCATCATATCTTGATGTTCTTCCTGATGGCCATCCAATGCTACATAGATCAGGGGTGTTCTAGATATGTCCTCGATAGTTGGTTCTTCTTGTAAATTGTGCAAGACCCCACTAGTCTTTCTCTTACAATCTTGGGCATAATGAGGCCTGCTGCATTTCTAGCACTTGATCTGTAGCGGGGTAGCATTGCTCCCACTTGCTACTGGTTTGTTAACATTAGTAGCTGGTATATAAGGCTTCGTATCAGGTTTATTAAAGTTTCTATTCACATGAAAGCTGTTATTTTTCTTTCTGTATGGTTTTGGGTTGGACCCACATTTACGATTATTAGAGAAGTTCTTAGACGTCTCTCGATTTTGGCTCATGTCTCTTCCCTCAGCTGCCCATGCTCATAACAAAGCCTATCTTTGTGCAGTGTGGTATCCAAAGTCTTAGGCATGTCAAATTCAATCATGTCCCAAAAACTGGGAGGAAGACATCCTAGGAGTTGCTGGATCTTTACATTTTCTTCTTTGATGTATGGTACATAATGAAATAAATATAGAAATATGTTAATAAATGCATCCATAGTCATGGATCCCATGCATAGTTCATGAAACTCTTTCACTTTTCGGTCAAAGATTCTTTTCGACATATATTTTTCTTGGAAAATATTTCGGAATGTATCCCATCATATTTCCTGCAACTCATCTTTCTTGGTGTGTTTTAAATATCTCCACCATCTTGATTCTTTGTCATTCAAGTTATAGATGGAAATACGAGTTTTCATCTCACTTGAATAGTTATGAACCTGGAAATAGTTACTCATGCGAAGAATCCACTCTTCATCCTTTTCCCGAGTGTTTACTTCACCTTCATAGGTCGGGGCTCTTATTTTTTAGAACTCCCCCTGAATAGTGCCATTACTCTTTTGATTCCTTCTCTATCGAGAAAGTGCGTCACCACTAGAAGTACTGTGATGATCTTCTTTGGTTGCTTCAGGGGTACATTCTTTTTTTTCTTCTCTTGGGATGCTATCCAATTTATGTATGGTTCTCTTTTGGATCTATTGGTGGACTGAGTAGGTTTATCTTGCGGGCTTCCTCCCATCATATTTTTCGGGTAGGCTTCATTTATAGCGTGTTGCTCCTTCCTTTCATTCAGGCTATCTTTTGTGAAACTTTTCAATTCAGCTTAAAGACTGTGTAGATTTTTCAAACATTAGAGTTTAGCTCTACCATCAGTTCCGCATCTGGAGTGGGGGTGGTAATATTCCCTTGATGACTGTTTTCTTCCTCAGTATTCATAAACTGAACAGTGTTGTAAACATTCCTGTAACTACAAAATAAATTTTTAATAACACAAAAAAATTTCTGTTGGAAATAAAACTTTAATATTATACTTTATTTTCTCTGCGGTGATATCTTGGTGCCCCATAGGTCTCTCAGTGTTGAAACTGGGCTCTGATATGACTTGTAATGTCCCCAAAAATCGGAATTTTTTATTTATTTATAGGCTAGTAGAAAGTACCTAGACGAAACATTATTCACTTGAGGAACTCTATCATACACTTCATGTACCACTGTTTATTCGTAATATTTTCTTAAGCTCTGTATTTTACTTTCAGTTATTATTTTTAATGTATTTTACTTATGATATCGTACTAGTGTTTACTGCTTTAGTATTATGTTTATACTTTTGTTGATTATGTGTCATCACTGGTTTAAATGCTTTGTCCTTTATGTATAGTCGCATTTGTTAATTATAAGGTCCTAACTTTACTTTGTTTGTGGAAACAAAGTGAGCCTAGTGGTGGGACTCGTTATCCCATGACGGTTTGAGAGGTAAAGGTGTTTACTTGTTTACAGCTTTACTTAGTTCTCTGAACTAAGGCACCTATTCTATCTCACATGTAGTTCATACTTTGCAACGTGATCTTAAAGAGAATACTTCTGGTGGACTTTGGTTCCTTTATCGAATTTGATTTATAACAGGTATACATCCTATTCTTGTACATTTTAACTATTACTGCTATATTCATGTTCAGTCATTATGCTTGCTTACGTTCTTGTAACTCTTTATTTCAGATTTTGGTATTTATTACATCTTATGTTTTAGTTTATTTAAAAATTTTAACACTTCTTGTGTTTTCTATTTGCAGGTTAAGTACATGGCCTTCAAAACCAAGCCATTGATTTCTATGAGGGTTAAAGTATTTAACATGGCATATTACATATGCCATGTTCACTAAGAATAATCTTAGGGCTTATGTGTGTTGTTTTAAGTTTATGGCTTAATGCCTAAGGTTCACATGTTATTAGGTCCTAAACATAAGGTACATACATTATTTAATACATAAGTCCTGGGGTTTGCTTAAGGCTAGCGCAGACCATATATGGACTCTACACATAAACCTTATCATTGTAATATATTAATCTTGTTATAATGTATACATTGTAATGTTACATGGTGATATGAAAGGGGTAGCGAATATAACATATGGTTGTACCATATGCCAACAAATTTTAAGGTTTGCAAATGGAAAATGAGGTCACGAATGCAACAACGCTTAACTATGGAGAGTGGGTTTGGTATCATGTTAATGGCCACCAGCTGGTGCATTTAATGTTCTTGGAAATTGTGGCAACCTTACCCTAGGCTTAGCTCATGATGGTTGTGCATTGTGTTTGTCATTTGGGTTTGTGCATTTTTGGCTTTACGTAGGGAGAAAACCATGGAGGCAACCTCTTGATTATAAGGTATGCTTTGTTCTGGTTTATATTCCTGTGCATTGTTTCGAGTTTAAGGCTCCTAACTTGTCATAGTTCTAATCCTGGTTTCGATTGGTGTTTGCAGGTGTCGAAATATTGTGAGGAAGAAACATGGCTCCATCTCTATCGTGGTGTTGACTGTGGAGCCAAGGTGCAAGGTAATCCTGCTTAACAAGCATGCGCTTGTTGCCTCTTGGCCTGCCTGCATGTTGTTTTGTCATTTGGAATTGGGGCTTCTTTATGGGGTTTGGAGTTTGCCTTCGGGCTTATGATTACATACTTGGATTTTATTAATTTGTTAAGGAATTTGAGTCATGAAGTACTCGTAAGCCATTCGACTCTATGTAAATAAGTTTGTGTTATGTAAATCGTTATTTTATTTGGGCCTTTTAGCCATGCGGATCACCATTTCTTACAATGGTGCGTTAGCCGATTGGCATGTCTGTGTAGCTTGGTTTTTGGTCTTATATGATGACTGTGTAGAGAATTTGATACCCACTGTGTAAATGGATATGCTTACCATGGTTATTATTTCATATGGTGTATAATACGATTCTATTTTGTGTTTGTTTGTTTGTTAAGATGGGTTTGTGACAAGGCATTTTCGTTCTCTCAAATGCTCTATAAATAACGATGTTGTTTAGTTTTTTTTTAATACTATAAATACATTGACTGTGTGGGTATAGTCCATGGCGTGAATGGGATGAGCCTTTCCCACAGTGCTGCAATAGCCTAGTGTAGGGTTTTAATTGTTGGTATTAGTTCTTATGCGATGGGGACAGTGAAAAGAAATATATGGGGAACCCACAATGGCCAATGTTTATTGTAGGGTTATCTTGGAAAGACCGTGTGTTAAATTAAGACATTGGCCAAGGCCGTGAATGTATTTAGGGTATTACAACCTCACTGATAGTGTAAAAATTTGTTTGTTACATAACATTTGGTGTATTTATAAATCGCAGCCCTCATATAGTAGATGTATAGCGTGGCTAGTGTAATGATGGTTATGTAATTTGCTTACTATAGATGTAGAAATTTCTATGGTTTGTTATTATTGTTTTTTCCTTGGGTTTAAACATCTATAGGAATCGATGTGGTGACCTCTATTGGAAAAATGGGTTTTAATTATTAAATTGTTTAAGGTTATTTGATGGCTACATGTAGATTTAGATGGGACCTCTAAACACCTTATGTTTTACAAAAAGAATGACTGTAATAATAGGACTGTGGATTATAACAATTGAGTTATGTTAATGGATGTGATTATTGCCTAAGCGATTTGGACTGTGGACTTGATAAGATTACAGAGATTTGGTATTGGACTACATAGATGATCATGGTATCTTCTCTGTTAGGTTCTTTATAATGATATTTATTTTAAATGTAGATGTTTAAATAATAGTTTATGTTTAGTAAGGATGAACTTGAAAGGTCTTGAATGATTTATTAATTTTTTTTTATTTATACTCTGTTCTTTAGTTTATTTAAAATTAGTAAGTAGATTAACTTATAGCACTATTTAAAGGTTGTTTATATACATACATTATACATAGTTACTTGTACCTCTAAACTAGTTTTCTTTTGACGAAATCTAAGGTAAGACTCTACTGACAAATGCAACATGTCAGCAGAGTGATAAAGCCTAAAGACAAAAATATATACTTAACCAGAAAACAAAACCTAGTTACAGTCAACATAATCCAAGTATTGGAATAATACAAAAAACAACTTAAAGGTACAAACCCTGGTAATATGCAGTATGTAGTAAAATTTACAGCCTAAGCTTAGTATTAAAGAAAATACAAAGCCCAGTAGATTATTAACCAGAAAATCAAACACATAGGGTTAGGAAATGTGTTGAAAGCATTTACCTGGATTAAACATTAGTTAATATAGAAAAATAGAATAGGAACTCAAGGACTTCATACCTGAATTTGAAGCTCTGTTAATGGCTGAACCTACACACTCAAATAACCAGCATTAACAATTCAATGTAGATCTGGCCTCTATTTGATGACCAAATCACTTGAGAAATATGACGTTCCGCCCAACAATGATCCGAAACCATTCCTGGTTTAAATATAGATCCCCCCGAGCTGGACTCCAACATGCAAGTAGCTTAGAGTTCCTAAGGTAGGGTTTCCTAATTGGTGTATTCGATATGAATCAGTTCTCCTTTTTCCTTCCAGGAAATGTTTCTTCAAGAATTTACTTAACAGCAAATAGGAAGAAAAAATGACTCCTTTAATGATAGATCAGAAACCCAAAGCCTTTTCTTGGCTTGAGTCTCTATAGACAGACTTTTCAGTCAAAGTGACAGTTAAATCAAGAAACCTTAGCTTCTTGATTTAACCCTTTTCAATTAATTTGGGTTAATTATTAAGAATTTAACTTAGAAACTTTCTACTAGTTCCTAGTTGAAATTTTATAGACATTATACTATTTATTAATCTTTCATAATAAATAATAATTGATGGAGCTCTCCTTCTTTCTTTTAGTTATTAATATACTTAATTCTTTAAACATAACTTGTATAGATTACATAAAAATATAACACTTTGTTAACATTTGTCCTTGGGAATCATATACCATGATCCCTAGACTTAATGAAACGTCTTCATTAAGGTCAAGTAGGTATATGGTTTAGGTCTATTAGGCTAGGCAGCTCTAAAAATCCTTGCATGTTGGATTTCCCTTGTATAAAGTGGTATTTGTTCACTACTATGATGAGAATACATAAATTCAAAATTTCATTTAGTCACTCATAAATAAGTGTGATGAGATCAATATTTTTCTCAAGTCATTTTCACTCGAAATTTTATTGAATTATTTTCAGTAACCCCTAGTGCTTACCAAAGCCCATACTGAATGCTTTAATAGAGAGTTACAATTCAGTGCAATTCCAGAGGTCTTCGCTTAGAACTAATGCTAGGATGTACTTGTACAATACACCTAGGGATACAATGGCCAAGCATTCGATGCTCTAGAGCTTATACTCAACATCAACATGGAAGGATCAAGGGATTATGCCCAACACTTCCAAATCTTATTTTTTCATGTGTTCCAGAGCTTCTCGCTCAACACAAATGTAAGTAATCATGTGCTCCATAGCTCCTCGCTTTACACAATGTTAATCAATCAGGTGCTTGAGAGCTCCTCGGTCAACACCAAACATTATTCACCCATGTGTTCCAAAGCTCCTTGCTTAACAGAAATCATTACATCAATCATGTGCTTCAAGGTCCATGCCCAACACAAAACATCTCATCAATCATGTGCTTCAGGGTCCATGCCAAACCCAAAAACAAATAGCATATATATATCATCAATAATTTTTGTTTTGTAAGTAAGTAGGAAAGATCTATTATATACAAAAAGATGTTACAATAGGAAGATATACAAGAAGTCTTTGGAAAACAACCCCTATTGGTACTGAGATGTGGCTTGTTAAGGATTTCCCCACCTGTCAAAAACTGAGCAAGGATTCAAGAAATCACAAAACTAAGATGAAATACACTGTGGAAACCTCAAGGGCTGGTTCCCACCATAAAAAAGATATATAACATAAAATAATAGGGGCTTAAGACATAGATTGCTATCCTCATCAATAATTCAATTACACTTATTATATAAAACAAATCATCATGTTCATATGCAGTGGGGTCTTCGACCCAATATAAAAATAAAACATCGAGATAATCATCGTAATCAATAAGCACATGCCGATAGGTGTTAGGTCCGAAATTCAGGATATTACAATCAATTTCATAAATATTTCTTTTATCTTTTCCTTTGTTGTGTATTTTGTCTAGTAGAATTTGATTTAGATCCAAAATTATTTCATTATCTACTTTCACACTATGTGGTTCATCTTTCACATAAATGTTGGCTGGATAATTTTGTTGAGATGCCTTTTCAGTAGATGCTTCAACACCTTCCATTTTCCTGCAAAACATTTTTTTTTTATATTTCTGTACAGAAATAAATTTAAAACATGATCAATATATTTGTTCTGGTTTGTATGCGAGTGATCCAGTCAGGCCTATTTTTTCATAAACTCGCTTTGATACCACATGTAACATCTCTAAAATTACGAAAACAAAATTACTATATGTAAATATGAAATTACCTAGGATGATAAATCCATTAGATTTCATTTTTTTACGTTTTATCTGTTGTGTCAAACATTTAAAAAAATGACTTAAGTTAAACTGCAAGACTCATAAGACTATGTTTAGTGTTTTTCCACAAGATGTCCTTTTTTTCATGACATTATGTCGATACATCATCATAGATTCTAGTTGATACTTTCTTGTTGCTATAACTATTTTTTAATTTTCTATTGGTTGCAAAGTCGTAAAAATTGTTTTCGTTCTTCTAGTATTGCTCCTATCTATGTGCTAGGAAAGGAAGGGTCACAGGTCTTAATTATCCTTTACGATGAACACAAAACTCTTGTTTTCCTTGTGTAGGTGGAAGAGACCAAACTTAAAATTCCTAGATAAGAGGTAAGTCCTGAGTTAGGGTGCACCAAGGGGTTGAAAATTACATAACATCAACCATACAATATCCAAATGAAACATCATACAAAATCTACCAATACTTATTATATGTTATTCTATGAAATAGACTTTGTGTCAAACCTTCTTAAAAATACATCGAATGGGATAATGAAAATGTGCATAAAACTCTAAAGTGGATTGAAGGTTGACTAAATCGATAATGAAATGAAGGTTGACAAGACTTGTCATGGTCGTGAGCTTAATGTTTTCACATGAATTCCATGTGTAGGCCTTCATTTCACCACCTAGCATCCAAAAGGATTCGTACAAAACCCTAGGGGTTTATGGTGTCACAAAAAAAGTGTAAGTTTGTCCTTGAAGCTTTGTCTCATCAGGTATTTTGTTTTTTCTCCGTGGGGTTTTACCAGGATTTTGTCTTGACTGCAATGTAGTATTCCTTTGATTTATGGGTGGAGGAGCCAAGGTGCTCAACCCTCAATGTCCTTTCTTCTTGTATGTACACCTATTGTTTTTTGTGTGGCTCTGCTCAACAAAGTGATAAATCAGATGAAATAATTCTTACTACTGAAGTCTGACCTTGCTAAGAAGTTTCAGAAGGTAAGAATCATTTACTTTTTATATTATCATTTTGTGGATATTGTCGATAATACATTTTTTTATCCTTCAAAGGGTTGACCATTGTAATGGTTCTTGTGTAGGAGGCTCTTCATGGAACAAACTGTGGTATTTAGTTTCTCTTTGGAGTTAAAGGATTTAGCTCTGATAATATCTATATCTTACCTTTCAATTTCTATGAGACCTATCAAAATACAGACAGATCCACGCTCTACCCATTCAAACATTTCGACATAGGCACGCTATTTTAACTATCAAAATTCACTACACAAAGCCAAACTGTACCCATACATTATACCTGATATAATTTAACCTATCTTAATCAAAGGCTACATATCCATGTAAAGGATGAGCATAAAACATCCAATCTCATGGTCATATTAGTAAACCCCAGCCTTAAAACCAATAATTAGCGAAGACACATTCCTAACCATAATAGCGTAGAAACCATATTTGCAAGTACCATGTTCATACAAGGGACGATCCAAGATCATGGGCATAATAATAATAAAACCCATCCGCGATAATAATCCATACATTTCGACAAATATAACACTTACGAAGTAAAATGTACATAGTCATTATTCACATGGTGCCATTGCAAGCAATGGCATTGTCATGCCATAATATTCACATCATGTAAACCAAAACATATATATCTTCCATTAATATGTTAAACCCATATGATTGAAATACAAACCAAAATTTACTTACAGATTCGAGTCTTCGTATGGACAGAAATGACTCACCCAAATTCTGTACACTTAAAAATTCATAGGAAATGATAAATGCAGTCGCATCTCTCGGATTCCCAAATCCATACAAAGGCCCCAAATGAACTATCAAAGTCTATTAACCAAATTTACACAGAGATAAACCCTCACAAACTAGAGTGCAACACTATGTCACACATATGTGCAGAGGTAAGGGCCTATGCATTTCATAGGGCTTACCTTCTTAAAGGGTTGCATAGATAATCTTGAGAGCCACCGTCAACCCACGAGTCTGAGCCACCCATGACACCTACAAACCAAACACACAGAGCTATAAGAAGTATGTTGAGCCTCAACTGAAGAAAACAAAAAAAACAATGCTGCAAAATCATGTTGAGAGCATACCTTTCAACGTTGGGGAAGCCTGTTACTCAACACAGCATAACCACCCGAGAGTCAAAATCACACAGGAAACCAGAAGAGCCAAAATGCATCACAAAAATGACCAGAGAAACATATGAGACTTGTTTCACAAACTTTCCAAAGATACATAAATGCACCACCCTAGTTTCCATGATTAACAAAATTCATACCCACATCTCCATAGTTAATCCCACAACAAAATCACATTGTCCACCACCCTAGTACTAAACCCTTATCAAAACCCTCCTTTGCATTGTTATACAAAATTTTTATGGCATATAAAATATGCCATAAATATTTTATGCATATCCCATCGTCTCCCAAAGGTCCTTCCATAATATTTTCCATAGCATAGGACCATGAAATAGACAGTATACCTTAAGTTACATTTTTATCAACTGAATATCAAATGGGTAAGATATCATAACCTTGGAACATAACAATAATGACAACCGTAATGATTTAAACTCCACACTTTTAAGTCCGTGTAAACATAGAAAGTTGGAAAAAATAGGTTAGGACTTTAGTCCTCTTATCCTCAGTATAAATAAGATAGTGTATCATAGTTTTCATGCCGTAGGATGTTACGTTTCAGTGTCGTAGATAGATTTTGTTAATGAAGTAACCTACACAAAATTGGAAGTTTGCATTAGTTCGCAATGAACTAAGTAAACCCCGTAAAAGTAGGAGGAACCTTTTTACCTCTCTGAGTGGTCCCTCAAGGGATACAAACCCTGCCATCCACCCCTTGACAGTTAAAGCGAAGTCAAAACTCTTAATAAATAAAACTATAAACGAAGTACCAAACAGATAAATAGGAAGTAAGACATAATTGAACCAATATATGCAAATGTATATTATTAGTAAACACTAGCATAGTAATCATACAACAAATACAATTAACTTAACCATAGTATATAACCATGTCAACAATACATAGGAAAATACATAAAGAGTGAAAGACAGCTTATGACACTTAGATCTAGTTAAGAATGCCAAACATATTCCGCAAAAGATAAATTATTGTCCATGATAGGTAGCATTTAACTATCCTACAATTTTTGTTTTTCAAACTTTTGGGACATTACAAATGGTATCAAAGCCCAGTTTCAATACTAAGAGACATAATGGGCATGCCAAACATTCATTGTAGAAAATAAAGTATGTTTTTGAAATTTTGTTAACTAACAAAAAATTTCTTGTTACTAAAACTTTTACATTGCAGGATTCAAAGAACAGTTTAGATCATGAACACAGAAGAAGACAACAGCCAACAAGGAAAACTAAATACCCCCACATGGGAAGAACTCGTGGTTGAATTAAATTCTGATATGATGAAAACCATACAAAGTCTGCAAGAATACTTACAGAGTTTCAAGGATGATAATATGAATGAAATAAAAGAACAACAAGTAATTAATGAAGCTTTACTATAGAACATGAGGGGAGGAATCCAGCATGGATAGCCGACTCATTCAACCAACAAGTTCAAGAAAGAGTTATATCATAAAGGGGCCAGTAGCCCAAAGGAAGAAGGAAAAGAAGAAGACGCCCCTGAAACTTCAGAAAGAGATTATCATAGTATTTATAGTGGTAATCCCCTTCCTCCTCTCAGAAAGAAACAGAGGAATGATGACAAACTCCAAGGAGAGTTCAGAAAGATAAGAGCCCCAACCTATGAAGGAGAGATGAACATCGGGGAAAAAGATGAAGAATGGTTTCTCTGTGTGAGAAAATACTTATGAGTGAACAACTACTTGAGTGAGATGAAAGCCCATCTATCCATCTATAATTTAAACAGAAAAGAAGCTAGATGGTGGAGAGACCTAAAGCATACCAATAATGATGAGGTAAAGGAAATATCATGGGGTAACTTTCACAGAATATTCAGGACAAATACATGTTGATGTATCTGTAACTTTAGAATGTATTCACCTATATATCTTATGTCTTGTACCCCGATGTTTATTCTAGGAAGTGTTTGTAATGTATTTGAGTCATTTCATGCCCCGATGTTCCTATTGGGAGATTCAATAATGTAAACAAGTCATGCCAAGTCATTGTTGGTAACCATCCTATTGTTCAATGGTGAAAGTCCGCATAGTTGCGAGGCCCTAGGGTTATTAGACTCTCCTAGAGAAGTCGACCCTAGTGAGTTATTGTCAAGTCAGCAATTAGTATAAATAGAGAGTGATCCTCTCTATTTATCACACACTTACTCACACTTAGTTGTAGCGCATAGCTGATGAAGAAGAAGTTTTTGGGGCTAGAAAGAAAGAGGCTACTAATGTCGGGAGATCATCTTACTATTTTGGGGTTTTACTTTTGGTGTTGATTCTATCTCTGAGGAATTTGCAGGGTTTTCTCCATTTATGGTTTCCCCCAGGAAAAACATTGTGTTCGTTATCTCTTGTGTTTGATTGATGTGCTTGTTACCCTCTCAGTTAAAGATCCTAATATAATATTAGCTTAAATGATAAAAATCTAACATGGTATCATAGCTAACCTGAGAAGAAGACATTGTGCAGCTACAGAAACTAGGGCTTCCTACCTTTTAGATCTCTCTCCACATATTTTCAGCAAAATAAGGTTGGGTTGACTCCTCTCCAGGGCGCATCTTTATGTCGAAGTAGAATCTGATTCTGAGCAATTTTGGTTTTTGGCCCGACACTACTGCTGAAAATTAGGGCTTTCCATAGAAGTGGAATTTTTGAGTGAGCCCAAGCATGGACTGATATCCTCCTCAAAATCAAATTTTAGAGATCAATATCATAACTTTTGGTTGGACAGAACTCCAGGAAAGTCAAACCGTGATCTGCCCCTAAACCTGCACTACAAAATTTTAGCTTCAGATCTAGATCCAACATATTAACCTGGTAAGATATAAATCTTTTGTATTTCCATTTGAGGTTCTCAGTTAAGATGTCTCATCATACCAATCTTGATGAAAATCTTGAGGGATCTGATAACTTCTGAGCTTGAAAGTATAGGATCTCCCTGGTCCTAGAAGAAAATGATTTGGACTCCTATATCAATGAGGAGGTTCTAGTTCCAGAGGGAGATGAGGCTAAGGCCTTACATACAAAGAAATTGGTCATGGATAAGAGTATTATCACTGATTCAATCAAGGATCACCTCATACCACAAGTGTCCTCCCTAAAGACACCTAAATCTATGTTTGATGCCCTAACCAAATTGTTTAAAGGGAAGAACATAAATCAAAAGATGACTTTGAGAAACCAACTGAAGAATGTAAAGATCCAAAATGTAGAGAGCATCCAGTGTTATTTTACAAGGGTCTCTCAGATCAAGGAACAACTGGAAGCAGTAGATGAAGAAGTGGAGAATGCAGATATTGTGATGACCACCTTGAATGGTCTTCCTAGGGCATGGGACTCTTTCATTCAAGGGATCTGTGCTAGAAAGAAGCTAGTCAAGTTCAACAGACTATGGGAAGAATTATCTCAAGAAGAAGCTCAGATAATAGCTCGAGAATAAAATATGGGAAGTGAAGATCAAGCTCTCACAGTCCACACCAAGAAAACCAGAAGGGACCATCATCACTCCAAAGGTAAGACTTCACACCCTAGAAGAGATCTGTATACTATTAGATGTTACACATGTGATGAGAAAGGACATATATTCAAATATTGACCTAACAAAGGGAACTCCCACAAGAAAAAGTGAAACGAGAGAAGACATCATGCTCATGCTACAGAGGATGATGAACCTTCCACAAAGATAATTAGACAAGAAAGTGATGGCTCTTCAAGTGATAAAGAATATGTGCTGATATCCTCCCTCATGGGAACTATCTCACATGGACACAATGATTTGGTTATAGATAGTGGTGCTTCCAAACATATGACAGAATTCAAAGAATCATTTGTGAAACTATTTGAACATGAGTCACTTCAGAAGGTGAAACTTGGGGATGACTACCAGCATCCAATAAAAGGTAGTGGTGAATCCTCTTATAAGCTAGACTCTGGAAAGTCTATGCAGATGAAAAATGTATTGTTTGTACTAGAACTAAAGAAGAACCTCCTCTCCATATCTGCATTAGATGCAAAAGGAATGAGGGTTTCTTTTCTAGATGGCCAAGTTCTTATGTGGACAAAGGGAAAGACTTTTGATGATGCAATAGTGATTGCGGGACAAGAAGGAGGTCTATACAAATTGAAGGGCCAACCATAACAAGCTTTGGTTCATGACTCAGTAGAACCAAATGAACTTTGGCATAGAAGTCTTGCACGTGTGCATTACAGGGCACTACCACTTGCAAGCAAAGCTGTTGAAGGTATTCAAGAAATGTAGACAAAACATGATGGTTTCTGCAAAGGATGTGCAAAAGGAAAGAACACAAAGAAGAAATTTCCAAGTAGTGAGAGCAAGGAAAAAGGAATCTTAGAAATCATCCACTACGATGTATGTGGTCCGATGTCATCCAGTTCATTAAGTGGGTATGTATACTATGTTTCTTCCATTGATGATTTTTATAGGAAGATATGGATATACTTTATGAATAACAAAGATGAAGTGTTCAGAAAGTTCAAGGAGTTCAAATCCTTGATCGAGAACCACACAGAAAAGAAAATCAAGATTTTTCGATCAGATAATGGCAGAGAATTCACATCGAATGAATTCAAAGACTTATGCAAACATTCATGGATTAAGAGGGAGTTAACCACTCCATATAATCCACAGTAGAATGGAGTTGTAGAAAGGAAGAATAGAACAATCATGGAAGCTACAAGGTCTATGCTTCATGGTCAATATCTTCCCATGCATCTATGGGAAGAAGCTACCAGAACAACGGTGTATGTATAGAACCGTACTCCACAAAGAGTACTCGAAAATAAGACACCTGAAGAAGTCTTTTCTGGTAAGAATTCAGAAGTTATCCATCTCAGAGTATTTGTTGGAATATATTAAACCCACTCACAACTTAGGATAAAATAATTAATCATTATTTGATTAATTATTCACCCACTAGCTTAATTAGGTGGCACCTTCAAGTCAATGCATGCCATCTATATCCTAGGAATGAGTTATTTCTGATTCTGGGTTCATCTAGAATTAGTATGCAGGACCTTATAGCAGATTCTACTTTTTTCTGCTTTATCCTGCTTTTCTATGGATAAGATAAAAGCTAGTCAACTAGGAAACTGGGTGCTTTTGTTTCCAACCCATCCTCCATTAGTTTTTCTCCATTTTATAGGATTAGCATGTTACTTCCATCTCCTTGAAAACTCACTCATGCTTTTTCCAACTCGTGAGGTCCTTGATAGATTTAGCAAGTGCTTTATCCACCTATGGGGGTTTTCTATATTTGGGTAAGTTAGCCTTTTTGAGCTTTATGAGTTGTTTCCATACAATTCAAATTTCCTATGAGGGAAGATCTATTTATGTACTATATTATTCATAATTGTTCAATGGAAGGATACACACCAATATTCATCTCTTCATTCATGTGATTCAGTCTCTTTTCTTCTCTCTTATTTCCCTGTGTATGCTTGTGAGAATTCTTAGTAGCAAGATCTATTTCCTGTGCTTCTTCTTAGCATCATTGAAAATAG
>LPNX010967221.1:481000-496611 GCA_001517045.1 Pseudotsuga menziesii | reverse complement strand
TAAAAGGAAACATGTGTTTCAAGTGTATTTTATTAAATAATTGAGAAATTTATGCAATGGAAAACCGTCGCTTAAGCGACACTTAGAAGGAAAACCGTCACTTAAGCGACACTTAGAAGAACAACCGTCGCTTAAGAGACACTTAGGAGGATAGCAATTTTAGCGCCGTCGCTTAAGCGACGCTTATGCCCATTATTTGAAAAAAAAAATTAATCTTTCTGATTTTTGGCACGGTTAAAATAAAAAATCCACGCGCCGTCGGAAAAAACCATCGGATTTTGGATCAAAATCTAGTAGTGTGTGTATGCTTGTGAGAATTCTTAGTAGCAAGATCTATGTCCTGTGCTTCTTCTTAGCATCATTGCACATAGCATTGATCTATTATTTCTACAGTATTTGGCTGTCTAGTGTACATACACATTCCGAAAGAAAGGAGGAAAAAGTTAGATCCTTCATGAAGGAAGGGTATATTTGTGGGATACTCTGAAAGATCGAAGGCTTACATAATATACTTCCCAGGATTTAAGAATATCGACATCAGCAGGGATGTAACATTTAACGAAGACTTAGCTTACAGCAAATCTAGAAAGAGACCTGCTGAAGAACCTAAAGAAACAAAAGCACCTAGAATTCATGACATAACTGTTTGTGCCAGAAATTGTTTCTAAGGCCAGAGAAACAAGCCAACACACACTCAAATATAAAACTCAATAAAATTAAGGTTTAGGGTTTCTGCAATGTGTTTTTGGTTGTGAACTTTGAAAACAGTTAGGGAATACATTCATAAGTAAAGCAACTACTGAATCATAAGCAATAAAATATGAAGATGCATGATATATGTAACAAGATCAAACAGAAATAGTATTGAGGTTCATACATAAATGACAGGCATTACCAGGATATAATCATAAACCAGTCAATGAATCTATCAATTTAAGCAAATAAACAAGATGAAAAATAAATCCAATACTGAGAACTAAAGGGTAAAAGTCATATATATCTCATATTTTCATCAACCACTGCATACAAGAGTTTTGTACCTTGCTCATGAACAAGTCTGAAGATACAAACAGTCTGTAGACCTCCTGTAGCTCCCAAAAATCAGAACCCTTCTTCAGTCCCTCTATCCCTCTTTTATAATTACAAAGAAGTAGTTCTATCTCCCCTTCATTAGGTCGAAATTGAAACTACCCAGTAGTTACATTAACTAACTAATTCAACTAATTGACTAAAAATAGCAAATTGGATTCCTGGCAAATATGGCGAATTTATGGGAAAATAGGTGTCAAATAAGCTTCCACATATCTCAATCCCTGACATCTGTGTAAAACTTGAGAGATTTTTTTGTGAATGGGTCCGTTATGGACAAAAACCTCTCTTGGTTTTTAAAAATTCATCTCCAATCGATTAGAATCGGCCCCACAAAGTGAACAATAAAACAGGAAAATATTAAATATTTAAAAACCCTGAAAAATAGGCTGCAAAGATTAAATTGGATATTTCAAACCTTGACCGTTTTTGCAAAACGGAGAGAGGTTTTTGTAGACAGGTATCTTATGAACAAAAACCTCTTTTTTGTTTCAAAAATTTTTCCCCCTTAGCTCGTGGTCGTCATTTTACTTCAATGACCCAAAACAGGAAAAATTGAGCAGAATTCTCTGTGATCTGTGCATTTCACTGTAAAATGGATGTTGTTTTACTGTCTCTTTTTTTATTCATAAGTGATGAGACTTTGTTTCTGAAAATAATTCTCCCCCAATACCCATCATCATCATATTTTTCCATCTCATCATCAACTTCCACATCCATCTCTTTAAAAACAGAGGTCTCCGACTCAATTCTCGTAGGATTACTAACATTCAGTACACTGTCAACGCAAAGGCCATCTGAGGAAGGTGCAGGCACTGATACAGGAGATGATTCTATCAAAAAAGAATCTGAAGGATCTTGAGAATCAATAAAATGGATTTCATTAACATTTATAACATCAGGCAGTGAAGGTAAATCAATATAGGGGACAATCTCAGCTAAAGAAAATCCACTTTCTAGACTTGTGTGCTCCATTGCATGCACTTCTGTAACCTTAGGACAAATACTCAAATATTTTCTAGGCTTTAAATCATTGCTAGGAAAATTCTTGTCAATTCTGGTTCCCTTGCTCTCTAATGTTTCAACCTCTTCTGCTGGAATAGTTTCAGAAATTAAGCCATATGTGACCATTTCTCTGGAAACAAGATGCTCTGCATGTTCATATCGAGTTTCTGATTCTTCAAACCATTTTTGGTCCTCTACTTTGTGGTTTGCACACCTCAGAGATGTTGCAATAAGCCATAACATAAACCCTTATGACAAAATAGCAACCATAAGAATCAAGATGAAAGGAACTGCCATACCAGTGCCTATATTTATCAAGGAACCTATCCACTCGCTATCCCCAAAAAACATATCTAACACGAGTGATGTATTAAGGATGAGCATCAAAAAGAAGGATAACCAGGCCAAAACTTCCACAAAAAGAGATATTTTATGAGTGCCCATTATTGAACTTGAAGATGTCACTCTAAAAAGAGGTATTACAGCAGCTGGAAATTGCATAGACAACATGACCTGAGAAAATATCAGCAACTGATAAACATCTGCAATCCTTGAATTTCATACATAAAGCATGGCTAGGGCAATCACATCTGTTTTCATTCAAATACGTTGAAACCATATATGACGATCAATACCAAGGAAACCTTCCAAAGCAACTTGCTCTCTAATGATCCCAGTTAATTTTGTCAACTGGCTGGCACAAAATGCAGCTAGAAAAAATGCCATGGGAGTTATTGAGATTTTGAATATCTATTCCTTCAATGGGTACATATCCAAGAAGTTTGATACGAAGATACACATAGACCAGAGAAACTAGGAAAAAACTCTTCCGAAAATAAATCACAGACATGCTTGTCCCAAATCAAATGGAACAACTCCTTTGTTGATAATCCCATGGTAACTGTTGCATTTAGGTTACCACCAGCGTGAATAGCATCCACGACCTCTCCAAATGTTAGCTGTTGAGCACACCCACATGAATCCATTACATCCTCGCACATTTTTTTACAAGGAAATCCTAAGCTTGCTGCTTGAATGATGCATGGCAGAGCTTGTTGCAAAGAAATAGTTGCAGAAGACTTCTCTGATGTGATGGATGATATAAGAGGCAGAATTTCATCAAGTACTTTATCAATGGTCCCATAGGGAGGAGTGTTGACAGCACATTAGAACTTCTCAAAGTTATCTTGACAAACAACACAATACATAAGTCCTTCTGCTCCAACATATTGTTGCAATACTAATGATAGACCTTAGAAAGAACTTTTTGTAAGGAAGGCCTTAAAAGCACAGTCAACGGGCCTGTTTTTAGAATCACAGGACTTTATTTAATCAGAGTAATCTGGTGCAACCAAACAGGTCTCTGAACCTCTGAACACATTGCACTCTGTTGCATTGTGTTTTGCATATTCTTCACCAACGTCTTTCAGCACACCTTCTTTGACCATAGTGGCAAAAGGGCAATGCTTTCCACTGATTTCTGAAAACTTTCTAATTGAATAACATGCACTGAATCTGGCAACGGCAGGCCACTTCTTTCCAACTGTGATATCCATGTCCATACGGTGACAAATCCTAGCATAAACTTCAATGAATTCCTATGCAAACTACCCTCCATTGCTGCTCCTTGTAGGTAGAATATGGACTCGAGTTAAATAATCAAAGAGTGGAGGTAAAAGTTGTGAGGCATAATATTTGCACCGAGAAGGGCCACAGCTGTGTAAAGGATTTCACTCTTTACTCTTGGAATCATTCCATTCACTATAGAGCCAGCATTAGAGTCTGTGGATAAAGAACCGAGTGCAAAGAATAGAAGCACCGATCCTGTTATGCTTATAGATAATACTTCAGCATAGTGCTTTCCCAGGAGTGGTAAAACGAGCAAAAATAAAAGTGCATTAACTGTGCTCAGGAACACACACAGAAACATATCCATCTCCATAATATTTAATTTAGAACATCTTCCACGAAAATCTTGCCTTATTTCGCTGACTATCATCATTTTCCATAAATTTGCATCCAGTTGCCAGAACGGTTGCCAGAATCTCCCTCACATGAAACTGATGCCTGTTTACATGAAAAAAACTTGGAAAAACATATATCAAATGTGACCAATGATTTATTTAACATTTCCCCAGTGAAATCCCAAAAAAAACGGACTGAAAAATGACCATTCTGGCAAAAAACGACTTTCCGGTAGCGCGCTTTTGTTAATTTTTTGCTCCAGCGCTACCAGAATAATTCTAGTGCTATTTTCTCGTGGTTTTTCAGCTTTTAGGCATTTTGTGTGAAGTTTAAAAGTTGCTTGAGTAGTGATCATGCATTATTAATCTTAGAATAATCTTTTGTTAATCCATGATTTGATATAATGACTTTAAAAATCCTTCAACAAAAAACAAACCTATGGCTTAAAATTGAAAATTTCAAAAACAAGCTTTAAATTTCATAAAAACACTAAAAAAAATTTACTACAAGAGAGAAAAATCAAAATAAAGTAAAGCAAATCAAATCAAAATTGAAGAAACAAATTACTG
This sequence comes from Pseudotsuga menziesii, assembly GCA_001517045.1. Lineage (NCBI taxonomy): Eukaryota > Viridiplantae > Streptophyta > Pinopsida > Pinales > Pinaceae > Pseudotsuga > Pseudotsuga menziesii. Next base: position 491,983 of record LPNX010967221.1, on the reverse strand, counting down.
ACTTAACATCTGGCTCCAGCTGTGGGATGAAGTCCTCCCTGCGAGGCTTCAAGAACCTGTAGACCAGTGCCTTCTGTAACCAAAACTGCTTTCTTTTTTGCAAAACATCCATTGGGATATGGAGTCTTTGTTCAATCCTTCAAACACTGATATATACAATGAAAATCAACTCTCTCTCTCTGAGGAACCTTCCATCTACTGAATCAAATCGAAATCCCATTTCCAATGTAACCAAGAAAGAATTTGATCAACCCACCAAAACTTGTTTCCAACTCCAAATATATATATAATCAGAAATATTGGAAAACATGAAGAGCAGAGATTTAACAACTTATACCCACTTTCATCAAATAGTGTCTCTGAAATAACAGATTTATAACTTGGTATTGACTCTAAATAATCTGCTATTGGATCATAAAAATTTCCATGAGTTACCTCTTCCTCCTCTGGCTGTCCATAAGAATATTTTGTTCCATGAATATCAATCAGGCATTGGTGATAAAAGACATCAGGATCAGCCTGAATTTGCTCTGTAAAATTTTGAATAGTATCACCAATAATGTCAACACTTCAAACCTCCTTTTCCACACTGTCTTCCAATAAATGACTATCATGCATGGGCTTTTGCTGTTCAAGGATAATAGATTGAATGCACACTTGAATCTGCTGATCAGATTGTGACATATCACACACGTCACAGATTTCTGGGTCTTTCTTTTCAATTTCATCATCATATTTATTAAAAATTAGACCATCTTCATAATGATTTTGAATAGCATATTTATCATAACCATGAATAAAAACAACTTCTGAAAAATTTTGAACAGCCTGACCTTCATCAAATTTAGTATCAAAACCAAGAGGAATAGAATCTAATTCATCACAAAATTCTTGTCTTGGAACCCTAATTTCTTCATCATAGCAAGGAGTATTCTGAGAAATTTCAAATAATGATGCTAAAGGTTCATCTTTTCCTTCAATATAAAGCTGATCTTTAGCACAACACTGATTTTCAGAAGTTTGTTGAACTAGAGATTGATCTTCAAAAGGATTAGCATTCAAACAATTATTAAGGCTGTTGGAATCATTATGAGAATGTTCCAAACTATCTTTACTGATTTCGTCACTTGGATAATCCTCAAACTGACCTAAAACAACAACTTGATTCTCATAATGATCATGGCATTGTTTCTTGACAGTAGTATCAGAAAATGTTACCTTTTCATCTTCAACAAATTCTGAAACTTCAACTTCTTCATGACATGTTTTGAACCCTTGATTGTACTCCTCATCATGATTTTTTAAATCAGAAATTGTATGATAAACATTAGCTTGCTCACAACAATCTTTTAAAAAGATTTCAGCTGGGTACCGATACTTACAACGCTTCTGAAAGCATGTGTGGAATTCTTTTAGTGAAGAGATGTTAGCAGCGGGAAGAGAAAAATACCAATCTCGTGCATCTTTTTCAAGTGAATACATGAACATTTTCATGAGCACATCTTCATGCTGGATATTTAACTGGACCATGCATTGATGAAATTTGATGAGGTGATCTAATGGATTATCCTCTTTGTTTTCTCTAAACCATGGAAGACAATCTCCCCAAACATCCATAATAGGTACTGAATTTGGAAAACCTAGAATATCAGAAAAATTTAAAGGTGCAAACCTTTGAACCACAATAGCTTCCATGGACATTGGTCTCTGCATGTTGAAATAGTGGAGTCGCCAATCAATTTGTCAAGAGAGATTTTGTTTCTTCTTCTCAGAAAGAGAAAGGGATAACAGTACTTGAAACTAATAAGGGCTGCATAAATCTGGGGATAACTGAAACTTTCTAATTCTTCTAGCAGCCACTGTGTCAAACATTGGTGAAAAATAGCCTTCAAAAATGCTGGTTCAAGTTCACCTCTTAAACCAGGAAAACTGATAAGTATCCCAGGGAAGATATGCTTCAGCTTTGTCCCCAGCAATGGCGCCAAAGATGTTTGTGCCAGAAATTATTTCTAAGGCCAGAGAAACAAGCCAACACACACTCAAATATAAAACTCAATAAAATTAAGGTTTAGGGTTTCTGCAATGTGTTTTTGGTTGCGAACTTTGAAAACAGTCAGGGAATACATTCATAAGTAAAGCAACTACTGAATCATAAGCAATAAAAGATGAAGATGCATGATATATGTAACAAGATCAAACAGAAACAGTATTGAGGTTCATACATAAATGACAGGGATTACCAGGATATAATCATAAACCAGTCAATGAATCTATCAATTTAAGTAACTAAACAAGATGAAAAATAAATCCAATACTGAGAAATAAAGGGTAAAAGTCATATATATCTCATAGTTTCATCAACCACTGCATACAAGAGTTTTGTACCTTGCTCATGAATAAGTCTGAAGATACAAACAGTCTGCAGACCTCCTGTAGCTCCCAAAAATCAGAACCCTTATTCAGTCCCTCTATCCCTATTTTATAATTACAAAGAATTAGTTCTATCCACCCTTCATTATGTCGAAATTGAAACTACCCAGTAGTTACATTAACTAACTAATTCAACTAATTGATTAAAAATAGCAAATCGGATTCCTGGCAAATATGGCGAATTTCTGGGAAAATAGGTGTCAAATAAGCTTCCACATATCTCAATCCCTGACACCTGTGTAAAACTTGAGAGAGGTTTTTGTGAATGGGTCAGTTGTGGACAAAAAACTCTCTTGGTTTTTAAAAATTCATCTCCAATCGATCAGAATCGGCCCCGCAAAATGACCACTAAAACAGGAAAATATTAAATATTTAAAAACCCTGAAAACTAGGCTGCAAAGATTAAATTGGATCTTTCAAGACTTTCCGGTTTTTGAAAGACGGAGAGATTTTTTTGTATATAGGTATCTTATTAACACAAACCTCTTTTTTTAAAAAAAATTTATTCTCCCTTAGCTCGTGGTCGGCATTTTACTTCAATGACCCAAAACAGGAAAAATTGAGCAGAATTCTCAGTTATCTGTGCATTTCACTGTAAACTGGATGCTGTTTTACTGTCTCTTTTTTTTATTCATAAGTGATGAGAGTTTGTTTCTGAAAATAATTCTCCGCCAATCCCCATCATCATCATATTTTTCCATCTCATTATCAACTTCCACATCCATCTCTTTAAAAACAGAGGTCTCCGACTCAATTCTCGTAGGATTACTAACATTCACTACACTGTCAATGCAAAGGCCATTTGAGGAAGGTGCTGGCACTGATACATGAGATGATTCTGTCGAAAAAGAATCTAAAGGAGCTTGAGAATCAATAAAATGGATTTCATTAACATTTATAACATCAGGTAGTGGAGGTAAATCAATATAGGGGACAATCTCAGCTGAAGAAAATCCACTTTCTAGACTTTTGTGCTCCATTGCATGCACTGCTGTAACCTTGGGACAAATACTCAAATCTTTTCCAGGATTTAAATGATTGCTAGGAAAAGTCTTGTCAATTCTGGTTCCCTTGCTCTCTAATGTTTCAACCTCTTCTGCTGGAATAGTTTCAGAAATTAAGCCATATGTGACCATTTCTCTGGAAACAAGATGCTCTGCATGTTCATATCGAGTTTCTGATTCTTCAAACCATTTTTGGTCCTCTACTTTGTGGTTTGCACACCTTAGAGATGTTGCAATAAGCCATAACATAAACCCTAATGACAAAATAGCAACCATAAGAATCAAGATGAAAGGAACTTCCATACCAATGCCTATATTTCTCAAGGAACCTATCCACTCGCTATCCCCAAAAAACATATCTAACACGAGCGATGTATTAAGGATGAGCATCAAAAAGAAGGATAACCAGGCCAAAACTTCCACAAAAAGAGATATTTTATGAGTGCCCATTATTGAACTTGAAGATGTCACTCTAAAAAGAGGTATTACAGCAGCTGGAAATTGCATAGACAACATGACCTGAGAAAATATCAGCAACTGATAAACATCTACAGTCCTTGAATTTCATACATAAAGCATGGCTAGGGAAATCACATATGTTTTCATTCAAATACGTTGAAACCATATATGACGATCAATACCAAGGAAACCTTCCAAAGCAACTTTCTCTCTAATGATCCCAGTTAATTTTGTCAACTGGCTGGCACAAAATACAGCTAGAAAAAATGCCACGGGAGTTATTGAGATTTTGAATATCTATTCCTTCAATGGGTGCATATACAGGAAATTTGATATGAAGATACACATAGACCAGAGAAACTAGGAAAAGACTCTTCCAAAAATAAATCACAGTCATGCTTGTCCCAAATCAAATGGAACAACTCCTTTGTTGATAATCCCATGGTAGCTGTTACATTTAGGTTACCACCAGCTTGAATAGCATCCATGACCTCTCCAAATGTTGGCTGTTCAGCACACCCACATGAATCCATTACATCCTCGCACATTTTTTTACAAGGAAATCCTAAGCTTGCTGCTTGGATGATGCATGGCAGAGCTTGTTGCAAAGAAATAGTTGCAGAAGACTTCTTTGATGTGATGGATGATATAAGAGGCATAATTTCATCAAGTACTTTATCAATGGTCCCACAGGGAGGAGTGTTGACAACACACTAGAACTTCTCAAAGTTATATTGACAAAAAGCACAATCCATAAGTCCTTCTGCTCCAACATATTGTTGCAATACTAATGATAGACCTTAGAAAGAACTTTTTGTAAGGAAGGATTTAAAAGCACAGTCAACGGGCCTGTTTTTAGAATCGCAGGACTTTATGTAATCAGAGTAATCTGGTGCAACCAAACAGGTCTCTGAACCTTTGAACACATTGCACTCTGTTGCATTGTGTTTTGCATATTCTTCACCAACATCTTTCAGCACACCTTCTTTGACCATAGTGGCAAAAGGGCAATGCTTTCCACTGATTTATGAAAACTTTCTGATTGAATAACATGCACTGAATCCGGCAAGGGCAGGCCACTGCTTTCCAACTGTGATATCCATGTCCATACGGTGACAAATCCCAGCATAAACTTCAATGAATTCCTATGCAAACTGCCTGCCATTGCTGCTCCTTGTAGGTAGAATATGGACTCGAGTTAAATAATCAAAGAGTGGAGGTAAAAGTTGTGAGGCATAATATTTGCACCGAGAAGGGCCACAACTGTGTAAAGGCTTTCACGCTTTACTCTTGGAATCATTCCATTCACTATAGAGCCAGCATTAGAGTCCGTGGATAAAGAACCGAGTGCAAAGAATAGAAGCACCAATCCTGTTATGCTTATAGATAATACTTCAGCACAGTGCTTTCCCAGAAGTGGTAAAACGAGCAAAAATAAAAGTGCATTAACTATTCTTAGGAAGACACACAGAAACATATCTAGCTCCATAATATTTAATTTAGAACATCTTCCCCGAAAATCTTGCCTTATTTCGCTCACTATCATCATATTCCATAAATTTGCATCCAGTTGCCAGAATGGTTGCCAGAATCTCCCTCACATGAGACTGACGCCTGTTTACATGAAAAAAACTTGGCAAAACATATATCAAATGTGACCAATGATTTATTTAACATTTCCCCAGTGAAATCCCAAAAAAAACGGACTGAAAAATGACCATTTTGGCAAAAAACGATTTTTTGGTAGTGCGCCTTTGTTAATTTTTTGCTCCAGCGCTACAAGAATAATTCTAGTGCTATTTTCTCGCGGTTTTTTAGCTTTTAGGCATTTTGTGTGAAGTTTAAAAGTTGCTTGAGTAGTGATCATGCATTATTAAGCTCAGAATAATCTTTTGTGAATCCATGATTTGATATAATGACTTTAAAAATCCTTCAACAAAAAACAAACCTATGGCTTAAAATTGAAAATTTCAAAAACAAGCTTAAAATTTCATAAAAACACTAAAAAAAATTTGCTACAAGAGAGAAAAATCAAAATAAAGTAAAGCAAATCAAATCAAAATTGAAGAAACAAATTATTGACTTAACAATAACCATGAATGAAGAATATCAAGAAGAATATCGAGAAATAGAAGAACCCCAAGGACCTATAGATCCACCTTAGGAGAAGAATCCTCACAAGAGGAAACTTGCTTGGGTACGAGAAGCTATCCAAGGTGCATAAAGATATGGGGCTCTAGAAGAATCACATAGATAAAGGAAAAGAACTAGGTCCTATTCTAGTTATGTAGCCTTATTAAGTGATTTCATTGATAAAGAACCTTCCAACTATGAAGAAGCGACAAAAAAGAAAGAATGGAAGGATGCTATGATCGAAGAGTACCAATAAATAATGAAGAATGATGTTTGGTATGTTGTCCCAAGACCTGAGGGGAATTTTGTGTTGACTTCCAAATGGATCTACAAGATCAAGCATGTTGCAGATGGCAGCATAGAAATATATAAAGAAAGATTTATGGCTTGTGGCTTATCCTATAAAGAAGGAACAAATTATGAAGAAACTTTTGCACCTATAGCCAGATATTGTAATACCTCGGTTTTGACCCCATTTGCATTAAAAGATACATGATGTATATTTTGTAATCAATCATGGTGTGCAACTAAAGGAAAAAGTGTCACCATTGATTTGGTTGTGTATGTTTCGACAACAAGGATCATTGCTGATGGTATATCATGCTATCCATGACATTATAGTTTGGCATCATGTAAACATGCACATTAATTAAAATGACCCTATAGCCAGCTATGACAATGCAACATTAATGAAAAAGGCATGATTTCCTAAGGTTAAGGGGGGGATTTTCTAACCCGTGGGAGCCATTGGGAGATTGCCATGTGACAACCATCCATTAAAACTCCTATTGTTATTTGGGAGCAGTTATGGCTGGGAAGTGGTGGGTGGTAGGGCTTCCAGTCTTTTCCCCACTTACACTCCACCAACATCCTTGCTCTTCTCATGTGGAGGGCAGGGGGACAGTCACCACTCTCTCTACTCTTCCACTTGCGGTTTTTCCTTGTTCGTCTCATGCATGCAATCGTTCTGCTCTCCACCTTTTTGCTGATCGTGGATTGTGTAAGTTTCCCTTTCACACACGGAGTCTTGTTTTTACCTCACATGTAGATCAGGGGTGTGTTCTCTTGCGGCGAGCTTGAAGAGTAGCTTGACAGAAATGATGATTGCAGTGTAAGTTTTCCCCTGCCGATTTGTGGTCTACGTAGCTGTGTTCCCTTGTCAATGTTTGGAGTCTGGCTTCTCTCCCATTTGCAGACTGTGTAATGCTGTCATTGTTTTCATTGTGAGATTGGGGCTGATGTTCTTTCCCTATTTTTGTTTTGCTGCATGTGCAATCATCTTTTGGGATGCTGCTAAGTTGTTTTGGCCACGCTAGGGCCAAGAACAAATCTAACTCACCTTGTTTGGATTGAGCTACATCCATCACTTTGGGTTGTCACCCTGTTTCCAGTTTAGTTTTCTTCACAGAGCTGTGAATTAATGGTTTTACTGCGGGTATGTAGTGGTTGGCCTTCGAACTGTGTGGAGTGGGATGGAAGCCCGAGTATGCTTGAGAAACCTTGGTTTGGGAGCCACATAGAGGGATTTAAATGGCTAGCTTTCTTCTCCACAACCCTGGAAGAGCATTGGCAAGGGAAGTCAGGGCCTGAGGAATTTTTAAGTAGAGAAGGGACCGATTCTTGGTGTCGGGTGTGTGTGGGTGTCTTTGAAGTAAGATGAGCTCCGGTGTAGGCATCCTTAGCTTTTCCATCAGTGCACCAATTTAGAATTCATCCTTGCCTAGGTCCTTGACGGCCTGATAAACCCAACTGCGTTGACTTGGATGTTTTGTGTAACCTTGGCTATGTGTAAGCCTGCTTTGACCCTTATTCCTTGGGGAATCATGCCCAGCTCGAGGGTGGCAGTTTTGCTGACAGATTGATGAACACGTTGGCCTATGGTTGGGTGGAACGTTGCAGCGATGTAGCTGGTTGCGGGATGAGATATTCATAAGATAAGTGTTCTTGTCCATTTTGATTCTGCATTTTCTTTCACTGCCTAATGTCTAATGAATGATGAACATGCTGATGCTGGAATGTATATGTTGCTTCTGCTTTATGTTGAGTAATTATGCATCCACGTATGTTTTCTGTATCTTAGCATATTTTATGTTTTAAGCATTTTATTTCAGCTTTATATGCATTTTCTTGTTCATGGGGCTAGTTTCCCGGAGGTTTTTGATGGTTTGGTAGCATCCTCTTCGCCGATCGGAGAGTCGAGGACATTATAGTGTTGTATTAGAGCTTGTGTTGCAGCATGGGCCTCTATGGGCTAGGAAGAACCAGTTAGCAGAGGAAGGTTTCCAGAACACAGCAGGAAGAAATATATGAATGATAGAAAACCGATTTTCATTGAAGAATTTTTTTTCTAAGTGACAGGCCGTCGACGCATCAGAAGACTTAGTGGGAAGCCTTTTCGATGCAACAGACAACTAGTTGAAAGGCTACCCAATACAGACTCAGCCTTTGGTGAAGCTTAGTTGATTGGGTCGACACCGATTAGTGGATGGAGTAGTCACAACATCAGGGGAAAAGAGTAGAAATTAGTTTCTCAAACCACCGGCAGCAATGGCGAAGAGAAAACTTTTGAAAATTTTTCTAATTCATGAAATCATCGGTGATTGGCGATGATTAATTGATCGAACCGCCGATGGTTAGATGATGAAGTTATCGATGACACATCGGCAGAGGGAAGAGAAAAGTTTGACAATGATTAGTTGATTTCATCGCCGATGGATAGACGATGGAACCACCGATGAACTACATCAGAAGAGATTATCTGAAAATGCGTTCACCGTTGCGGCTAGCTAGTGGACTATCCTTCCGACGGATAGAGTCCCTGAACATTGATTCCACAGCAAATAGTTGTTCTGAAATTTGATGCAGCAGAAGACAAAGGAGAAAATTCCTGAAAGTTTTCTAAGGCACGAGATCATCAGTGATCGGAAAATTTTAGCTGTTGGCATCACCGATGACTAGAAGATGTGGTCACCGATGAATAGAGGATGAAGCTGCTGAGGCCTAGTGACGTGGATCAGTGATTATTAGTTGAAGGAAGAGCCGATGCAAGGAAGAAAAATAAATTTCAAATTTTTTTCTAAGTGTCGAACCCATCGGCGATCAACGGATGTTAGTTGATGAGACCGTCAATGCCGCAATAATTAGTCCTTTCGACAGTCAATGGGGTATTAGGGTCTGCGGAAACCACAGTAGGATCACTGCCCACTGTTACGGCTACCTATAAGACTAACCACTCGATGTTAGGGCACCCGAGTGCCGATACCATGGAAACTACAGTTGTTGAAACCGCCAATGCGGCGGACAAGGAAAGAAAATTTTCTGAAAAATTTGTCTAAGTAGCAAGGATGTCTGCAAAACTTATTTGTTTGGATCTCCAATGCGGCGATAAACATCGATGAATTTTAGAGGATCATACTGCTGATGGAATTCATCGGAAAATATTAGAAGATCAAAGCGACAGAAATTAGTTGTTCGTGCGTTCCCCATTGTGGTTGTTTAGTGGCCTATCCTCCTGACGGACAGTTGTTCTGACCATTGATCAAAGAATTATAGTTGATGAGACCACCAATTGAAAAAGATTAACGATTGGTGAACCCGCCATTGCAGCCACCTAAGAGAGTATTCACTTGATGAGTAGTGCATCCGATAGTTGATGCCGCAGTGACTAGGGGTTTCGCCCGTCGATAAGGTTATGGTTGCGGATGATACAGAAGGTTCATTAGCCACCGTTGCGAAATCCTAGAGAACTAGCCTCCCAATGAGTAGAGGATCTGATCACCGACACAGTAGTGCTTAGAGGATCCGATTGCCGACATATTGGCATCACCGATAAAGGTCAGAAATTTAGACCACTACAGGTCCAAAACAACAGAAAATGTTAGCTGTTTAACTGCCAATGAACAGTCCTTGGCATCGTCGATGCAGATCGTAAGATTAGATGACTATGGACTCGACATGCTAGAAAGAGATAGATGAACAGACCGCCGATGAGCGCGGATAAAACTAGAGGTTTTGGTCACCGAAACACCAAAAATTTAGTGGGAAAGAGATCGATTGGGAGAAAGGGAATTTGGATTTTTTTTTTTCAAGTAGATTTCTCAGCAATTTCCAACTATTTTGTAGTGTATTTTCAGTAGACTTCCAGTGGATCATAGGGCTGAAAAGGAAGAAAATTCCAGGTGGCTGAAGTTGACATTTTAGATTAGAATACATTTGGTAAAAATCATCATTTTGAAGTGGTGTGGTTTTCACACCTGAGGTCAGAATGAAGCATGTGGATAGGCATTGGAAAGCTTATCTAGCAGGGAACAAAGGAGAGTCACCAAAATTTGAATGCAGAGCAGAAAAGTGCTAGTGATTGCTTGAAAGAGAAATGTGTTGCTGTCAATATGGACAATCCAGGAATTGCATGCCTAGAGGTAGCAAGACCATGGAGTTAAACCAAATATTGTGTGGAAGAGGAGTTCCATGGAAAGATGAAGGACTTGAAAAGGGGAATTTCCTTAAACCCTGTCTTGCTAATCATAATTACAAGTTTTATACATGAAGTGTATGAGGATATGCCTTGCATGCATAGGATATTACATGTTGGTAAGAGTAGTGAGAATTATATATTTATAATGAACCACTAATGATAATTATTGCATTGGTGTTGTCATTAGTGGGAAAACCAACAACAGCATGGACATGGCTGAATATGTTGCTGATGTTGATGAATGTGACCAGCAACGCTATGAAGAAAGGAATAAGGCAACAAAACCAGGATCAAAAGTTGGTGAGCAACTTCTATAATCTCCTTCAAGAGACCAACCAAACTGGTAATGTCAAGGGTGTAAGTAGGATCGATGCAGGTAATGGTTTAATTATGACAATTGCGTGGAGTGGTAAAAGCAAGAGATCACATACCATGTGGGTATTTGAAATTTATGCTACATTCATATAGAAATGTGTCATGCCT
>LPNX010967221.1:451427-476494 GCA_001517045.1 Pseudotsuga menziesii | reverse complement strand
TATGAATTGTGAAAACAAAAGATTGTTGTATGCATGTATGACTGAAAATAGAATGTGTGTATTTGCTTAAAGTAAATTGTGAATGTTGGAATAGGTAATTCCCTGCCCAAGAATGGACATGAATGAGATCATGTGCCTGCTGGGAAGGCATGAAAAATATGAAAGTATCCTTGATGAGACTCGGACTGTCATGCCAATTGGATAATTAATTGACTGATTTTAATGCCTATATTATGCTTGGTCTAACAGAATTACAATGACGCATATCACAGGTAAGAAAAGTTGAAACTAGTCATGAACATTGATCATGACAGCACACAAAAAGTTGTTGGACTTGGCTGGAAGTCTCCTTCAAATGATTGTCAAGACCCAACAAAATCTTGGAGAGATGCTCAAGATACAGAAAAGGCAGAATGAGATGAACCACCAGATTTTGCAAGACACTATTGGTTTGCAAAAAGAGGTAAAAATACTTCTGGGAGCAATCTGGAAAGGAAAGGAAAGTGGATCAATGATGGGACATTTATCCAAGCGATCCATTAAGAAAAGTTTCAGGCATGAAGGCTCAAAGGAAATTGAGCAGGTAAATATGAAGCATCCAATGAAATGTTGGAAATGGGAAGGACATCATTACCACCGGGACTGCCCAATGAGGGAGCATAGAGAGGGTAGCAGCCACAAAGCTCCTAGATTTGGGGAAGAGCCCAAAGTTGAGAACCAGTAGGAGAAGCTCATGGAAGCCGAGGGGCTTGGTCCTGAAAGTTCAAAGTAAATGATTGAACATAGGATAGATCTGCAAAATTTTGAAATTTTGAATGTGCAAATGGTATATGTATTCCTATGTATTGGAACACCAAGGCAATGTTATTCCAATGGGGAGGGGATTGTAAAACCCTGTTTTTGACCCCATTTGCATTAAAAGATACATGATGTATTTTTGTAATTAATTGTGGTGTGGATCTAAAGGCAAAATCCCCACCATCGATTTGGTTGTGTATGTTTTGGCAACAAGGATCGTTGTTGATGGTATATCGTGTTATCTGGCACATTATAGTTTGGCATCATGTAAATATGCACATTATTTAAAATGAACCTACGACCAGCTATGACGGTGCAACGTTAATGAAAAGGGCATGATTTCCTAAGGTTAAGGGGGGGATTCTCTAACCCGTGGGAGCCATTGGGAGATTTCCATGTGTCGACCACCCATTAAAATTCCTGTTGTTAGTTGGGAGTAGTTATGGCTGGGAAGTGGTGGGTGGCAGGGCTGCCAGTATTTTTCCCACATACAGTCCACTAGCAGGCTCTCTCTTCTCACATGGAGGGCAGGGGGACAGTCACTACTCTCTCCACTCTTCCACTGGCGATTTTCCCTTGTTTGTCTCATGCAGGAAGTCAGTCTGCTCTCCACATTTTTGCTGATCGTGGTCTGTGTAAGTTTCCCTTTCATGCAGGGAGTCTTGTTTTTACCTCACGCGCAGATTGGGGGTGTGTTCTCCTACGACGAGCTTGAAGAGAATCCTGAGAGGCATGATGCCGGTAGTGTAAGTTTTCCCCTATCGATTTGTGGTTTGCGTAGCTGTGTTCCACTGTTAATGTTGGGAGTCTGGCTTCTCTCCCATTTGTAGACTGTGTAATGCTATCGTTGTTTTCATTGTGAGATTGGGGCTATTGTTCTTTCCCTAGTTTTGGGTTGCTACGTGTGCAATCATCTTTTGGGCTGCTGCTGAGTTGTTTTAGCCATGCTACGGCCAAGAAAAACTCTGAATTTCCTTGTTTGGCTTAAGCTATGTCCATCACTTTGGGTTGTCACCCTATTTACTCTTTAGTTTTCTTCACAGATCTGTGAACTAATGGTTTTATTATGGGTATTCAATGGTTGGTCTTCAGACTGTGTGGAGTGGGATTGAAGGTTGGGTATGCTTGAGGAACCTGGGTTTGGGAGCCACACAAATGGAGTTAGATGGATGGCTTTCTTCTCCACAACCCTAAAAGAGCACTGGCAAGGGAAGTCAGGGCCTGAGGGACTGTGAAGTAGAGAAGGGGCTGACTCTTGGTGTCGGGTGTGTGTGGGTGTCTTAGAAGTCAAGCTAGATCCACTATAGGAGTCCTTAGCTTTTCCATGAGTGCACCATTTTAGCATTCAGCCTTTCCTAGCTCATTGACATCCTAATAAACCCAATTGCATTGACTTGGCTATTTTGTGTAACCTTGACTATGTGTAAGCCTGCTTTGACCCTTATTCCTTGGGGAATCATGGCCATCTTAGGGGTGGTAGTGTTGCTGAGAAATTAATGAGCACGCTGGCCTATGGTTGGGTGGAATGTTGCAGTGATGTAGCAGCTAGTTGTGGGACGAAATATTTATCAGATAAGTGTTCTTATCCATTTTGCTTTTGCATTTTCTTTTACTGTTTAATGTCTAATGAATGATGAACATGTTGATGCTGGAATGTATATGTTGCTTCCGCTGTATGTTGAGTAACTATGCATCCATGTATGTTTTATGCATCTCAGCATATTTTATGTTTTAAGCATTTTATTTTATCTTTATATGCATGTTCGTGTTCATGGGGCTAGTTGAACGGAGGCTTTTGATGGTTTGGTAGCATCCTCTTCACCGGTCGGAGGGTAGGGGATGTTATAGATACACTTCCATTAAGTCAGTACTTACTCTGGCTGCAGTGATGAAATGGAAGATACACTAGATGGATTTCAAGACTGCTTTCTTGAATGGTGTAGTGGAAGATGAAGTGTATGTGGAGCATCCACTCGGTTTTGAGACACATGATAGGGAGACTCATGTGTATAAATTGAAGAAATCCCTACATGGTTTGAAACAGGAACCCAGGACATGGTACGACGGAATTGATGGATTTCTATCAAGTTTGGGATTTACCAAAAGTAAAGCATATTCAAACATTTATTACGAGGTTGAACAAGGCAATCTAGTGATACTCCTACTATATGTAGATGACATGCTTGTAATAGGTATGGATGGACTGATTGCTGATACAATGAGAAAGCTTACTGTCAAGTTAGAAATGAAGCACTTGGGTATGATGCATTATTTTCTAGGCATGGAGGTGTGGTAGAATGTGGATGGAATCTTCCTCAGACAAGGGAAGTATGCAGTAGAGATCCTGAAGAGGTTTGGGATGATGGAATGCAAGGCCATAATCACACCTATGGCATCGAACCTAAATCTATTGAGTGATGTTTCATATGATTCGGTTGATGCCACGATGTATCGCCAGATGATTGGATCCTCGATGTACCTGAAAAATACGAGACCATATATTTACTTTGCTGTGAACATCTTGAGATAGTTCCTAACAGATTTGAGACATGTTCACTTGATTGTTGCAAATCATATTCTAAGGTACCTAAAGGGTACAATTGATTATTGGATCAAGTATAAGGATGATTAGAAGATTAACCTGGAGGTTAATGTTGATTCAGATTAGGCAGGCAGTTCCATCGATAGGAAGAGCACTTCACGGTGCTGCTTCAGTATGGGATCAGGTGTGATCTCTTGCTTTAGCAGGAATCAATCCTATGTGGCACTGAGTACAGCAGAAGCAGAGTATGTCGTAGCCTATTCCACTAGTTGTGAGGCAGTATGGCTGAGGAAGCTACTATCTGATCTATTTGATCTCCAGTTAGATGCTACTTGTATACATTGTGACAACCAGAGTTGAATGAAGTTGTCTGAGAACCTGGTCTTCCATGACAAGTTGAAGCATATCGATATCAAATATCATTATATCAGGGATATGGTGCAAAGAGGAGCAGTAAAGCTCTAGTATGTTGCAACGGACCAATAGATAGCTGATTTGTTGACTAAGCCATTGGCTAGGGTGAAGTTTGAATACTTCAGGGATAATCTTGGTGTTCTCCAGATTGAGGTTCCTTCCAAGAGAAAGTGATGAGTCCGTGATGTGCCTTTCTGACATGGTGAGAGGATTGGTTCCTTCCATGGTCAGATGTAAGTGTTGTCCCCTTCTGACATGGTGAGAGGATTGGTTCCTTCCATGGTGAGATGTAAGAGCTGTGACATGGTGAGAGGATTAGTTCCTTCCATTTTCAATATGTATGTGATGATCCCACATCCAGCATGAAAAAGGGATGGCTTTGTGAAGACACATCTAGTATGAAAAAGGACTAGCTCTGTGTAAATCCCACATCCAGCATGAAAAAGGGTTGGCTCTATGAATACACATCTAGTATGAAAAAGGGATAGTTGTATGTATATCCCACATCTAGCATGAAAAAGGGTTGGCTCTGTGAAGACACATCTAGTATGAAAAAGGACTAGCTCTGTGTAGATCCCACATCTAGCATGAAAAAGAGTTGGCTCTGTGAAGACACATCCAGTATGAAAAAGGAATGGTTCTATGTAGATCCCACATCTCATATGAAAAAGGACTAGCTCTGTGATGACACATCCAGTATTGAAAACGACTGGCTCTGTGTAGATCCCACATCTAGTGTGAAAAAGGACTAGCTCTGTGATGACACATCCAGTATGAAAAAGGACTGGCTCTGTGTAGATGCCATATCTAGTATGAAAAAGGACTAGCTCTATGATGACACATCTAGTATGAAAAAGGACTAGCTTTGTAGATGTACATCCAGCATGAAAAAAGGATGGCTCTGTAGAACTTCCTGTAATGAGGAGAATCAAGAGATAGCACTCGTGATGATGATCCAGTGATGATCCAGATCGAGTGATGATCCATATCCAGTGGTGATGATCCAGCATGATCTATATCGAGTGATGATACAGATAAAGATGAAGATGACTTGAAGATGAAAATAACTTGAAGATGAAGATGACTTGAAGATGAATATGACAAGAACTCATTGACAATCTAGATGATACAGAGAAGAAGACCCATGCTGATAAATTGTGTTGATAGAATACCTTCCTAGTTAAGAGGGAGTGTTGATGTATTTGTATCTTCAGAATGTATACACCTGTATATCTTATGTCTTATACCCCGATGTTTATTCCAGGAAGTGTTTGTAATTTATTTGAGTCGTGTCATGCCCCGATGTTCCTATCGAGAGATTCAATAATGTAAACAAGTCATTTCAAGTCATTGTGAGTAACCCTCCTATTATTCAAGGGTTAAAGTCCCCATAGTTGTGAGGCCCTAGGGTTATTAGACTCTCCTAGAGAAGTCATACCTAGTGAGTTATTGTCAAGTTGTAAATTAGTATAAATAGAGAGTAAGCCTCTCTATTTATCACACACTCACTCACACTTAGTTGTAGTGCATAGCTGAGGAAGAAGAAGTTGCTAGGGCTAGAAAGAAATAGGCTACTACTGTTGGGAGATCATCTT
The DNA here is from genome assembly GCA_001517045.1 of Pseudotsuga menziesii. Lineage (NCBI taxonomy): Eukaryota > Viridiplantae > Streptophyta > Pinopsida > Pinales > Pinaceae > Pseudotsuga > Pseudotsuga menziesii. The sequence continues at coordinate 471,145 of LPNX010967221.1, read as the reverse complement.
AATGTTTTGGGGTTTTACTTTTGGTGTTGATTCTATCTCTAAGGAGGTTGCGGGGTTTTCTCCATTTATGGTTTCCGCGAGGAAAAACAATGTGTTCATTGTCTCCTATGTTTGATTGTTGTGCTTGTTATTCTCTCAGTTAAAGATCCTAATATATTCCTAGCTTAAATGATAAAAATCTAACAATACGTGTTTAAAATATTCTTCGATAGGAAGGTGAAAGAGTTTCATGAGTTAAGGATGGGTTCCATGACCATGGATTCTTTTATTAACATATTTTTAGGATGTCTTCCTCCCAATTTTTTAGAGAGATTTGAGTTTGGCATGCCTAAGGCTCTGGACACTGCCCTTCAAAAATATAGGCTTTGCCTTGAGCATGGAAAACTGAGGTAGGAAAAAATCAATAGAAGTAGAGACAGGTCTAGGAACTTCTTAGACAACTGCAAATCGGGTTTCAACCCACCGCCTTACAAAAAAAACAAAAAGATTTTTCTAGCCAATAAAAACTTCAACAAGATAGTTACAACGCCATATGTACCAGCTCCAAATGCTAACAAACTCGTAACAAATGGGGGATCCAATGTTGCCCCACTGTAAATCAAATGCTATAAATTCCAAGGGCCCCATTATTCCTGAGACCATAAGAAGAATACCAATAGTGTCTTGCAAAATTTACAGGAAGACCAATGGTAGAGGATATAGCTAGAACACCAAGGATTTATGCAGCCTTGGATGGCCGACAGGAAGACCATCAGGCTATTATGGTTGAAATAGAAGGTAAGGTTTCCAACACTTCTATTTCAATATTGATTGACCTAGGTGCTTGCTGAAGCTATGTATTTCCTAAAATTGTTGAATTATGTAAACTAGACAAAGTTAAACATGAGGAACCTTGGCTAGTGCAATTAGCCACAGGTACAAGATGAAAGATTTCTGAATTAACTAGAGATTGTGAGGCAAACTTGAATGGTTTCCTTATTAGAATAAATCTAAACATTCTACCCTTAGGATCGTATGATATACTTATCTGCATAGACTTGTTGGAACAACACCATGCCATGCTTGATTGTTTACACATTTCAATTTTCTATACAGATAGCCAAGGGAATCAGGTAAAGATTCAAGGAATACCTAAGAATGTTTTCGTAAGGAAAATATCTTCCTTACAAGCAAAGAAGTGCTTTAGAAAAGGATGTAAACTATTTGCAATGAACATTCAGGACATACAAGATGAAAGAGAACAACACATCGAGGAATTTCTAGTTCTTGTAGTCTTTACGGATGTATTTTATAAGGAGATACTAGAATTACCACTGAAACAAGACTTATATTTTTCCATAGAACTGACACCAAGGTCAAAAATCCCCTTATCGCATGAGCACACTAGAGTTGGTGGAGCTCAAGTTGGATTTGCAAGAGTTGATTAAGAAGGGATATATCTGACCTAGTGTGTCCCCTTCGGCAGCACCGAAACATTTTGTAAAGAAGAAGGACGGCCCTTAATATCGGTGACTTGTTCGATCAAGTAGGTGCAGCCAATATACTTTCAAATATTGACATGCAGTTTGGATACTATCAAGTACAGATCCATGATGAGGATATTCATAAAACCTCCTTTCGTACAAGATACTACCACTGCAAGTTTATAGTAATTCCATTTGGGTTTATCAATGCGCCCGTGAACTTTACGTGTATGATGAACAATATCTTTAGTAAATACCTGGATAAATTTGTATTGGTATTTATAGACGACATCCTACTTTACTCTAAGTGTAAAGAGGAACACACACAACAACTCTGCATTGTACTATAGGTGTTACAGGAACATCAGCTCTACGCCAAGTTTATTAAATGATATTTTTACAAACCATAGATATAGTACTTGGGTCACATCATCTATGAAAAGGGGATAGTTGTTGACCCAAAAAATATTAAATCCATAGAGAATTGGCCTACCCCTACTAGTTTCACAAACATTAGGTCATTTTTGGGATTATCCGGTTACTTCGAAAAGTTCAATGAGAACGTTTTGACAATAGCTTATCCCATGAACTTTTTGCAAAAGAAGGCAAACAAGTTCTATGGACAACCAAGTGCGAGGAAAGTTTTTAGTAGTTTAAACATCTTTTGACGACTACACCGATACTATGAATTATGGATCCCGATGGGGATTTCATTGTTTGCACGGATGGAAGAAAGGAAGGGCTGAGAGGAGTCCTATTGCAGAACAATTTTGCAATCTATTATGAATCATGGAAGTTAAAGAAACATGAAAAAACTAATCCACCCATGATATTGCATTAGAATCCATCATCCACACCTTGAAGATGCGGAGGCACTGCCTCATGGGGAAGAAATTCCTTCTAGATATAGACAAATGAGTCTGAAGTATTTATTTGAGCAACTAGATCTAAATTCCAGGAAGGCCAGATGGTTGGATTTCCTTATCAAGTACCATTTCGAGTCAAAGCATATAAAGGGAAAGGACAGTAATACTACTGATGTTTTAAGATGATGATCTCATATGTTATATGAGGTGAATTTAAGTCAAACCGATTCGGAGTTACACAAGAGGATTATAACAGCCAACGGAGTTGACCCTTTCTATGTTGAAATCCTCAAGAAGGTCTACGAGGATAGCTTGTATCAACAACAAAAAGAGTACAAGGTAGATGAAACTGGATTGTTGTGGTCCAAATAAATATTGTGTGTTCCAGAAGGATGGTACTTCAGGTCCAACATCCTAATGGAATTTCATCGGAAAACCTACTTAGGGAATCTTGGATATCAAAAGATGATATCCATAGTAAAGAGACACTTTTTCTAGCCTAAGTTAATGGCCTACATAGTGTTTTTTATCATGAAATGTTAGGAATTTCAGTTGGTGAAAGCTAAGCACCAAGATCCTTCGGGATCGCTGCAGCCATTGCCCATTCCAGAATGGAAGTGGGAGGTCATTAGTATGGATTTTGTTACAGGTATACCAAAGAGTAAGAAGCAAAATGAATCTATCTTTGTAGTGTTTGACAAGTTGTCAAAATAAGCACACTTCATTCCAGTGACGTCGACCTAGAAGACAGTTCACATTGCCGACATCTTCTTAAAGGAGATATTCATATTGCATGGGATAGCGAGGGAAATCATCTCGGATCGAGATACAAAGTTTAGCGAAAATTTTTGGAAATCCTTATTCTCCGGATTAGAGACGGATTCAAACTTTAGTACTTCTTACCACTCATAGAAAGATGGGTAAAATAGATTTTGGAAGACATGCTTATGATGCATCTAATGAACAACCCCACCAAGTGGGAAGATTACTTGCATCTTGCATAGTTTTCATGTAACAACGGATACCAAACCTCCTCCAAGATGAGTCCCTTTGAGGTACTCTATGGATGGAAGTGTAGAACACCAGTTACTTAGAATATCCCAGTGGACCAGCTCATGCTAGGGCCTGACTTACCAAAGGACTTAGAAAAATTGGTCACCAAGGTCTAGCAGAACCTTAAAGAAGCATAATACCTACAGAAGAGTTAAGTGGACAAGAAAATAAAATATAAATATAATCAGATAGGAGACCATTTTTACTTAAACGTAAAAGGAAAGAGAATATCATTGAGCTTGGGAAGGTGCAGAAAGTTGGAACCAAGATTTTGTGGACCCTTTGAGATACTGGACAAGAGAGGGCTAGTAGCATATGAACTAGATTTACCTACTCACATGAGAATTCATAATGTTTTCCATGCATACTTATTAAATAAATATGTATATGATACTAAACATGTGATTGATTGGTCATTGTTATAGGTGGAGCCTGAAGGGGAGTTTGTACATGAACCCCTTCATATACTGGACAAGAGAGAGGTGCATCTCAAGGAAGCGCACCATAGTCCACTTGAAAGTGCAATGGAAACACTTTGACCCCGATGAGGCTACTTGGGAGAATGAAAACACTTTGACCGCACCTTGTTTCGTGATTTCATTCGAATTCCCTAGAACACCATGGATAGTGTTGTTCTAAGTGGGGAAGGATGTGATATCCTAAAATTTTGACCTGACACTTATGGGCATAAGTCCCATTGCATGTGATTTTTATTTGATGTTTTATTTTGTATATTGGGCATAAGACCCCACTTCACATGAGAAATATGATTTGTTTGATATATTGGGCATAATTCAAATGCATGTGTTTTATGTATATGATTTCATGTGTTGGGCGTGGACCTTGAAGCACATAATTGATGAGATATTTGTGTTGAGCGCAAGCTCTGAGGCACATGAGTATCTGATGTTTGTGTTGAGCGAGAGGCTCTAGGGCACATGAGTATTTGATGTTTGTGTTGAGAAAGAAGTTCTAGAACACATGATTTATGAAACCTTTTGTGTTGAGCATGAAGCACTGAAGCACGTAAAAAGATAAGAATTGGAAGTATTGGGCATAAGCCTTGGAGCATTCCAAGTTGATGTTGAGCATAATCTCTAGAACAGTGGATCATTGGCCATTGTATCCCTAGGTGTATCCTACAAATACATCTTAGCATTAGTGTTGAGTGAGGAGCTCTAGAATTGCACTAAGTTGTAACTCCCAGTTTCTTAGCGTTGAGTATGGGCTTTGAATAAACACTAGGAGTTACTGAAAAATTAATATGTTGAGTGAAAATGACTCTGATAAAACATTGATCTCATCTTAATTATTTTTAAGTGATTAAATGAAATTTTAAATTTTTGTATCTCATCAAGTACTGAAGGACAACCATGTTATACGGGGTAATCCCACATGCAAGGAGGTTTAGAGTTTCCTAACCTAGTTAGCCTAACCCCTACATGAAGGAACTAACAAGAAATGACTATAATTTAAAAAGAAAAAATAGTATCATGCTATTAGGGATCATTCTATATGATACCCAAAGTAAAAATGTTAACAATGCTATATATATAGTTTATATATAATGTGAGTAAAAGAGTAAGCATATATATTAAAACTAGTAACTATGAACCATAATGAAAGGATCTATGTATTATTATTTATTACTAATATTAATTAAATATTAGATACCTAAAAGAGTCAAAGTAGGAACTAGTCAAAGAGTTCCTAAGTTAAATTAAATAAATATTAAATTCACCTAAATTAAGTAAAAAGGGTTATTTCAAGAAAATATTTGATTCTTTATTTAACTTCCCCTTTTCCTAAAGTATGTCTATAAAGACACATGCCAAAGAGAGGATTGGAAATATTTTGATTTTCCATCTATGCTACCTGATTATTATTCTCAAGGGAGTTCTTCGAGAGCATTTTTCCAAAGAGGAAAAGCCAACTGGTACAGAACCTGTTATCCTAGATAGAGAAGCCTTACCTTAGGAGCTCTAAGCTACTTGCATGTTGAAAAAATATTAGGCATTCCAGATTGAAACCATTAGTGGTTCTGGGTCATGGTTGGGTGCAACGTGGTAGTTTCCAAGTTATTTAGTTAACTGAGCAGAGGTCAGAACCATCTATGTCCTTGTTAATGTTGTGTGTCTGAGTGTATAGGGTTTCCAACCATTAAAATAGATTCAAATTGCAGGTATGAGGTTTCTTTATTTTCCTTACATTTCTTACAGTTTTCTTATTAAATGAAGGGATTAAAATATGGAATGGAAATATGAATATTATCTTCCTTCTGCAACTAGGTTACTTTGTTTACATATCCTTAAAAGAGAAGCTAGGGTTATTTTACTTTGCGTGTTCATACAAACCCTAGAAATAATGATTATGCTACATGAGTGTTTGTTTTCTTAAGCATGGCTTCCTAGTTAGGAAAATATAGAATATATTTCTTACTATTGATTTTAGACTGTCGCATATGATTTATAAGTTTTCAAAACCATCGGAAAAATATGGTCTCTATTATTTCCGCATTAGTATTCTATCATTCATAGTTTAAATTTCATCTTTCTCCGTAATTATTTAAATTTCGAACAGAGTTTATGTTAGGCTTAAATCTCACAAATTATGAAACCCACACAATAGAGGTCAAGTCTCTAGGTTGAAGAGCTCCAAACTAGGATTAGATACTTTTAAAAATAACCAATAAACTATCAACCAAAAGAACTAAATAAATACACAGAAACGAAACTATCTATATCAAAATCAAACTCTACGTTTCCACTACTGGAAGATTCCTTATTGACATCACGCTTATTATCATAAATCTTAATAAAACCCATGTAAATTCCATTATAAAAACCTCTATAGAAAATACATCCATCGAAACCTCTTAAGGTTTGGTCATAGGCATAAATAAAATTACGATTATCCCAAATACCCTAATAAAAAACCAAGAACCAAAATATATACATAATATAAACCAATTTATTAACCATCATAATCAATTTAAAAACCCAGGATTGAAGCCTATTAGCATCATTGCCTAAACAAAAATATAATGTTCTGTTAATAGCATTCCAAGCGTTAGGATATCCTAGGATCGAATCCTGTAGGCTTATAATATCAAAACCATAACGGTGCGTTAAAATACCAGTCCAAGCATTAGGAAAACCCAGGATCGAATCCTCTGGGATTTTGTTATTAAACAACAAAACTAAATTGATTGCATGCCCATGATCAAATCTTCTAGGTATTCCTAATAAACCCAAACATTTAAACACTGCAATGATACACCGTGAATGGTTTTTCCTTATGGGATTACCACTAAAGTTTCAATTTAAACTATCATAATTCACCTTAAAGAGACACACTCTACCCATACATTATACCTCATATAATTTAACCTATCTTAATCAAATACTACATATCCATGTAAAGGTCGAGCCTAAAACTTTGAATCTCATGGTCGCATTAATAAACCCCATCCTTAAAACAAATAATTAACAAATACACAGTCTTGACCATAATAACATAGAAACCATATGTGCAGGAAGCATGTTCATATAAGGGCCAAGGCAAGCTCATGGCCATAAAAATAATAAACCCCAACCATGATAATCCATACATTTCAACAAATATATAGTGCCATGCAAACAATAGCACTCTCATGACGTATTATTTGCATCATGTAAACCAAAACACGGAGCTCTTCCATTAAATTGTTAAACCCATATGATAGAAACACAAACTTAAATTTTATTTACAGAGTCAAGTCTTCGTCTAGACAGACACGACTCACCCAAATTTTGTACACTTAAAACTTCATAGAAAAAGATAAATACAATCACATCTCTCAGATTCCCAAAACCATACAAAGTCCCCAACCTAACTATCAAATTATATTAACCAAATTTACATAGAGATAAACCTTCCCAAAGCAGAGTGCAACACTCTTTCACACATATGCGCAGAGGTAAGGGCCTATGCATTTCACAGGGCTTACCTGCTTAAAGGATTGCACAGAAAATCTAAAGAGCCACCATCAATGCAAGGGTCGAATCCACCCATGTCACTTGCAAACCAAACACGCAGAGCTATGATGAGTATGTTGAACCTCAGCTGAAGCAAACAAACAAAACAACACTACAAAACCATGTTGAGAGCATACATGTTGACATAAGGGAATCATGTTACTCCACGCAGCATAAACACCCGAGAACCAAAACCACAAAACCGACCAAGAGATCCAAATGCATTGCACAAACGACCATACCAACATATGAGACTCATTTCCCTCACTTTCCAAGGAGCCATAAATGTGCCACCCTGGTATCCATTATTTATGAAATTCATACCCACCTATCCATAGCAAAGCCCACAATGAAATCTCATTATCCACCACCATAGAACTAAAACCTTATCCAAACCCTCATTTGCATTGTTATACCAAAGTTTTATGGAATATAAAATAGGCCATAACTCTTTTATGCATATCCCATAGTCTCACCAATGTCCTTCCATAATAATTTCCATAGTATAGGACAATGTATTAGACATTATGCCTTAGGTTACATTCTGATAAACTGAATACCAAATGGATAAGACATCATAACCTCAAAACCTAACAATAATGACAACCGTAATGATTTAAACCCCACACTGTCAACTCTACGTAAACATAGAAAGTAGGCACAATTAGGTTAGGACTTTAGTCCTCTTATGCTCTGTATAAATAGGATAGTGTATCATAGTTATCATGTCATCGAATGTTACGTTTCACTTTCATAGATAGATTTCGTCAATGAAGTAACCTACACAAAAGTGGAAGTTTTCATTAGTTCACAATGAACTAAGTAAACCCCATAAAAGCAAGAGGAACCTTTTTACCTCTCCAAGTGGTCCCTCAAGGGATACAAACCTCGCCACTCCACCCCTTCACAGTTGAAGGCAAGTAAAAAATTTTAATAAATAAAAGTATAAACAAAGTACCAAACAGATAAATAGGAAGTAAGACATAACTGAACCAGTATATGAAAATGTATGTTATTATTAAACACTAGTAGAGTAATCATATAACAAATCCAAGTAACTTAAGCATATCACATAACCATATCAAAAGTACATAGGAAAATACATAAAGAGGGAAAGACAGCTTGCAACACTTATATCTAGTAAACAGTGACAGACAAATTCGACAAAAGATAAATTAATGTCCATGATAGGTACCATTTAACTAGCCTACAATTTTTTTTCTTCAAATTTTGCAGACATTACAGGTGGTATCAGAGCCCAGTTTCAACACAAAGAGACCTAATGGGCATGCCAAACATTCATTGTAGAAAATAAATTATGTTTTTGAAATTTTGTTAATGAATAGAAAATTTCTTGTTATTAAAAAATTTACATTCCAAGATTCAAAGAAAATTTCAGATCATAAACACGGAAGAAGACAACAACGAGAAAGGAAAACTGAATACCCCCACATGAGAAGAAGAACCGATGATTGAATTAAATTCTAATATATTGAAAAACCATACAAAGTATGGAAGCAAACTTACAAAGTTTCAAGGATGATAATATCAACAAATGAAATGAACAAAAAACAATTAATGAAGCTTTACTGCGGAACATGATGGGAGGAATCCAACATGGATAGCCCACTCATTCAACCAATAAGTCCAATAAATAGTTCTATTATAAATGGTCCAGCAGCCCAAAGGAAGAAGGAAAAGAAGAACACACCCCTGAACCTCTAGAAATAGATTATCATAGTCTTTCTAGTGATAATTCTCTTTCCCCTTGCAGAAAGAAACAGAGGAATGATGATAACCTCCAAGGAGAGTTCAGAAAGATAAGAGCCCAAAAATATGAAAAAGAGATGAACATCGGAGAAAAATATGAAGAATGTCTTCTCGGTATGAGAAAATAATTTCGAGTGCACAACTACTCGAGTGAGTTGAAATCCCATCTATCCATCTATAATTTAAATTAAAAAGAAGCTAGATGGTGGAGAGACCTAAAGAATACCAAGAAATATGAGGTAAAGGAAATAGGGAGTAACTTTTGTAGAATATTTCTGGAGAAACACATGTCTGAAAGATTCTTCGACAAGAAGGTGAAAGAGTTTCACGATTTAAGGATAAGTTCCATGACCATGGATGCTTTTATTAACATTTTTTTGGATTTGTTACTCTATGTTCCATACATAAATGATGAGAAAGTGATAATACAACATTTTTTAGAATTTCTTCCTCCCAATTTTCAAGATAGAATTGAGTTTGACATGCCTAATAATCTAGACACTACCCTACACAAAGCTAGGATTTACTATGAGCATGGACATGTGAGGCAGGAAAACATCAAAAAATCTAGAGACGGGTCTAGGACCTTCTCGGACAACCGCAAAATGGGTTTCAACCCATCGCCTTCTAGAAAACATTAAAAACAATTTTCCAGCAAATAAGAACTTCAAGAAGGCATGCACAAAGCCATATGTACCAGCTCCAAATGCTAACAAACCGGTAGCAAATGGGGGAGCCAATGTTTCCCCCTACAAATCAAATTATGGAAATGCCAAGGGCCCCATTATTTTGGACACTGTAAGAACAAGACCAACAAGGTATTGCACAATTTAGAAAGAACCAACGATAGAGGACATAGATGGAACACAGAGGATTTATGCAGTCTTGGATGGCTGATGCGAAGACTATTAGGCTACTATGGTTGAAATACAAGGTAAGGTTTCCAACACTTCTATTTCAATATAAGCTATGTATCACCTAAAATTGTTGATTTATGTAAACTAGACAAAGTTAAACATGAGAAAACCTAGCTAGTGCAATTAGCTGCAGGTACAAAATGAAAGGTTTTCAAATAGTTAGAGATTGTGAAGTAAACCTGAATGGTTTCCATACTAGGATAAATACAAAAATTATACACTTAGGATCGTATGATATACTTATCGGCATGGATTGGTTGTAACAACACCATGCCATGCTTGATTGTTTACATAAGTCAATCTTGTGTATAGATAACTAGGGAAATCCGGTAAACATTCAAGGCATACCTAAGAAGGTTTCCATCAGGAAAATATCTTCCTTACAAGAAAATAAGTGCATTAAAAAATGATAAAATTTGTTTACAGTGAACATACATGACATAGAAGCTGAAAGAGAACAACACATCGAGGAATTTCCAGTTCTTGTAAAATTTACGAATGTATTTCCTGAGGACATACCAGGATTACCACCGAAATGAGAATTAGATTTTTCCATAGAACTGACTCTAGGGTTAGTTCCGGCTTCAAAATCCCCTTACCGCATGTTTGCACCATAGTTGGTGGAGCTCAAGTTGCAGTTGCAAGAGTTGATTGAGAAGGGATACATCCGACCCAGTGTGTCTGCTTGGGGAGCAACAATACATTTTGTAAAGAAGAAGGATGGTACGATGCGAATGTGCATCGATTACCACCAACTTAACAAGATGACCATCAATAATTTTTACCCACTCCCTAGGATCAATGACTTGTTAGATCAAGTAGTAGGATCCAAGATATTTTCAAAGATCGGTCTACGGTCCGGATACCATCAGGTATGGATCCACAATGAGGATATTCATAAAACTGCCTTATGTATGAGATACGGCCACTACGAGTTTGTAGTAATTCCATTTGGGTAGACCAATGCTCCTGTGAAATTTATGTGTATGATGAACAATATCTTCAGTAAATACGTGGATAAATTTGTATTGGTATTTATAGATGACATCATAGTTTACTCTAAGAGTAAAGAGGAACACAAGGAGCATCTCTGTATAGTATTACTGCTGTTACGGGAACACCAGCTCTACGCCAAGTTTAGTAAATGTGATTTTTACAAACCACGGGTACAATACTTGGGTCACATCATCTCTTAGAAGGGGATAGCCATTAACCTGAAAAATATTAAAAGCATAGAGGATTGGCCTACCCCTACTGGTCTACTAGATAGTAGGTCCTTTTTCAGATTAGTCTGTTACTACTAAAATTTTATTGAGAAATTTTTTAGGATAGCTTGTCCCATGACCGGTTTGAAAAAGAAGGAAAACAATTTCTTATGGATGAACAAGTGTGAGGAAACTTTTCAAAAGCTTAAACAACTTTTTACAACTACACTAATACTATGAATTGCGGATCCTGGTGGGGATTTCTTTCTTTGCATGGATGGAAATAAGGAAGGGCTTAGAGGAGTCCTCTTGCAAAACAATTGCACGATCTTTTCATGAGTCGCGGAAGTTAAAAGAACATGAAAAAAAATACCCCACCCATGATCTTGAGTTAGCATCCACCATCACAACCTTGAATATGTGGAGGCACTACCTCATGGGGAATAAAATCCTTCTAAAGACATACAATATGAGTCTGAAGTATTTATTTGAGAAGCCATATCTAAATTCCAGGAAGGCCAGATGGTTGGATTTCCTTAGCAAGTACCATTTAGAGTTAAATAATATAAAGGGCATGGAGAATAATAATGCTGATGCTTTAATCCAACGATCTCATATGTTATATGAGGTGAATTTAAGTCAAACCGATTTGGAGTTACATGAGAGGATAAGAACGGCCAACAGAGCTGACCCTTTCTATGTTGAAATCCTCAAGGACATCCAAGACGACAGGTTGTTTCAGTAACGAAAGGAGTACAAGGTAGATGAAACTAGAGTATTTTCATCCAATCAAATATTGTATGTACCAGAAGGAGGTGAAATCAGGTCCATCATCCTAATGAAATTTCATTGGACACCCTATTCAGGGAATATAGGATATCAAAATATGATATCCGCAGTAAAGAGACACTTTTTCTAGCCTAAGTTAAAGGCTAACATAGCATTGTTTATCATGAAATGTGAGGAATGTCAGCTGGTCAAAGCTAAGCACCAACATCCTTCGGGATTACTGCATCCATTACCCATTCTGGAATGGAAATTGGAGGTCATTGGTATGGATTTTATTACCAGTCTACCAAAGAGTAAGAAGAAAAATGACTCTATCTTCATATTAGTTGACATATTGTCAAAAGAAACACACTTCATTCCAATGAAGTCGACCTACAAGGTAGTTCACATTGTCGACATATTATTAAAGGATATATCCATATTGCATGGGATACCTAGGGAAGTCCTCTCGGATTGAGATACAAAGTTTCTAAAAAAAAATTGCAGATCCTTATTCTCCATATTAGAGATGTAGTTAAAATTTAGTACTGCTTTCCACCTGCAGACAGACAGGAAGACAGAATGGGTAAACCAGGTTTAAGCTGGTACGATTAGGATGTATGTCATGAACTACCCCACTAAGTGGGAAGATTACCTGCATCTTGCAGAGTTTGCATATAACAACGGATACGAAACCTCTACCAAGATGAGTCGCTTTGAGTTACTCTATGGAAGAAAGTGTAGAACACTGGTTACTTGGGATAGCCGGTGGACCGGCTTATGCTTGGGCCCAACTTACTAAAAGACTTGGATAAATTGGTCACCAAGGTCTAAGAGAACCTTAAAGAAGCACAATAATGCCAAAAGAGTTACGCAGACAAGAAAAGAAAATATAAGCATTATCATATATGTGACCATGTTTACTTGAAAGTAAAAGCTAACAGAATCTCATTGAGCTTGGGGAGGTGCATAAAGTTGGCACCAAGATTTTGTGGAACCCTTGAGATACTGGCCAAGAGAGGGCCATTGGAATATGAGCTAGATTTACCTGCTCACATAAGACTTTATAATGTTTTCCACGCATACTTATTAGATAAATATGTATATGGTACTAAACATGTGATTGATTGGTCCATGTTATAGGTGGAACCTGAAGGGGAGTTTGTACCTAAACCCCTTCATATACTGGACAAGACAGAGGTGTAGCTAAGGAAGTGCAACATGGTCCAGTTGAAAGTGCAATTTAAGCACTTTGAGGCTGATGAGGCTACTTGGGAGAATGAATCCACCATGAGAGAGGCTTACCCTGCCTTGTTTCATGATTTCATTCCTAGTACCTAGAACACTAGGGATGGTGTTGTTCTAAGTGGGGAGGGATGTAATATCCTGAATTTTTGACGTGACACTTATGGCCATAAGTCCCATTGCGTGTGATGTTGCTTTGATTTTTTATTTTGTATATTGGGCATAAGACCCCACTACACATGAAAATTATGATTTGTTTGATATATTGGGTATAAGCCAAATGCATGTGTTTTATGTATATGATTTCATGTGTTGGGAGTGGACCTTGAAGCACATAATTGATGAGATATTTGTGTTGAGTGCGATCTCCAAGGAACATGAGTTATGAAAAATTTAGTGTTGAACATGAAGCTCTGAAGCACATGAGAATATAGGAATTAAAAGTGTTGGCCATAAGCCCTGGAGCATTCCAACTTGATGTTGAGCATAATCTCTAGAATATCGGATGGTTGGCCATTGTATCCCTAGGTGTATCCTACAAATACATCCTAGAATTAGTGTTGAGCAAGGAACTCTGGAATTTCACTAATTTGTAACTCCCTATTTCTTAGTGTTGAGTATGGGATCTGAATAAACACTAGGAGTTACTGAAAAATTAATATGTTGAGTGAAAACGACTCTGATAAAACATTGATCTCATCTTACTTAATTTTAAGTGATTAAATGAAATTTAGAATTTATGTATCTCATCAAGTACTAAAGAACTACCATGTTATACGAGGTAATCAACCACGCAAGGAGGTTTAGAGTTGCCTAACCTAGTTAACGTAACCCCTACCTGAAGGCCTTAGTAAGAAATGACTATAATCTAAAAAGAGAAAAAAGTATCATGTGATTAGGGATCATGCTATATGATACCCAAAGTAAAATTGTTAACAATGGCGTATATAGTTTATATATAATGTGAATAAAAGAGTAAGCATATATATTAATACTAGTACTTAATTAAATATTAGATACCTAAAAGAGTCAAAGTAGGAACTAAAAAAAGAGTTCCTAAGTTAAATTAAATAAATATTAAATTCACCTAAATTAAGTAAAAAATGGTTATTTCATGAAAACAAATGATTCTTGATTTAACTGTTCATTTTCCTAAAGTCTATCTATAAAGACACATGCTAAAGAGAGGCATGGTGATCTTTTCATTTTCCATCTATGCTACCTGATTATTATTCTCCAGAAAGTTCTTTGAGAGGATTTTTCCCAAATGCAAAATCCAACTCATACAGAACCTGTTATCACATGTAGTGAAGCCTTACTGTACAATCTCTAAGCTACTTGCATGTTGGAACCATCTCAGGAAGATCCAGATTGAAACTAGGAACGGTTCCAAGTCATGGTTGGGTGGAATGTGGTAGTTCCCAAGTTATTTGTTAACTGAACAGAGGTCAGAATTGTCTATGTCCTTGTTAATGATGTGTGTTTGAGTGTGCAGGGTTTCCAACCATTAAAATAGCTTCAAATTGCAGGTTTGAGGTTTCTTTATCTTCCTTACAGTTGATACATTTTTCTTATTTAATGAAGGTATTAAAATCTAGAATTACAATATGATTATCTTCCTGTTGTAGCTAGGTTATTTTGTTTACATGACCTTAAAAGAGAAGCTAGGGTTATTTTAATTTACATGTTCATACAAACCCTATAAATAAAGATTATTCTACATGCGTGTTTTGTTTTCTTAACCATGGTTTCCTAGTTAGGAAAATATAGATTATATTTCTTACTATTGATTTTAGACTGTCACATCTGATTTTATCAGTTTTCAAAACCATAGGAAAAAGATGGTCTCTATTATTTCCACATTACTCTTCCTATCATTCATAGTTTAAATTTCATCTTTCTCTGTAATCATGTAAATTTTTAATAGAGTTGATCTTAGGCTTAAAACTCCAAATTTGTTAAGATAACTAGATTTCTGCTTAGTGGTCAAAATTTAAATGCAAAAGTAAAATAGAGTTTACATACAGATAAACAAAATTATAAAACCCACGGACCAGAGGTCAAATCTCTGTGTTGAAGAACTCCAAACTAGGATTAGATCATTTTAAAAATAATCAATAAATTATCAACCAAAAGAACTAATTAAATACACAGAAACAAAACCATCTCTATCAAAATCCAACTCTACATTTCCACTACTGGAAGATTCCTTACTAGCATCACATTTATTATTATAAATCTTAACAAAACCCATATAAATTCCATTTTAAAAACCTCTATACAAAATCCATCCATCGAAACTTGTTAAGGTTTGGTCGTAGCCATAAATAACATTACAATTATCCCAACTACCCTAATAAAAGACAAAGAACCAAAATATATACATAATATAAACTAGTTTATTAACCCTCATAATCTATTTAAAAAGAAAGGATCGAATCCTATCAACATCGTTGCCAAAACAAAAACATAACGTTGTCTTAATACCAGTCCAAGCGTTCGGACAACCCATGATCGAATCCTGTAGGTTTATAATATCAAAGCCATAATGTTGCATTAAAATACCATTCCAAGCGTTAGGACAACCGAGGTTTGAATCTTGTGGGATTTCATTATTAAACAACAAAACTAAATCAATTACATGCCCATGATCAAATCCTATAGGTATTCATAATAAACCCAAACGTTTAAATGCTGCAACAATACACGGTGAAGGGTATCTCCTTACGGGATTCCCACTTAAGTTTCAATTTAAACTATCAAAATTCACCACATAGAGCCACACTCTACCCATACATTATACTTCATATAATTTAACCTATCTTAATCAAAGGCTATGTATCCATGTAAAGGGCGAGCCTAAAACTTCCAATCTCATGGTCGTATTAATAAACCCTAGCCTTAAAACCAATAATTAACAAATATAGAGTACTGACCATAGTAACGTAGAAACCATATGTGCAGGAACAATGTTCATACAATTGCTGAGCCAATCTCATGGCCGCAATAGTAATAAACCCTAGCCACAATAATAATCCATACATTTCGACAAATATAACGCTTACGAAGTAAAATGCACACATTCACAATTCACATAGTGCCATTGCAAGCAATGGCATTGTCATTCCATAGTATTCACATCATGTATGCCAAAATACAGAGCTCTTCCATTAAAATGTTAAACCCATATGATTGAAATACACACCAAAATTTATTTACTTAGCCGAGTCTTCATCTGGACAGAAATGACTCGCCCAAACTCTGTACACTTAAAACTTCATAGGAAAAGATAAATATAGTTGCACCTATTGAATGCCCAAAAACATACAAAGGCCCCAAACCAACTATCAAAGTCTATTAACCAAATTTACATAGAGATGAACCCTCCCAAACCAGAGTGCAACACTCTGTCACACATATGCGCCAAGGTAACGACCTATGCATTTCGTAGGGCTTACTGTTGGGAATCAAAAATGTCACTTTTTCATCCACTTTATCTTCTGTTATTCCTCACATTTCGTCGTCCCATTAACCTTTTATCATACCATTTCCATACATATATGTGGGTTTCATCTTATTATTTCCACTTTATATATTTTTAGTATTATAAGTGAATTTATGATTAAATATTAGAAAATTAACATTTTTTTCATTAATATCTCAAAGTATGGATGAGCTTTGTAATGTGTAGGAATATGTGAAGGATTAATTCAAAGAAAAGAATTCACGTATCTCTCCTCCACCATTCCAAGGAGATAGTTATGCAAAGAATATTCCAAGGAGAAGATCATGGAGATTTGGTTGAGAGACATGTGGAGGATTGGTGAGAGATATGTGGAGGATTTGAAGGGATCATATCTTGTAATAATAGGAAAGTAATTGAGTGGTTGAGTGAATAGTGGATCTCTCATTATGAGATGGTTATTTCCTTCATGTATAAAAGAGAGTGATCTCTCTTCATTTCAATAATCTTAAATCCTAGATTATCTTAGAATAGCTTATATCTTAGATTATCTTAGAGAATAGTAGATTGTAGAAGTTAGTATTGACTTTGTAATATGAAGAAGGGAATTCTTAGATTTTGTTCATAAGATTGGTTTTGATGCTTTCATGATTTGTCATTGATTCTTCTGATGTAAATTAATATTGCTTGATTGTAAATGTGAGCTCACATGTGTTGTCTTGTTGCTCTTCATATGTTGTCTTTCTTTTATGCAATTTACTTTCAACTATGTGTTTCATCTTCGTGCATTATATTAGAAATTGTGTGTTTCAGCTTAAGGGAGGTTAGATTAGATTAGTCTTAGTTTCACTAGGGGTTATATTAGCTTAATTTTGCTTCAGTCCTGCATTTACTTTGCATGTGCTTCGTAATCCTACGAACCTTGGATTAACAAATTAAATGGTTGGGCAATTACTACAACGGAATTAAAACGACATTAATTTGGCCCAACATTTTGGCGCCGTTGCCGGGGAAGCGTGATGGATTGAAGTTAGTTTGATTAATTTTTTGCAAGCGTAGACTAGAGTGAGAATTTTAATTTCTACAATGAGTGAATTTCAATTTATGCAAAGAGTGTTTCAATTCTGCAAGTGTGAATTTCAATTTCAGCAAGTGTGTTTTCTCGCAACTGTGAAGAGTAATTGTTTTTTTTCTTGTACAGAGTGTTTTTTTTAATAATTTATTTAAATTCTTCATTTATATTTGGGTTCTGTAAGAATCCCTTTTTCAAAATGATTTAACAATGAGTTTAATCTTGGAATAGCTGACTTAGATCCTTGCAAAAGTAGGGATCTCCTCTTCTCTCGAAGAGGAGATCCTGACAGCAATCGAGAGCTTAACAAATCCTCCAGAAATAGATGAAGAATTATCATACAAAGAATCCTGCACATTTGATGGAGAACAATCATGCAAACAAGAGATCGAGGAGGAACAGAAGGAGTTTCAGCATGATCTGAGGAGTGAAAACTATGCCTACTAAAGCCCTATCGAACAATGGTTTCAAGGGAGTACGAGATTAGAACAATTTTTTTTTCTTTTTTTCTATTTAATTCACAGTTACAAAAATTAATTCGACACATTTTGGTTTATCCTCATCTTCTATTTGCAAAATTAACACTGAACATATTCTTATTGTTGTTAGGTGAATGGCTACACTGGATATTTAACTACACATAATAGTTTTCTAGTTCCCAATTAGCACAGAGTAGGTAGGATTTTATTTTCAGTTTTTACATTCACTTAGAATAAGTATGCTATCCTCTGTGCTTCATGTGATCGCGAGGATTAGAAAGTACGATGTTTTCTAAAATTTTCAGGAATGAATAATTAATGTTTTCCAAATTGATTTCATCTTTATTTTGCAGTTCATTATCTCCATTTGCTAAAAAAAATTTCAATTTGTAAAATAAAACTAGTCTGCAATTTGATTTTTAAGCAGAACAAATGCTTAAATTATAATGTTGAAAAGCATCTGCAACTCCAAGCTGAAACAACGCAAATCTATTGCATTTTTTGGCATTTTGGCTTGTTAAAATTTGCTAAAACATAGTCGGGACAGTTCTATTTTTAGGGATAATAAGGGCTTCTTTTTAAAACCTGTTTCTATACAAAGTATCCCTTTAGGTCTAATTTCCAATCCAATTTGAATTCTTCAATTAGGTTCCAAAACAAAAAAGATATGGTCAAAATACTGAGTGGGGGTGAAGTAGGCAGCTCGAGAACATAGTTGGGACAGTCATGAATTCTAAAAACCTGTTTCTAATGCATATTCTCCTATAAATAAAGTTTAAAACACAATTCGAATCATTTAATTTTGATATCGTATGAAGGAGATATGCCCAAAATACTAACTACCTATCCTAAATTTGCACTCTAAAAACTCTGCTTTCTCAGCTGTTCATTGGCATATTTGACCCATCAATTATTCATGTATTCAAAACATATTTCTATTGGACATACCTAGATGAATCTATTTTCATCTATAATTGGAATCACATGAATCCATCTTTTAAAGAAAAAGTTGTACTCAAAATAGTGACCATTGTTCTAGGCTGAAACTCACAAACAACATTAGGATGTAGGCTGTTATTTAGATTATATGACATACCATACCATAGAATTTTTAAAACCTATTTCTACTGGAAGTATCCCTATGAATCCAATTTCCTTTTGCTTTTGAATCATTAAAATCGGGTGTGAAACAAAGAAGTTATTACCGAAACATTGTCAGGTAGTCTACGTCGACCGAACATTTTGGATTTGCAGCCATCTATTTGTCTTTGTCCTTGAATCTAAATCTAGTTGCAGCCATCCTTTTCTTTTGTAAAACATAAAATACATGGTTTTCAATTTAATCCCGGATGAGAGTGAATTGAGCTTTTCTATAATCATAAATACACTCAGGTCCATGCT
>LPNX010967221.1:428097-450817 GCA_001517045.1 Pseudotsuga menziesii | reverse complement strand
GATTTGTCATGAATAACAAATTTTTTAAAACCGACTGTCGCAGCTAGGCTTGTTGTAGCTAGTTGTCGCGCAGCTGGCTGTCATAGCTATGTGGTGTTGCACTTGGCTTGTTGCATCCAGTTGTCATGCAGTTGGCCATTATTGTTGTGTGCTGTAGCCGTTGCTATTGCAGCTGGCTAGGTTGTTAAAACTATGATCGGATGAAACCAGCACAGGAAACAAGTAATTTTCTTTGCAACTTATGTACTTCTTTCTACATGATATGTCTTCTTTACGAACTTCTCACAATTTTTATGCTAGGTTGCATGAGGACATGAAACCAGATCATTTGGGGAGGGAGAAATATATTCAATACATATTCACTAATAAGTTTTCATGCAGGATTTTGTACTAAAGTTTTTTTTCAGGTTTCAGAGACAGTCGCATTTTGTTGCTGAAGTGACTTTTCAAAGAAACACAAAACTTTTAAGAAAAATGCTTTGATAGACATCCTTAAGGAGCTATTACTCATGATGTTTGCTGATAAACATCATAATGTTGGTTGTTACAAAGAAACCATCCATAAACTCATTTGCATCATGATTGTCTATCCATATTTCTCCTTCAGAGCACCTTCACCATCCATGTCTTGAAGTCCACTTTCCATCTCTTTATCTGTCATGACTTCACATATGCCTATCTTTATGAATTGCATACATCCCTTTATCTTTTTCAATTCATTTTTCCATTCCAGTTTTCCTTCTGAATAAAACCAAATCCCTTTCCGTGACTACATAGCCTTGCCATATCCACTGCTTAACTATGAGACCTTTTCACTTATAGTCCTACCAATATTTTTATACCAACTCGTGTTGACCAATGTGGGATTCCTTAAGGCCCACTTTTCATCAAGTCTTTCCCCATCGACCTCAGCACCTCATCTGGGATATAGACTAGAGTTCATTTTGAGTACCCAGAGGCTTGCATTCCTTAATGGCAAGCTCTCTCACTAACAATCATGGGAATTCATCAATGTCCCTTGATTGTCAGATATTGCAAGTGGCTCGACATCAACACATCTATTCACACTTCACAAGATGTACTTGGGTACCTTGGCACTCATTGAAATCACTGGTGAGTTGCCTCGCATTGGTTAACAACATTCATCAATGGCCAGTAATCCAATGATTTCTCTTCATGCGCAACCTCGACACATTTATTCGCATGACTAGAATTGTACCATCAGGTTTTGTAATAGGTGAAGACTATACATTCTTTCTCATGACTCCATTGGTAGTTGCAAAAGCATGACTTCATATCGATGAGTATACCATAGTTCCACTTTCTGCCTTCCACATTTTCCATTATTTATCAGCATCAGTTCAGATTCCTCCACTTTACATTACAGCAGTTACAGCTACAGCATCATTTACAGTTACATTTTTATCCTGCAATCGTGACATATTTTCCATTATTTATCAATAGTAGTTTACATTCCTCCACTTCACATTACAGCAGTTCTAGCAGTTACAGCAGTAGCATCATTTACAGTTACATTTTTATCCTGCAGCTGTGACATATTTTCCATGATTTAGCAGCAACAGTTCTGATTGCTTCACTGCCCATGATCCATCAGTTACAACTGTAGTAGCAATGACACATTCCACGATATAGCGACATCAGCTACATTCTGGTTGCATCGTTCATCTACTTTTTGGGTAAGTGGGGGTATGTTGTTTTCTAAACTTTAATCATGCAATTCCTTACATGTTAGAAATGAAGAATTTGAAAAATTCCCTCACCATGCTCCATTTCTTTCACATCCCATGGTAGTTTGCATGTCCTATCGCATGAGGACATGCAACCACATCAGTTGGGGAGGGGGAACTATATTCAATATGTACTCACTACTATCATTCCATTCTTTTCACCACCACTACCCATGTTTCATCCCATTTATCATTCACGAGCATTTCTTTTTCGACAAATTCTCTATTGCACTTTGCTTTATACACATTGATATACATATTGGCATGATTCATAAAGATAAAGAAAATAATTTCTTATGCACGATGATGCTTTCTAAGCACATTAATAGCTTATCATTTTCAGTGAGTGTATGGTTAAATTATTATGCAGCTAGAAAACAGATGACGAAATGAATGTTGTTAACACAAGAACGTGACAAGAACCAACATTCTTTACATTCATGGTTGTCACACAAGAACCAACAATAAGGAAAATGTCAGTTGTTACTCATGCATTTCACATCATGAAATGAATGTTGTTAACACAAGAACCAACATTCTTTATATTCATGGTTGCCACACAAGAACTAACCATAAGGAAATGCCACTTGTAACTCATGTATTTCACACCCTGGAAATATTCATTGTCAAAAAGACATCATCAATCAAATCCAAAGTTTAGATGCCAACAGTTCTTGAGAAGATCCATACACGGTTGCATGAGGACATGCAACAAGTTCAGTTGGGGAGTATGTTGAGACTCAGAAATGTCACTTTTTCATCCACTTTATCTTCCACTATTCCTCACATTTCATTGTCCCATTAACCTTTTATCATACCATTTCCATACATATATGTGGGTTTCACCTTATTATTTCCACTTTATTTATTTTTAGTATTATAAGTGAATTTATGACTAAATATTAGAAAATTAACACGTTTTTCACTAGTATCTCAAAGTATGGATGAGCTTTGTAATGTGTAGGAATATGTGAAGGATTAATTCAAAGAAAATACTTCACGTATATCTCCTCCACCATTTCAAGGAGATAGTTATGCAAAGAATATTCCAGGAAGAAGATCATGGAGATTTGGTTGAGAGACATGTGGAG
Organism: Pseudotsuga menziesii; assembly: GCA_001517045.1. Lineage (NCBI taxonomy): Eukaryota > Viridiplantae > Streptophyta > Pinopsida > Pinales > Pinaceae > Pseudotsuga > Pseudotsuga menziesii. The sequence continues at coordinate 447,978 of LPNX010967221.1, read as the reverse complement.
GATTGGTGAGAGATATGTGGAGGATTTGAAGGGATCATATTTTGTAATAATAGGAAATTAGTTGAGTGGTTGAGTGAATAGTGGATCTCTCATTGTGAGATGGTTATTTCTTTCATGTATAAAAGAGAGTGCTCTCTCTTCATTTTAATAATCTTAAATCCTAGATTATCTTAGAATATCTTAGATCTTAGATTATCTTAGAGAATAGTAGATTACAGAAGTTAGTCTTAACTTTGTAATATGGAGAAGAGAATTCTTATATTTTGTTCATAATATTGGTTTTGATGCTTTCATGATTTGTCATTGATTCTTGTGATGTAAATTAATATTGCTTGATTTTTAATGTGAGCTCACATGTGTTGTCTTGTCTCTCTTCATATGTTGTCTTTCTTTTATGCAATTTACTTTCAGCCATGTGTTTCATCTTCCTGCATTATATTAGAAATTGTTTGTTTCATCTTAAGGGGGGTTAGATTAGATTAGTCTTAGTTTCACGGGGGGCTAGATTAGCTTAATTTTGTTTCAGTCCTGCATATACTTTGCATGTGCTTCGTAATCCTAAGAACCTCAGATTGACAAATTAAATGGCTTGGCAATTACTACAATGGAATTAAAACGACATTAATTCAGCCCAATACTTACCCGCTTAAAGGGTTGCACAGACAATCCAGAGAGCCATCATCAAGCCATGAGTCCGATCCACCCATGTCATTTTTAAACCAAACACACAGAGCTATGAGGACTACGTTGAACCTCAGTTGAAACAAAAAAACAAAACCGCGCTACAAAACCATGTTGAGAGAATACCTGTCGACGTAGGGGAAGCCTGTTACTCCACGTAGCATAAACACCCGAGAGACAAAACCACAAGGAAACTAGAAGAGGAAAATGCATCACACAAACGACTAGATGAAAATATGAGACTTGTTTCCCATGCTTTCCAAGGATCCATAAATTCACCACCCTCATCTCCATTATTAAAGAAATTCATACCCACATGTCCATAGTCAATCCCACAATGAAATCACATTATCTACCACCGTAGCACTAAACCGTTATCAAAATCCTCCTTTGCATGATTATACCAAAGTTATATGGCATATAAAATAGGCCATAAATATTTTACGCATATCGGATAGTCTCCCAAAGGTTCTTTCATAATATTTTAGAAACTGAATATCAAATGGATAAGATATCATAAAATAAAAACATAACAATAATGAAAATAGTAATGATTTAAACCCCACACTCTCAACTCTGCATAAAAATAGAAAGTAGTCACAGTTAGGTTAGGACTTTAGTCCTCTTATCCTCGGTATAAATAGGATAGTGTATCATAGTAATCATGTCGTAGGATGTTACATTTCAGTGTCATAGATAGATTCTGTCAATGAAGTAACCTGCACAAAAGTGGAATTTTGCATTAGTTCGCAATGAACTAAGTAAACCATGTAAAAGCAGGAGGAACTTTTGTACCTCTCTGAGTGGTCCCTCAAGGGATACAAACCTTGCTAGTATACCCCTTGACAGTTAAAGGAAAGTCAGAACTTTTAATAAATAAAACTATAAACGAAGTACCAAAAAGATAAATAGGAAGTAAGACATATGTAATGTCCCCAAAAATTGAAAATAATTTTTTTTTATAGTTTGGTAAAAACTACCCAAAGGGGATCATTATTACTCATGCAGAATTACATGCGCTACTTTAAACTTTTGATCCCTTCAGATACTATTCATACTGTCTTGTTAATCTCTTTCCATTCCGTGATTATTAGTTCGTTTACTTCTTATGTCTTAATTCTGTTATTTAAACAATTTGCACATCTTAGTTTTATTGTCGGTAAATTAATGAATGGTATAGTTCATAGTTTTACTTCTACACATGTGTACTCTATTTATTAAGTATAAACTAACTTAACTTTGTTGATGGGAATAAAGTGGTGGAGTGGCGGGACTAGTTCTCCCATGATGATATCAGAGGTAAGGTATTACTTCGTTACACAAGCTTACTTAGTTCAATCGAACTAAGGCACCTCTCTCTTTTACTTATGCAGTTTATTACTTGCGATGGGATTGTATGTAAAGTGTGTTGACAGCCTTGGTTGTCGATAACCTGATGCTAGTTATTACGTTTCCTATTGACTTTGTTTTAAAACTTGGTAAATGTCGTTATCATCAAGTTTGCTACTACAACTAAGTCTCATGTACATTGATTATTCTTCATTATGGTCATTTCATATGTCATTAATATATTTTTTGTGCTATGTATAATTTTACTATGTATTCTTTTTTTTTAACATTTCTTATGTTCTCCTACTATCAGGTTAATAATGGTTTGAGAGCAGAGCTTTGTATTTTATATTCCGAGAGATTTACATGGCATAATTTGTATGCCATTGTGCTTAAGCCTAAATCCATTGATACTATGGTATTAAACCCTAAGCTCTAAACCTAAAGACTAAAGTTTATTCTACAATCCTAAGCAAGGGTGTTAGACTTTGGACTAGCTCAACCTATGACTAAGTATTATGGTAATACTATCATAGTGCAAGCTTGGTAAGATATTAACGTTGATGTTTAAAGTTTGGGGTAACATGTTATATGGTATAAACCATACCTTACATGGTTTAAGCGTTTGGTAATAAGGGTGGCATGAAATGATACCTTGTAACAAGTCGTGACTATGGAAATGGGTTTGATGTTTTGTTAATGGGTTCCATCCTAGTGCATTTAATGCTCTTCGTAAATCATGACAACCTTCCCTTAGTCTTGGCTCATGATAGTTGTGTAATGTAATGAAATGTATTTTGATGAAATAAACAAGTTGGGCTTGCATGCCCATAGGATTCGATTTTTTATTATGTTTTAATAAATGGATTTATGTTATGATGTTGAATTGTGTAACTTGATTTATGGCTATGTATAGATGGATATTATATGGCATTTTTAAAGCTATAATTCATGGGGTTTATGGTATTTTAATATAGATGCTAAGACTATAGATTTTATGGAAGAGTCTTGATAAGGACCAAATGGATGGTCACGATATCCCTATGATTAAGCTTAATGTGGTTTTCTTTTATGTGGAGTATTTTTAATGCAATTTGTTATATGATTACAGACCTTGAAAGGTCTTAGATGGGCTATTTAATTTTTGAAATAAATGTATAGACAATTTTTATAAAGGTTTATACCTGAGAGTGTTATTTATATGTATATATAGTTATCTTATAAACAAATAGCTATGGTTGTTATATGAACTCCGTTCTTGGTAGATCTAGTTTAAAATATAAATATGTATACATTAGCATAGTTAATATTTTAGTTAATTATTACTAAACTAGTTTATTTAAAATTTCTAGGGAAAGCCTCTGCTGACAAATGAAATATGTCAGTAGAGTATTAAATACAGAGAACACAGTATAAACATAATACTAAGATCAACAGCTAGTTAATACAATAATATTTATGAAGGATACCACCCTAAACATAAACAACATACAATAAAACTTCTCCAGCATGAGATTAGTAAATTGTAATTTCAAACCCTAGCAGTTTCTTAATCATAAAACTTAACCCTTAGGATTAGAAATTACATTGAAGCCATTACTTAATGTGAACATTATTGAATCTTTAGGAAATAAAATAGAATAGGTGTTCGAGGGTTTCATACCTGAATTTGAAGCTTTGTCAATGGCTGCACCTGCACACTTAAATAACTAGCATTAACAATTCAATGCAGATCTGACCTCTGTTTGATAACCAAATCACTTGGGAACTACCACGTTCCACCAAAACATGACCTGAAACCATTTATAGTTTAAATCTGGATCTCCTCGAGCTGGACTCCAACATGCAAGTATCTTAGAGCTCCTAAGGTAGGGTTTCCGATCTGGTATTCAGATTCTGAATGAGTCCTCTTTTCCTTCCAGGAGAAAATTCTCCAAGAAAACACTTGAGAGGAAAAATAAGTAGAATAATAATTCTCCAAGAGAAAAATCAGAACCCCAAGACTTTTCTTGGCTTCAGTATTTATAGGTAGACTTTTCAGTCAAAGGGGCAGTTAAATCAAGTAATCCTTGATTTCTTGATTTAACCATTTTTAATTTACTGGGGTAATTTTCAATTTTCAACCTATGAACTTTTAACTAGTTCCTAGTTAGTCTTTCATAGTTATTTCACTATTTATTTATCTTTTAATAATAAATAATAATTGTTGGAGATTCTCTTCTTTCTTTATATATAATTAATCATAATTAATTTTGCATACATACTATGCATAAAATACATTCTATTAAAATACTTTGTTATCATTTATCTTTGGGCATCATGTATCATGATCCTTAGACTTAACGACACTTCCTTAGGAAGGTCAAGTAGATAGATGGCTCAGGTTTAATAGGCTAGTAAACTCTAAACATCCTTGAATGTTGGATTTCCCTCATATAATGTGATAGCTCTTCAGTACTTGACCAGAATACAAAAATTCGAAATTTCATTTAATCACTTATAAATGAGTATGAGGAGACTAATATTTTTCTCGAGTCGTTTTCACTCGGAAGTTATTAAATACTTTTCAGTAACCCCTAGCGCTTACCGGAGACCATACTCAATGGCTATATAAGGGAGTTAGAAACATAGCGCAATTCTAGAGCTCTCGCTCAACACTAAATGCTAGGATGTACTTATATGATACACCTAGGGATACAATGGCCAAAGATTCGATGCTCCAGAGCTTATGCTCAACATCAACATGGAATGCTCCAGAGCTTATGCCCAACACAAATGTAAGTTCTCATGTGCTCGAGAGCCTCTCACTCAACACAAAGCATCTCATCGATCATGTGCTTCAAGGTCCATGACCAACACAGACATTTCATCAATCATGTGCTTCAGGGTCCACACCCAACACAAAAACATATATATACATCTATATCATAAACAATTGGCCTATTCCCAATATACAAAACAAATAATCATGTTCATATGCAGTGGGGTCTTCAACCCAAAAATAAAACATAAATATAATCATCATGATCAATAGGCTCCTGCCTATAAATGGTAGGTCCAAAATTCACGATATTTCAACATAACTGAATGAGTATATGCAAACTTATGTTATTAGTAAACACTAGTAAAGTAATCATATAACAAATCCAAGTAACTTAACGATATAAAAAGTACATAAGAAAATACATAAAGAGAGAAAAACAACTTACGACAGTTAGATCTAGTAAACAATGAAAGACATATATTATGCAAAATATAAATTAATATCCATAATAGGTAGCCTTTAACTAGCCTACAATTTTTTTCTTCTTATAATTTTGCATCGTAGATCATAGACGAAGATGCCTTAACCCTCACATAAACCTTTGACAACCTATGAAATTGACTGACAACTACAAAGCGTAGTTGAAATATCCATTCTACCTTTCTGTACATTACATCTAGATCAAGATGGCACGTTGAGATCTTGCAACCCTCATAGCCATAATATAATTTTTTACGTTAGGTTAATGACACATCTCTTTCATCCTACTATAAAATGCATCTATTCTTATATAAATATTTTAAATTGGAAACACAGGTGGGATGATTGAAAAGAAAGTTGTTGAGATTTTATTTTCACACAGAGAATTGAATAAATTACTTCTTTGAATGAACCCTGGTGAATCTATTGTAGTTCATGATGGATACTAAATATTTGAATATGACGTATTTTCATGATAGGGCAGATTCTTCATCCATCTATGATCGACCTCCTTGTGAAAATACCTTTGACCTCCAGATGCCTGAAGCATCAAAAGCTCCAAATCTGAGGTTCAATTTGGAGTTAACACTATGAGCAATCTGTTGTCCCAAATGCTTGACCAACCTGTATTGAATATTCAGTGCCAATCCCGCAATGATATTATGACTGCAATACAAATGTTAGGACAATGGACCCTTCACAAAAGAACTCAAAATGATACCCTTACTGGTCAACAACTGGATGGACAAATAATCGTACGTCTTTTAGGACTTGCTACTAAGTGGTGGAGATGGCTCCCACAAGAAACCAGAAATGAAATGCTCTCTGCTGAAGATGTTGATTAGCAGATACTCAAAGAATTAGTTAAATAATTCTATGGACCCGATGAAAGATAATATTATGAACATCTTGCTCCTCTATTTATGTCAGCCCGACTTTGTAATCTTGCACAAAGTGAAGAATATTTCTATTATATGCAACAGCTCTTGATTTCCTCTGGAAAGTCAGGAGATTCTGCTTATTTAAAGCATTATATTAGAAGTTTTCCTAGTCATGTTCCAGATGTTGTGGAAAAATATATGAAAGATAAGAATATCAATTATCGAGGCCTCTCTCTATCCCAGTTACATAGTTACATACTAGAGACATGGAAAGAGCACTCCTTGGAGAAAAGAGTCAGTACATACTTCAAGCGTCATCAAAGTATGTATTCATCATCATTCTGTAAAAATGTTGCTAAGATGCAAGATTGGGGATATGGTGCATACAATAGAGGTCATCTAGCACAAGATTACAAATGTCATAAATCTAAACATAAGAAAGGCTTCTATTCTAGTGCTCCTAGATATCATCTAGATACAAAAAATCCTTACAAGCATAAAAGACAGCATGGATATCAAGTTTCCAAGAAATATAGCAAAAACCCTCATAAAAAGTTTGTTAAAAGGAGAACAGACAGAAATGATAAGGAAACATGCTTCATCTGCGGCCAGAAGGGCCTTTGGGAAAATAAATGTTTGAAAAACAAGTCAAAACAAAGGATTTCTACCTTATGTGCCTAGTTAGATCCTCGATAATGGGATCTACATTCCAGTTCAAACATTCAGTCACCCTCTTGAGAAATAATATTCTTACCTTCTGATGCATCATTTGCATTTGATGACTCTAAGTTTGATAACGACACAACTTCTCTTAAGAAATTTGCTTCTTATTCTTCCTCTTTAGAGTCCGTTTCCAAACAAAATTTGGGAGGGTTCGAGCCTCCAGAGTGTGAATTATTGCCGTATATGTTTTCTATGAATAAGGCACAAAACATTGAAAAACAAATCGCAGCCATAGATTTTCAATTGTTTGAAACTCGTTCCTTTGAATATATGCTAAGAGCATCTCTGAAAGATGAAAAGAAGAAATTGCTCAAAATGCTTGAGCAAGATAAGGGTAAAGGTAAGGAAAATTTTGTAACTCCTGCCATTATAATCCTGTAGAACTCTATAGAAGCTACCCAGATGGTCATGAAAGAAGGTCGTGCTATAGGAGAGATAAAGAGAAAATGCTCTGACTACAAATCAAAGAAAAACAACGACAGCTCAGAAGCCTAGTAGCACAAATTGAATATTTGAAGAGTATGGTTAAAATCATACAGATTGAAAGGGATCAATCGTCAGATGAAGAACTAAGCAAGTAGTATGATCAAGCTTTGGAAAGTCCAAAAAAGAAAGAACTATCTCCTAATCTTACTTTAGGAATGCTCACTGGTCCTAAAATGTTTATTCGAATCCAGTTTTTCCCAAGTGAGTATAAACCTTATTTTTTATACTGTATGCTTGATTCCAGTTGCCAGTTGCACTTAGCAAAGAGTTCAACACTCCCTTCATTCTATTGGTAAAACACCACAGACCGTGGGTCAGCCATTGAAGGAGCTCCACTCCCCCTTGTTGCAAAAGCTAAAAATTTCCAGATGAAGTTCAATAAAACATCTGATGCAATAACATAGTACAAGTTAGATAGCATTAAAGAATACTGTATTCTAGGTTCAAAATTCCTGGCCAAAGTTAGTCCTTTTTCTTTTGATATCTAGAAAATGTTATTTTCTTGTTGCATTAATAATTGTATAGTTGAGCTTCCTCTCTGTTTTAGTTTTAGTTCTAAATGTCAATATTTTGTCCAAAATCCTGTGCAAAAAAACAATATTGCTCACTTGATGAAAATGGATCGTTGTATATCCTTTTCTGACATCCATGGAGAGAAAGCCCTTGCAGATATCACTGCAAAATTGGTTAAAGACTGTTACTGAGAAATCCTAAATGATTTTTGGACGAGAGAGAAATATTTTGTCTCCTTTCCATTTGATTTATTGTAGAAGGTTAAACCAATGAAAGATTCTTCTCATCTCATGTCCCCCTCGGAAAGAGATTTTTGTGCCTCAAAGATTGAAGAACTTCTAGCCAAAGGCTTGATAGAACCATCTAAGAGCCCTTGGGCTTGCCATGCCTTTGTTGTAAACAAACACTCTGAGATCAAGCAGGGAAAGTCGAGGCTTGTTGTAAATTATAAGCCTATCAATGTTGTACTCCAAAAATTTTGGCACCCTCTACTAGATAAAGCCAGCCTGCTGCAAAGAATTGATGGTTGTACAATATTCAGTAAGTTTTATTTGAAACGAGGATTCTATCAAATTTGTATTGATGCAAAGGACCATTTTAAAACAACATTTGTAGTTCCACATGGCCAGTACCATGTGTCTGGTTATGGTTTGGGTTCCTTTAAAACAACAGAACTCCACTACCCTCTAGCCACAAAGAGATCTTGGCTGTTAAGAAGACAATCCAACATTTTATCTTATTTTTGAAACCAGTTAGATTTGTTATTAGAACAGATATGAAAATAATGCCTGGTATTTTTAGGAATGAGAATTTAATGGCAGAAAATAGTAGTCACATTTTAAAATGGTTTATTTGGCTTAGTAACTTTGATTTTGACATTGTGTATAAGCCATGTTATCTCAATTGTATTGTTGACATGCTCACCAGAGAACATCCTAAATAAACTGCTCCTACTCTTAGCAATTTTATAGATGGTGCCTCTAGTTCTGGTGCAGATCATGGTAAAGCACCACTATATCAACCCAGAAATGGCTTATTCATGAAGCCTTGGGATGAATCGCTTTCAGAGGCGGAACAAAGACAACTTCTTGATTATGCATCAAGGAGAGAAGCTGAAAGGTATTTTGACCTCACTCTTATCAAGCAAATTGAAGCCTGTCCATTAAAAATACAAATAATGGAAAGATGGGAGAGAGATGCGTTCCGATGTTTTGAGAATGCTTAAGAAAATCTAAAGGGTTGCAGACAACTTTGGATAGACCACAACGAAGAGAAATATGGTCTGATATGGTATGTGGATATTGGGGATGGAAATTTAACATGGACATCCTACAATTTGATTCTTCAGTTTTGTAGAGAGAAGCGCAAAACTGTCATCTGTGCAGACCTAGCAAACCTCATGCATAATGCATGGTCTGGATGGATGGAAGTCTTACTAGACAAGTTTTTACCAAGATTAGATTGGGTGAACCGTTGTCTAAGTTTCATAATTAATATGAAAGATGACATTGAAGTGGTCGACAAAGAGCATCAATGGTTCAAATTTATGCTCCATCATCATTGTGGATGCTACACGTGGCTAGAGCATACATTGTATACTTCTCAAAAGTACATCAAGCACTATGCTCAAGGACAAAGAATTGACTCAAAAGTGCATATGAAGAGAATTCCTTTAAAATTTAAGGAAGAGTCATTATTCCAGGGAGAATTCCTTTGCGAATCCAATGCAATCTTTCACATATCATGTTGGTTTACTATGGGCAGACCTCGGTTTATTGTAATGTACCAACAAAACCCCTAGCTCACTGGCCCTTTCGGCGATAGACCGCAGAACGACCTGAAGTCTCACTTGAAGTGATCTTAGATGGGGTGGCTGAAGAATCAAGTGTCCTCAACCAGGTTCTGAACCATCCTAGGTTTCTCTTGATTTTGGTTAACCGGTGGGATCTCTTTGTGAGATGTTGTTTCTCTCTTCCCAGCTGACTCTGCTATGGAACTGACTCTTATGGCATCGTGGCTCCTAGGATGATGCACAAATTTTCTCTTATACTTGACACTTTACCTATGATATCCCACACCGTGGCTCCTCTGATGGTGCAATATCACCTTTCTATGCTGCGATAGCTTCTATAGTAAGAATCAATAGGACTCTCCAACTCTCAAGGTCCAGTGGCTTTATTTTTGCTTATAATAGCTCAGTTAACCTTCACAAGGGTGTTAAACAACTTTACTTAAGTTTCTTCGTTCTATTTAGCTTAACATCTATCATGCTCAACTTGCTGAACTAAATATGCAGGCATCACTTAACACAGTAACTGTCACTACCATGAATCAAGCTCTGATAAACTCATGTACAGAATACTTAGCACATTCAACTTTACATTTGATCTTCTATTTTACTGCAACTAAAATATAACATACACACGTTCATTAACTGATCAACAACGCTCATGTAACGAATAACATATAGCAAATAAACATGGCACAATCACATGAAACAGTCGCACAACACACGGATTTTACGTGGTTCACTTCCAGGGAGGAAGCTACATCCACAGGAATTGGTTTTTATATTATATCTTGAGAGAGTAAACACAGTTCCGCTGCAACCTATTATGCAACTTGAAATCTTCTGGGAAACTCCACGCATATAGCCGGGAGCCCTTCTCTTAGATCTCTTCTCTTCCTATATTTCTTTCTTCTTACAATATTTCCTCTCTCTCTCTCTCTCAATCCCTACGGATTGTTACATTCATGCTCAAGGAGCCAGCTACTGGTTGTGGTAAGATAATACAGACTTGACAACAGAACCAGAGCTCAACTCAAAGAACAACTAACTGACCAACTAGCTAATTGTCTATCTAAATGTCTGACTAGATAACTATCTGAGTATCTAACCCTTCATAATACAAAATACATTATTAAATAGGTGGCCCAAAGGTCTCACCATGATACAAAACTGTGGGCCTTTCCCAACAGTAACCCAAAACCCTAACTGTGACAGTCGGACTATCTGTACTTTGAACTGCCGCTTCCTGTCACACCACAGCTTTCTGCAGTCTTCCGCGATTTCGGTGCTGAATGCGGGTATGGGTGCCACTTCCTCGGTCACTTCCCTTCTATACCTTGTCTTCAATACCTCGGCCTGTTGCTCCTTTTCCTTTATGAGGGTAGCTGAGCCCTCCTATCTTTGCCATTGCCTTAAGTGCAGTGGTTGAGCTCTCTCTTCTCGGCCGCTTCAGGTACTGTTTCCTTTGACTTTCTTGTCCCGATATAGCAGCTTTTCCTGTAGCTACGGGGCCCTACTCCAACAATGGCTTCAAAGACTATGACTCAGATATTCCAGAATGGGACTGTCCTTGTAGTGGGATAGACCTAGGAGATAGATGAGAAGTCTGTATTTGTCGGCAGTGTAGAGACCCATACAACTAAAACGAAAGCTATGGTGGGCCTTTGAAGACCGTCGTGGGCCAGTTATGCTCCACTATGTTTTATTCTGCCTTTGTACTAATTAGGAAGAGTCTATCATAATGAAGATTCTGGGTCCCCACATGTCTACAGACTCCAAGGGACAAGATAATGACGATGGTTGTCCCCACCTGTCACCCCAGATGCTTTCCTTTTGACTCATTACTGCGAGTCCTGAGTCACCGGGTAACTGGTTAGATTGTATAAATAAGGGCTTCTGGCTTCATTGTAGAGCATCAGATTTTACAAGTCGCTCATGTGTTGAGCTTAGTCGAGTCTGAAGCAATATGATCTACGAGTTGCTCCCAGGAGTATAACATTGCATCAGAAAACTTCAAGTCTATAATTGTCTATGTGTTAGCTAAGCATTGAGAGTCTGTGTTTGTAGTGATGATCTTCACCCTCCGAAGCCAATCTACATATCTTTGTTGTATTTGTAACCGTTGATTTAAAAATAAGAAAAGAGTTGTTTTCAATCTTGGTGTATAGAAACTCAAATTTACAGAAGTGGTCTACCACAACTTAACGCCGGGAATATGACAGGTTCTATAATTGCAATTATATTTTATTTTGGAAGCCACTTCAATGAAATTTTTTTGTACATGCAGGTCGGATGAGGATTCCCTTTTGACTATAATGACAAAGTGATGATAACTTAAGTTTTTTTTTTAAGTAGGGAAATCGGTAACTCGTCGGAATTGTCTGGGCCAGGCCCAGGTTCAAATCCGCCAGCTGCCACTATAAACCCCTAGGTATAAACCGACAGCCCGCAAGCCAGGATATACCAGAAACTTGTGACTCAGCAAGGGCCGAGACATCCCGGACCCAATCCCGACCAGGGGCGGTATCCTATCCAGGGGGCGTCTACCCTTTGAGCCTTATCACAGCGGTTGTAATAATATTAAAGGTAGTCATATTTTAATAATGGGGAGGCACTGTGATTTATTATGCTAAATAGATGATGAATAAGTAAAATACATCAACTCAATTTGGATTTATTTTAGAGTGTAGTTTCAATGAACTTTAACATCATTGTCATTAATTACTTCCCTAAAAAATATTTTTATAACAATTAATTTAAAAAATATTTATTATAAATAAATTAGTTTGCAGCGATAATGCTTAAAATCACAACTTTTATTACTGAACGTGTGTTATATATTACTTAATTTTGATATTCAAAATTCAAATTGTCACCTCTTTTACTAGTTAGAAAGGTTAATATGTGTTGTGTTACTGAATTTTGATAATTAAACGGCTACTTCTTTTAATAATTTAAAACAATCACTTTCTAAAGTTGCAACCCTATGGAAAGTTAAAACTATATATGTGTAGTTGTGAGAATGATGTAAAGTATCTAAATGAATCCTTGAATAACCTCTTCCTCATATGGAAATAATATTATAATTATATTTTATATTTTATTTTAAATTTCAATTTCAATTTAAAATTAATATTCATATTAAATTTTTTCTTTTGGTTCTAAATCTAAAATATTCAATGTTATAGTTAGTTAAATCTTCTATAAATTTGATTTAAATATAAATTTAATATATATTAAAATATAAATTATTATAACTTAATAACAACAATTTTAGGGTGTATCCCATTGGTAACACATTGTGGTGGTAAGATGTAGGTCATGGGGTCAAATATTATTGGTCCACCATTTCCCCATTTTCACCAAATGCAATATTATTCAAGTTTATATATAAGTTTTTTACTATTAATAATAAGAACTACTTCTGGTATAGTGATAAGGGTGTTGAGATAATGGATGTAAGGGTGTTGAGATAATGGATGTGAGGTTCAAGTTTTGATCCTCCCAAATCACCTAACTCTTTTGAAAATATATTGAAATTTTAAACTTGCATTGATTTCAGTGTATGTTTTTTTTATAATTTCAAAGATTTTAATGTACAGTATTTAATCATTGCATAAATTTCAGTGTACCAGTTATTCCTTGGATGCATTGATTTTAGTGTAGATTTCATTGATATGAAAATTTCATTGTATATGCTAATGATTGACATTTTTGATATAGATTCTCGCCTAGAAATGGAAGATGATATGAGACAAAAACGAGATTTCAGTGGAAATATGGAGAAAATTATATAAGTAAGGAGGACGTTTGGAATAAATACGTAAATATGTGTAAATAAGGTAAATAAGGTAAATAAGGATAAAATTATATAATTTCATCTATACCTAATATTTCCAAATTCCAATATTTTAGACTTCGAGGGTAATATTTAAAGGTCAACCAATGTCCTAGTTCTTGTAGGTTGCAAAAGGCATTTTTATTTATGACATGGGATTTTAGTTGTATTAAATTATGTAATTATTTATCAAATCATAACATTTATTAAAAATTCAGTTCACAGCTATCTACATATATCATCTTAAACTTTATAGCTTATGAATTTAAATACACTATAAAATTTATATTGATAGGTAATTTAAAAACTTACCTTTTTTTAGAATGTTTTTATTAATTGAGCTCTTCTTAATTGGAAGGTAAAGAAAAGGTTTGAGTTGTTTTTAATGATAATTTCAACTTTACACCTCTGGGACACACTGGAACCATCTGAAAATGCTAGGAAAGGTTTAATTTTGAATACAACACTATGATACATAATAACACAATGGTATATTGTACTTAAGCTAGGAAGTGTTCAATTTTGAATTCATCATGATGACACATAATAACACAATGGTGTTTTGTACTTGTGATGAAATGAAAAAATGGTCATGTATGAAATACACATTCTTAACTAGATTGAGATAAAGGATTTATGAAAGTGTATTGATTACTCAAATATTGATCAACGTTCAAATTTGAACTCTTTGCATCACTTCCAAAGGGTTCTATCCTTTTCTAGAAGTCTAAAGTTAGAAAAGATGAAGAAGATAGATAGAGAATGATCACGATGTGAACCATATTTTCATTTATTTAATACTTACAAAATTATTGTCTCTATTTTCTTGTTTAATAATTTATTCAATCCTTAATACTTATTACTTACATTGAGATAATCCTCATAATTATATCTATGTTTTAAACTTAACTTGTTCCTTACAATGTTGATTAAAATCCATTTTTGTGTCACCACCCACGACTGAAACCAACCTAGATCCAAATCCTAGGCTCTATCAAGCGCCACGAGGGATCAAATCTCTCGAGGTGCAAATCTCTTCTCACGTATTGCACTCAAGAAGGTTTGCACCTCGGGATATTTGATCCCTATCGGCGCTTGATAGAGCTAAGGATTTGGATGTAGGCTAGTGATATCATCACCCAAAATAAATAATATGATTACATTCTAGTTTATAATAACAAATATATGTATAATGAAAAATAATATTATATATATATATAATCTTGCTTATACATAAACACACATGTTAACGCATGTCATTGGCTTCGATTGATAGGAAGCCTATGGAGGGTAATGCTTTGAGAGAGCGTTTCTTGCTTATAAATACTATTTGGTAAGTGGTGGGGATTAGCTACCGACTCTCATTTCAATTTTTTTTTCATATATAGAAAATTGAAAGGGGAATAGTTTGTTTCATATCTGCAAATTGAATAAAACCTTAGGGTTTTCAACCATCGATCTACATGCATGGAAGTGAAAAAAAAAAACCTATGCTAAAAAAACCCCGACACACATGTAAACATAAAAAGGACCTCACTGTAATGTCCCTTAAATCCATAAATAATTTTTTTTTGTATGGTCAAAATAATCATTAAGATCTAAGGTTCATCTAAAATTAACTTCAACATTGTATAAATTTATTAAGAAGGATACTTGTATTTTTTATCTAGATTTCTCCCGTAGATTAATACATGGTGTTTTATTTTCTTACGATGATATTTATGTTGTTTATTTGTATAATGATGTTTCTTGTATATTCATGTCGTTTATTTGTATAATGATGTTTTTGGTGCGATTCAGAGTCTACTTGCTTCCTACTTGTTTATAATGGATCTTTAACCTAACATGTAATGTAGCCTCGTTTGAGTTAAAATGTTGTGGCTAACTTACCTCTGCTCGTAAAGGGAAAATATTGGATAGATTTACCTAACGACTCAATGAAAAGGTATGATGGACTCCTATGAATTGGTATTAGTTCATTATGAACTAAGGAATGAGAAATGCTTTGTTCATAGGTACTAAGAATTAAGCCTGTGATGAGTGTACAGTTTTTAAAGGATTAATTTGATCGAGCATTTAAAAGGTTTAACCTTTGAAACCCAGGATATAATGTATAGTGTGAAACATAATACCATTCAAAGAGGGACTAATGACTATAGGGAGATGGTGTTTGATTTAAATGTTAAAGGTGGTGGTTTCAACATTAATTTATCCCATGTGAAGGCATGGTTTCACCTTCCACGTTGGCTCAGGCATAAAACGTTTTTCCTAAATTTGAAAGCCTCTTTTTCATGCCAAAAATGAAGGGGAAACAAGCTCTATGTTTATGGGTTTGCTTGGTAAGAGAATGGTCCGTGGGGTTGAGGCGTGTACATCGTCTTCATTTGCTATGTATAGTATGTGTCTTTCAACATAATCATACTCTGGTGCTCTATGTTTTTCTTTCTTTACTGAAACATTTACTAATCCCTTATCTATTTTTGGTGCAGCGTATAAAGAGGGTCTGTGATTTAGACAAAGGGAAAACCTTCAGGCATAACCTAACAAGCTCATGTTCAAGTTGATTTTCCTCTTAATGGGCGTTATGCATTTCGAAGAGGATTTGGGGATGCGTTGTTTGGGGTTTAAGGGTTTTCTATTCAGATGTTAGGTTGTGTGAATGCAAACAATGATCAGGAAATTCATTGAGTTTATTGTTTTAGGAGCTTGTTCATGCCTTTGATAAATTTTTAATTTAATTTTGATTGTGTGTGAAATACTACTGAACCTAACTAAACCTATTTATGGAAATAAAAAGTTGTATAATCATTTTATTTTATGTGCTCTGTATTGTTTTAACGTTATTTAGCTGGGTGAATGATGATGTAATTCATGGGATTTTAATTTCTCAGTTTTGAATTTTAGTGTATTCGGTATACTCTTGTTGCTAACACTGTTGGGATATGGTGATTTGTGCTTAATTTTTCTCTGTGTGTTTTTAATTTACGAATCGGGGTTTTGTCAAACTTCATGGCAAAGCATTCATGTTGGGTGACAAAATATGTTTAGGATGTTATGCATTTGTGATGCCATTTCCAACAATGGTACTGTGGGTAATTCTTGTTTGTAAATTATTTTGGGTGGAAAACCCTTTTACTGTTTGTGGCTTCTCTACAGAAGTACAGGCAACGCCCTAACTCTATTTTCTTATTTAATCCTAAATTTCATGCTCACAAATTTATATGCCAACGCTGGAAACATGGCCACTCCTTTTAAAGGATGGATGTCCAAGAACTCTATGGGATTTGAAACCCTAGTCCTGATTGTTTTTGTTTTACTGGATTCAACATTTCGTATTAGGGATATCGTGATACCCTAGTTTAACTTATCTGGATGGTTATGTATTTTTAATTATTTATTTCCAAAATTTTAAACACGCTTTCAGCCAACGCTATGCGTAGTTTATGGATTCATGCTTGTAACTTATGGAAATGTTAATAGCGTAGGTTTGGGGCTCCAAGAGATTCGAACTGTGGTGAATAACATAGGGTTCTCTAATTTGTTTATTGTTAGCATGTAAATGTTTATTTAAATGATAGTTTATGTATGGACTAATTTGTAAACTATGCATGGGTGATTTGTAATAATTGCTAAATATTTACTATAGTTTTACGATCCAGAGCTCCATCACGAGCTTGCTTTGTTGGAGCAATCTTCGCTTGGAAGCGATTATCCTATATTTTAATGGTTTAAATAATTATTTGATATAAAAGCTTTCATTCCTAAGATCTACAATTCCTATGCTTGAGGATTCTCTGTGCTTTCGATTTTTTTTAAGATATTTGGAAAAATTATCATAATTTTTATAGAAAATAATCCTAGATTCTAACCTAAACCATAAAACATTTGTAAAAGTTATTCTAGCTCTACAAATCTCTTAAGTAAAATTGAGGGTATCATGAATAAATAATTATGTCAATGGATCCACATGCATAAATGTTTATTCATGTTTATGAAGCATATTTCAATACAATTCTTAATAACTGTAAATATCAAACTGTAAATATATTTAAAAAGCATAAATAAAATATGATATAGGGTAAACCTCTTACCTGCAATTGCGTAGCTTGTAATAGCTCTATCACCCTGCACACTTCAACAAAAAAAGAATAGAATATACTTTTCTTCTGACTTGTGGGGTGGTAACCAAATGACCTTAAAACTATCACAGTCCTCCTAATCTTGAACTAGAATCATTTGTGGTTATTATCGGATCCCCCCGAGATGGCTCCAACATGCAAGAGAAAACTAGAACTCCTAAGGATGAGGTTGCTGGTATTTGGAAGTTAAGCTCTCTATTCTCTAAGTACCGAGTTTGGAAACTTGCTCCAATCCCATACAGAAATAATGATCATCCCACATAGCCTTCTATTGGCTCTTGTTTTTATATATTTTCTTTGGAAAGGGGCAGTTAGTTATATTTATTTACATCTCTACTTTATTGAAAATAAATCTTAGCTTGATTTATATGTAATATATATTAATGTTTGATAACTAGGAACTTTTTATTACTTCGTGCATGAGTTTAGAAAATAATTTGTATTTATATATTTAGTTTATAAAATAAAATATATATACTTTTACATACTAAATGTTGGTAGGATTTTTTGGTGCGAAAGACAAAGCAAGGTGCACAAGAAAAAGGATGGTGCGCAAGATGGAGAAGTTGACAAAGATTCGGCTTGTTCATAGTTTTGTAAATTTTGGTCCAAGAAAGTTAGAGAGTCACTTACAGTGGACCATTTGGTAAAGCCACAAGCTTATATATAGAATTAGGAATGTAGAAGGAAAATAAGTTCGAATAAGTTGGAGAAGGGCATGATTGTATATGTGATGATCTTCTTGACATCTAAGGGAGATGGATATATGTTTTTTTCTTTGTTGTAATTCTGAATGTATTTTGGGAATCTCTTTTTATGTGCAAAGTAATATGACATGAACGGATGTTGATGGAAACTATTTTTGTTGTGTCTTGTTGTTCTTTATTGTTTTGATAATGTGATCTGAATAATTCAATGCTACAATATGGTTGTTATTCTTGAATGATGTGATGTCTCTACATTTTGAACAATTTCATATTTATCGATCTGTTCATGAGTATACATAATGTTGCAATATAATATGAATGGTTACCGATTCGATCTAAATGTTTTATTATATGAATAAACGATAATCAAACCCCTTCCATAATCTCTGGTTAATGTTGTGATAGTAAGAAGATAGTTGCAAAGTAGATGTGCTAGATCCTTCTCCTTACTGCGGAAACGTGGTTTTGACAGTTCTCCCTCGAAAATCTTGGGTGATACGTCATTTGCTTCGCAGGTGTTTCTAGACAAGGTAAAACCTGCCTGGGTCGGTGCTTAGGGAGATCGTGGTGTTTATGGTTTTTGACAGAGTGTGAACCTTTTTCGACAAATATGTGGCAATAGTAAATTTTTTAATGTTATTTCCTTTTCACACACACATATATTATTCTATAAATGTTTGTAGACTTCACTTGGATATTTTATCTTTATTTATTAAAAATAAATTTGTATATATATATATATATTATATAGACTTACTTATTCAATTTATTCAACTTTTAGTATCCATGCATTAAATAGCATAATTTTTTATTCGATGCTTCCTTCATTTATATTAGTTCTTTAACAAGGCCATATGTGGGGTTTGGTTGGTCAACTAGGATAGGTATCCCTGGATTTCCTTGCGTGTTGGATTACCTCGTATTCGTGGAAGTATCTTGCAGTCCTTGATGAGAAATATATTGTGATTCCAATTAACCATATTAAATAAGTATGATGAAGGTTGGTGTTATTCAGATTCTTTTCAACTAAAAACACTTAATTAAGGTAAGCCCTAGTTCTATTCAGATCTTATGCTCAAAACTATTAAACAGGTGTTACACTAGTCGAATTCTAGAGTCTTTTGCTCAACACTAGTACTATGAGCCATTTGTACAATATACCTAGTGATACAATGGCCAAATATCTGATGCTACGGAGCTTATGCTCAAGATAATGTTGGAGTGTTGCAGGGATTATGCCAAACACTTTTATCCTTTACTTGTTGGGGTTACCTATGTGCTCCAGAGCTTACGCCTAATACATATCCTCATAATCCATGTGCTCCAGGGCTTATTCCCAACACTTTTATCCTTTACTTGCTGGGGTTACCTATCTTCTCCAAATATTATGCTCAACATATACTTATAACCCATGTGCTCCAGGGCTTATTCCCAACACATCATGTATATCATTTTTGTGCATAACACATCACAAAAATAGAATCTTAGTATATCAGTTCTTGGGACCAATCACATAATAAATAAATCAAGTACATCGGGCCTATGCCTAGT
>LPNX010967221.1:352314-419999 GCA_001517045.1 Pseudotsuga menziesii | reverse complement strand
TTGTCTCTTGTGTTTGATTGTTGTACTTGTTATTCTCTCAGTTAAAGATCCTAATGTTATGCTAGCTTAATGATAGAAAAACTAACATGGTATCAGAACTAATCTGAGAAGAAGACACTATGCAGCTATGGTAACTAGGGCTTCCTATTTTGTGGATCTTCCTCCATATATTTTTAGCAAAAGTAAGGTGTAACAACTCTCCTCCTTAGGGAACATATTTCTGTCGAAGCAGAATCCAATTCTGATGTTTTTCTATTTTGGACCCTACACTACTGCTGGAAATTAGGGCTTTTCACATAAGAGGAATTTTTTAGTGAGCACAGGCCTAGATTGATATCCTCCCCAAAATCAAAGTTAGGGATAAATTTCAAGGCATTTGGGTGGATAGAACTTTGGAAAACAAAAACCTTAATTTGCTACTGAACCAGCACTGCAGGATTTCAGCTCCAAATTCAAATCCGACATCTTGACCAAGTAAGATTTAAATCTTTTGTATTTGCATTTGAGGTTCTCAGTCTAAGATGTCTCATCATACCAAGCTTGATGAAAAGCTTGACGGAGCTGATAACTTGCTAGCCTAGAAGTATAGGATTTCCTTGGTCCTACAAGAAAATGAGTTGGACTCCTGTATCAGTGAGGAGGTTCTAGTTCCAGAGGGAGATGAGTCTAAGTCCTTACATAATAAGAAGATGGTTATGGAAAAGAGAATCATTGCTGAGTCTATCAAGGATCACCTCATACCATAGGTGTCCTCCCTCAAGACACCTAAAGCTATGTTTGATGCCCTCACCAAATTGTTTGAAGGGAAGAACATAAACATGAAGATGAATTTGAGAAACCAATTGAAGAATGTAAAGATCCAGAATGTTGAGACTATTCAGTCTTACTTTACAAGG
The DNA here is from genome assembly GCA_001517045.1 of Pseudotsuga menziesii. Lineage (NCBI taxonomy): Eukaryota > Viridiplantae > Streptophyta > Pinopsida > Pinales > Pinaceae > Pseudotsuga > Pseudotsuga menziesii. Next base: position 419,103 of record LPNX010967221.1, on the reverse strand, counting down.
GTCTCTCAGATCAAGGAGCAGCTGGAAGTAGTAGATGAAGAAGTGGAAAATGCAGAAATTGTGATGACCACCTTGAATGGTCTCCCTCAATCATGGGACTCTTTCATCCAAGGGATTTGTGCCAGAAAGAAGTTAGTAAAGTTCATTAGACTATGGGAATAAAGATCTCAAGAAGAAGCTCGGATAGTAGCTTGAGAAGAAAAGATGGGAAGTGAAGATCAATATCTTACCACCCACACCAAGAAAACCAAAAGGGACCATCATCACTCCAAAGGTAAGCCTTATCACTCTAGAAGAGATTGGGCTACTGTTAGACGTTACACATGTGATGAGAAAGGTCACATATCCAAATTATGTCCTAACAAAGGGAATTCAAAGAAGAAGAAGAAAAGCAAGAGAAGACATCATGCTCATGCTGCAGAGGATGATGAACCTTCCACAAAGAGAAGCAGACAAGAAAGTGATTCTTCAAGTGGTGAAGAATATGTGCTAATCTTCACTCTTATAGGAACTATTTCACATGGAAGCAATGATTGACTCATAGACAGTGGTGCTTCCAAGTACATGACAGGATTTAAAGATTCATTTGTGAATCTATCTGAACATGAGTCACCTCACAAGGTGAAACTTGGGAATGACTACCAATATTCGATAAAAGGTAGTGGTGAATCCTCCTATATACTAGACTCTAGAAAGTCTTTGAAGATGAAGAATGTATTATTTTTTCCAAGACTAAAGAAGAACCTCCTCTCCATATCCGCATTGGATGAAAAAGGAATGAGGGTTACTTTTGTAGATGGTCAAGTTCTTATGTTTCCAAAGGGAAATACTTTTGATGGTGCAATAGTGATTGGGGAACAAGAAGGAGGACTATACAAAATGAAGGGCCAACCAGAACAAGCTTTGGTTCATGACTCAGTAGAACCAAATGAACTTTGGCATAGAAATCTTGCACATGTGCATTACAGAGAACTACCACTTGCAAGTAAAGTTGTTGAAGGTCTTCTAGAAATTCAAGGAAAACATGAAGAGGACTGCAAAGGATGTACGAAAGGAAAGAATACAAAGAAGAAATTTCCAAGTAGCAATAGCAAGGCAAAAGGAATCTTGGAAATCATCCACTCCAATGTATGCGGACCAATGTCATCAAATTCAGTAAGCGGGTATGCATACTATGATTCTTTTATTGATGACTTTTCTAGGAAGACATGGATTTACTTCATGAAGAATAAAGATGAAGTATTCAGCAAGTTCAAGGAATTCAAATCCTTGATCAAGAACCACACTGAAAAAAAGATCAATAATTTTCGATCAGACAGTGGTGGAGAATTCACTTCGAATGAGTTCAAGGAACTATGTAAAGAATCAGTGATTAAGAGGGAGTTTTCCACTCCTTATAATATACAATAGAATGGAATTGCAGAAAAGAAGAATAGAACTATCATGGAAACTGCAAGATCTATGCTTCATGATCAAGATCTTCCTATGCATCTTTGGGCAGAAGAACCCAGAACAACAGTGTATGTACAGAACCGTACTCCACACAGAGTACTCGAGAACAAGACTCCTGAAGAATTCTTCTCCAGTAAGAAACTAGAAGTCAGCCATCTCAGAATATTTGGTTGTCCTGTGTACATACACATTCCAAGGGAGAAGAGAACAAAATTAGATCCTTCATAAAAGAAGGGAATATTTGTGGGATACTTTGAAAGCTCGAAGGCTTACAGAATATACTTCCCAAGGTTCAAGAATATTGATATCAGTAGGGATGCAACATTTGATGAAGATTCAACCTACATCAAATCCATAAAGAAACCTGTTCAAGAACCTGAAGAAGTAGAAGCTTCCAAAACTCATGATACAATCATGAACAAAGAAACTCAAGAAGAAGATCAAGAATTTGAAGAACCACAAAGACCTGTAGATCCAACTCAAGAGAAGAATCCTCACAAGAGGAAACCTACTTGGGTACGAGAGATTATCCAAGATGCAGAAAGATATGGGGTTCCAGAAGAGAATCTCAGAGAAAGGAAGAGGACCAGATCCTGTTCCAGTTATGTAGCATTGCTATGTGACTTCATTAATAAATAACCTTCCAATTATGAAGAAGAAATAGAAAAAAAAAAATGGAAGGATGCTATGATCGAAGAATATCAATCGATCATGAAGAATGATGTTTGGGAAGTTGTCCCAAGATCATAAGGGAAGTCAATTGTAACTTCTAAGTGGATCTACAAAATTAAGCATGCTACAGACGATAGCATAGCGAATTATAAAGAAATATTTGTTGCTCGTGTCTTCTCACAGAAATAAGGAATAGACTGTGAAGAAATATTTGCACCTATAGCCGAATACACTTCCATCAGATCGGTACTTTCTCTGGCTACAGTGATGAAATGGAAGATACACCAAATGGATTTCAAGACTTCTTTTGTGAATGGAATAATAGAAGAGGAAGTGTATTTTGAGCAGCCACTCAGTTTTGAGACACATGACAGGGAGTCTCATGTGTGTAGATTGAAGAAAGCCCTGTACAATTTGAAACAGGCACTCAAGACATGGTACTGCAGAATTGATAGCTTTCTATCCAGTTTGGGCTTTACCAAGAGTAAATCATATTCCAACCTTTACTACAAGGTTGAAGATGGAAACCCAGTGATACTCCTGCTATATGTAGATGATCTATTTATGATAGGTATGGATGGGTTAATTACTGATACGAAGAGAAATCTTGCTGCCAAGTTTGAAATGAATGAATTGGGTATGATGCATTATTTTATAGGGATGGAGGTGTGGCAGAATATGGATCGAATCTTCCCAGGACAAGGGAAGTATGAAGTAGAGATCCTGAAGAGATTTGGGATGATGTATTACAAGGCATTAACCACACCTATGGCATCAAACTTGAAGCTATTGAGTGATGCTTCATCAGAGATAGTTGATGCCACGATGTATCATTAGATGATTGGGTCCTTGATGTATCTAATAAACACAAGACCAAATATTTGCTTTGCTGTGAACACCTTAATCCAGTACTTGACAGATCTGAGACATGTTCACTTGACTGCTGCAAAGCATATTCTAAGGTACCTAAAGGGTATGGTTGATTATGGGCTCAAGTATAGAACTGATAAGAAGATTAACCTAGAGGGTTATGTTGATTCATATTGGGTAGGTAGTGCCATCGATAGGAAGAGTACTTCAGGGGGTTTCTTTAGTATGGGATCAGGTATGATCTCATGGTTTTGCAGGAAGAAATCCTGTGTGGCACTGAGTATAGCTGAAGTAGAGTATGTTGCAGCCTGTTCAGCTAGTTGTGATGCAGTATGGATGAGGAAGCTACTGTTTGATTTATTTGATCTCCAGTTAGATGCTACTTGTATATACTGTGACAACCAAAGTTATGTAAAGTTGTCAAGGAATCCAGTATTCCATGACAAGTCGAAGCATATCAAGATCAAGTATCGCTATATCAGGGATATGGTGCAGAGAGGAGTAGTGAAGCTCTAGTGTGTTGCGATGAATGAAAAGATATCTGATGTGTTGACTAAGCCATTAGCTAGGCTGAGGTTTGAATACATTAGGGAGAAGCTTGGTGTTCTCCAAATCGAGATTCCTCCCAAGAGGAAGTGATATGTCTGTGCTAAGCCCTTCTAGTATGGTGAGAAGATTGGTTCCTTCCATGGTCAGATGTAAGTTTTGTACCATTCTGACATGGTGAGAGGATCTGTTCCTTTCATGGTTAGTTATAAGTGTTGTGCTCTTTCGACATGGTGAGAGGATTGGTCCATTCCATTGTCAGATGTATGTATGGATTCCACACCTAGCATGAAAAAGGGCTGGCTCTATGAAGACACATCTAGTATGAAAAAGGAATAGCTCTGTGTGGATCCCACATCCAGTATGAAAAAGGATTGGCTCTATGAAGACTCATCTAGTATGAAAAAGGATTAGCTCTATGTGGATGCCACGCCCAGTATGAAAAAGAAATGGCTCTGTGAAGACTCATCTAGTATGAAAAAGGACTAGCTCTGTGTGGATGCCACACCGAGTATGAAAAAGGACTGGCTCTATGAAGACTCATCTAGTATGAAAAAGGACTAGATCTGAGTGGATCCCACACCCAGTATGAAAAAGGATTGGCTCTATGAAGAATCATATAGTATGAAAAAGGACTATCTCTAAGTGGATGCCACATCTAGTATTAAAAAGGACTAGCTCTGTGTGATCATACATCGAGTATGAAAAAGGATTGGCACTGTAGATGTACATCTAGCATGAAAAAGGGTTGGCTCTGTAGAGATTCCTATGACAAGAAGAATCAAGAGATAGCACCTGTGATGATTACCTAGTGATGAACCAGATCAAGTGATGATGATTCAGATCCAATGATGATGATCCAGCAGTGATGATCTAGATAGAGTGATGATCCAGATCCAGTGATGATCCAGATCGAGAGATTATCCAAATTCGATGATGAAGATGACTTGAAGATGAAGATGAATTGAATATGAAAATGACTTGAAGATGAAGAATACTTGAAGATGACGAAGACTCGATGATGATCCAGAAGATACAGAGAAGAATACTTGTTCTGAAAATTGTGTCAAAAGAATACCTTCCTAGTTAAGAGGGAGTGTTGATGTATATGTAACTTCAGAATGCATTTCACTTGTATTTCTTATATATTGTAACCCAATGTTTATTTTGAGATGTACTTGGGTCATGTCATGCCTCGATGTTCCTATCGGGAAGATATATAATGTAAACAAGTCATGTCAAGTCATTGTGGGTAACCCTCTTATTGTCTAAGGGTTAAAGTCCCCAGAGTTTTGGGGCATTAGGGTTATTAGATTCTCCTAGTGAGTTCGGCCCTAGTAGGGTTTTAGTCATGTCAATATTAGTATAAATAGAGAGCTGGACTCTTTATTTAACACACAAATCATACACACTCAAGTGTAGCCCATAGTTGAGGAATAAGAAGACACTAGGGCTAGATAAGAAGAAGGTTACTGCTGTCGGGAGATCTCTTACTGTTTTGGGTTCTAATTTTGGTGCTGATTCTTTCTCAGAGGAAGTTGCAAGGTTTTCACCATTTATGGTTTCCTCGAGGATAAACATTGTGTTCATTGTCTCTTGTGTTTGATTGATGTACTTGTTATTCTCTCAGTTAAATATCCTAACGTTATGCTAGCTTAATGATAGAAAAAATAACACTCTGTATTGTTTTAAAGTTGTTTAGTTGGGTGAATGATGAAGTAATTCATGGGATTTTAATTGTTGTTTTTTGAATTTTAGTGTACTTTGTATACTCTTGTTGCTAACGTTTTAAGGATATGGTGGTTTGTGCTTAAGCTTTCTCTATGTGTTTTTAATTCATGAATCGTGGTTCTGTCAAACTTCTGGCAAAATCTTTGATGGTGGGTAATGAAATTTTCTTAGGATATTCTGCGTTAGCATTGCCATTGCTAATAATGGAAATGTGGGTAGTATTTGCTTGTAAATTCTTTTGGGTGGAAAACCCTTTTAGTTGTTTTGGATTCTCTATAGAAGTACAGGGAAATCCTTGACTCTGTTCTCTTATTTAATCCTAAATTTCATGATGATGAATTTATATGCCAATGCTGGAAATGTGGCCACGACTTTCAAAGGATGGCTAGAAAACAAAAATATGGGTTTTGAAACCCAACGCATGAGTGTTTTTGTTTTACTGGATTCAATGTTTGATAGAGGGGATATCGTGATACCCTAGTTTAACTTATGTGGTTGGTTATGTATTTTTTAATTATTTCTTTTCAAAAGTTTAAACACGCTTTCAGGAAACATTATTCGTAGTTTACGGAGTCGTGCTTGTAAACTATGGAAATGTTAATATCATAGATTTGGGGCTCCAAGATATTCGACCTGTAGTGAATGACATAGAGTTCTCTATTATGCTTATCGTTGGCATGTAAATGTTTATTTAAATGGTATTTTATTTATGGACTAAATTTGTAAACCTTGCATGGTTGATTTGTAATAAATGCTAAATATTTATTCTAGGTTTACGAACCAGAGCTCCATCATGAGCTTGCTTTGCTACATCAATCTTCGCTTGAAAATGATTATTTCCTATATTTTAATGGTTTAAATAATTATTTGATTTAAAAATTTTGTTTCTAAGATCTACGATTCCTATCTTTGAGGATTCTACGTTATTTCAATGTTGTTCAAGATGTTTGGAAGTAAACTATCATAATCTTTATAGAATATAATCCTAGATTCTTACCTAAACCATAAAACATTTGTAAAATCTATTCTATCCCTACAAATATCTTTAGGTAAAAACCAATGTATCATGAATAAATAATTATGTCAATGGATCCACGTGAAAAAATTTTCATTCAAGTTTATGAAGAATCTTTCAATACAATTGTTGATAACTCTAAATATCGGCCTTTAAATATATTTGAGAAGCATAAATAGAATATGTTATAGGGTAAACCTATTACCTATAGTTGCGTAGCTTGTAATAGATCTACCACCATGCACACTTCAACACAAAATTATTAGAAAACACTATGGTTCTGATATATGGAATGATAACCGTATGACCATAGAACTTCCATGTTCCTCCCGACCTTGACCCAGAACCATTCCTAGTTCTTATCGGATTCCCCCGAGCAGATCCAACATTCAAGAGAAAACTAACTCCTAAGCATGAGGCTACTGGTATATGGAATTTAGGATATGAATTCTCTAAGTACCGAGTTTGGAAATTTTCTCCAATCCCATACATAAATAATGATCATCCCTAAGCCTTCTCTTGGCTCTTTTTTTATAGATTTTGTTTGGAAAGGGGTAGTTAGTTATCTTCAGGTACATTCATACTTTCTTGAAAATAACTCTTAGTTTGATTTATATGTAATATATATTATTTTTTGATAACTAGTAACTTTCTATTTCCTTTCATTTTGGATTACCTCGTATTTGTGGTGGTATCTTACAGTCCTTGATGAGAAATAGATTTTCATTTCAATTAATAAACTTAAATAAGTATGATGAAGGTTGGTGCTATTTAGATTCTTTTCAACTCAACACTCTTAACTAAGCTAACCCCAAGTTATATTCAGATCTTATGCTCAACACTATCAAATGGGCATTACACTAGTGAAGTTCCAGAGTCCTTTTCTCAACACTAGTACTAATATCCATTTGTACAATACACTTAGGGATACAATGGCCAAAGATCTGATACTCCAAAGCTTATGCTCAATATCATGTTGGAGTGCTCCAAGGCATATGCCCAAGACTTTTATCCTTTACTTCTCGGGGTTACCTATGTTCTAGAGAGCTTACGCTTGACACATAGACTCATACCTTATGTGCTCCAAGTCTTATGCCCAACATTTTTATCCTTTACTTGTTGGGGTTACCTATGTGCTCCAGAGCTTACGCTCAACACATAGCCTCATAACCCATGTTCTCCAGGGATTATTCCCAACACATCATGGAAATCAATCATTTATATCAGTATTTTGCACAATACATCAAAAAAATATCAGCTGAGTATATTAGGGCTTACGCCCAATCATCGAATAAATAAATCAAGAACATCGAGGCATATGCGTAGTACACATCAATAGTTCTTGTCCCACAGGTGCTAGACCAATATATAATGACATAAAAAAATAATACGACATGTGCGTTGGATATTATTCCTATTATATATATATAACCAAAATAAATCATGTGAAGTGGGGCATACAACCAATATATAATATAAATATAACCTCAATGTAAATCATGTGCAACGGGGCTTATGCCCAATATAATCAAGGTAAAAATTCAGGATATTATATCCACCAATATAATTGAATATTGAATAGAAAAATAAATGAAAGCCAATGGAAATCAATTTGAACCAAACTACATACACCCGCTTTGTTCTATTAACACAACAAAATGACAAACAAATCATTCATTCTGAACTCCCATAAACATACCTAGTTTCCACTGTAGCTATCTCCTATATCCATCCCTAAGAGGTTGAGTAGAGTAGGTACAAAAAAACCACTAGGAAAACCGATAATTATGAAGTCATGCATCATATTAAGACAAGGTCAGAAGCCACATCAAAGACATCAATAAGGAGACATCAGAAAATTCAAGAAGTAACCCTAATTCCTGATAAATAGAACCAATTGCATCAAAAGAAGTTTAGATAGATTCGACCAATAAATCAAGCCCATATTCTTTTACTATACCATGATTTAAAACCATGGAATACAAGAAGTTTTTCCTAACTATGTTTGTTAAAGAGAAGAAATCTAACCTTCATTTAAGGAGCTAAACGTGACATGAGAGTAGTTTCATTGTTTCTAGCATTATTCTGCTCTAAAAATATTGTTTGTTATGAGTTCATAAACAACAAAGCATTATCCATGAGTGTTGCAGCTTCAACAACCCGTGATAGTGGATATCAGATGATGTTATCAAATGTTTCAAAATACTCTTTGGTGTTCGAGGGCACTGTGACAAATTTTCCTCTAGAATAAGTTAATTCCTTCTCAACCTGGAAGGAGATCACACAACCTTAAATGGATGTATAACCAATTTTCTTAGTCATTACAATTCAATTGTGCATGCAGATGAAGTTGGAGAATCTCATTTTGCACAAGATCAACAATGGTGAATAGGTTCAAATATAAATAATTATAAAATACCTTCAAACAAGCAGTTTCATATGCATAAGAAGTTGGCAATATCTACATCCTAAAAGTTGGGAGGCTCAGCAATTGAAGAAATAAGTGGTGTATGCATTGGAAAGTGGAAATCTTGGAATCCCAAAAACTAGGGTTCTCCACAAATGAATGATTACACACATGTTGGAAGGTCCCATAATTATTTCATACACCACGGGGTTTAGGATAATGGAAGGCATTGAATTCTTGGATCATGGAATGAGAGAACATAGTGAACAAGTGTTTGGATGGTTGTTAAAATAAAGATACATATACATGGAATACCTACATCCATAATGATACCTTCATATATTTTATCATCTTTAAAGATTACTAAATTTCACATTTGCAAAAAGATGAAGTATGTCCATCTTTTGTCATATTTAAACATTTCATAGGGTTATGTTTCATTTTAACATTTTGAAGGGGTTATGGATCCTATATTATAGTTATAAATAATGATTAATTATTGTCAACCATAGTAAAGAATCCATAACCTTTCAAAATATTGAAATGTGAGATAACCTATGCGAATTGTCCATATGCAACATAACCATTGATGAACATACCAAGTTGACATAAGTCAAGAAAGATTAATAATACAATATATATAACATTATTATAAACCATTTACTTCCAAGTTTGACATAATATTGAAGTAAAGAGTTAACAATAGTAGACCATGTATGTTGATGTATTTGTAACTTCGAAATGTATTCACTTGTATATTTCTTATTATATTTGATTATACACAGAGATGTTTGTTCCTCCGATTGGGAGAGTCAATAATATAATAAAGTCATGTAAATTAATTGAGGTTAACCCTCCCTTGTAAGTCAGGGAAATATTCCCCACAGTTGATTCATATTAGGGTTATTAAACTCTCCTAGTGAGGTCGAACCTGTAGAGTAACAGTCAAGTGGAAAATAAGTATAAATAGAGATTAAGAATCTCTATTTGAAACACACACTCACTCAATTGTAGTGCATTAGTGAGAGAGGAGGAGCTCGCGCAAGTGAGAGAGAGAACAACTATTGGAGATCATCTTTGTGTTTTTGGGTTTTACTTTTGCTCTTGGTGCTCATTCTATCTCTGAGGAACTTGTGGGGTTTTCTCCTTTATGGTTTCCCCAAGGAGAACTATTTGTGTCTCTTGTCTCTTGTTATTACTGACAGGAATGGTATTCTCTCAGATAAGATCCTGGATCATATTGATTAAATAATAAAAATCTAACATGGTATCAGAGCTAACCTGGGAAGAAGAGACTATGCATCTATAGAATCTAGGGATTCTTACTTTTTGGGTCTCTCTCCACATATCATCATAAAACGGAGGCTAGGATAACTCTCCATTGGAGGGTGCATCTCTCTGTCGAAGCATAATTTGATTCTGGGCATTTTCAGTTTTTGACCTGTCACTGCTGCGGGAAAATTAGGGCTTTTCACAGAAGAGGAATTTTTTACTGAGCCCATCATCGGATTTATATCCTCCTTGAAATTGAAATTTAGAGACCAAGATCAAAAATTTTGGTTGGGTAAAACTTCGGGAAAGTTAAACCCTAATTTGACCCCCGACCAGAAAACCCTAAAAGACTAAAAATACTCATTTTTTGCATTCGCTATACCTTGATATTGGAGAAGGACCAGGAGACGAAACTTTTATAGGACAAAGATAAATTATTGATGTACATCATGCAAATTTTTTAGACTCATATTTGCCATATTATGGGAGATACGCTTCCTCCAAGTCAAGGTTCTAGCCTCTTTGTGGATTCATCCCTAAACATGACACCTAGGGGAAATTGTTATCTCTCGGGATACAAAGGTCAAAATAAAATTTCTCAAGATTTTCTAGATAGGACACAGATTATAATTTCTGTGATAAATGTTTTAGACCCCAAAGGTGAAACAATGACACATGGAAGTCTGTACAAGTTCACTATATTAAACAGTCCTGAAATAAGTGACCTTGGAAAAACTCTAATAAGTACAAATTGATGAAACCAATTCTGCTCAAACCTATCATTTTGGAAGGAGGAAAGACGACGCTACCTTAATGTGAATTTCCATACACATAGGAATAGTAATTTCAGATATATTGCAGAAAAAATATCAGGAAATTATGCAGAACAAATTGAAGAAAACCAGGGCATCAGATATTTTGCAGTTCTGATCACAGTTTTGGGAAAATGAATATGCTGCTCAGATCACCTTAAGGAGGCACATATTTATATCCAATATAATCTAAAATATTCCAAGTTTTGAAAATTAGGGTTTCTCTAACAAACCCTAGATCATCTAGATCCGGAACCACGATGGACACCTCAAATCGGTAAGATCTAATATTTTTCTATTTACATTTGAGGTTCTCATTTCAAAATAACCTATCACACCAGCTTGATGACAAGCTTGGTGAATCTGACAAATTCCAAGTTTGGAAGTATAAGACTGTTATGATCCTTGAAGAAATTGACTTGGATCAGTATTTCTTTGAGAAAGGTCTAGGATCCAGAGGGAGATGAGGCTAAGGATAGAGCCAAGAAAATCATTGCAGATTCTATTAAAGATGATCTCATCCCTCACGTGTCATCCTTGAAGACACCAAAAGGAACCGTTCGATGCTATGAAAAAGCAATCGAAGAAGAATAAGATATTGTTATAACCACCTTGAATGGCCTCCCAAGATCATGGGATTCATTCATTCGACGAATGTGTGCCAGAAGGAAGTGATTACCTTCAGTAAACTCTGGGAAGAGCACACACAAGAAAAATCTTGACTCATGATAAGAGAAAAGAAGATGTGAGAAACTAAAGATCTAGCTCTCATGATTCAAAGAAGATCCCTCAAGTGATGAGGAATATGAAAGATTCAATTCTTGAAGAACCTCTTATCCATCTTAGCATTTGGATAAGAAATGATGATGCCATGAATGAAGAAAATGATGAAGCAGAAGGCTTAAGAAGGAGTCTACCCATGAAACAAATAAAGATAAGTATTCAATTATCATTTCATGATATTATTTGGTTATGCATTTGTTTATATTCATTTGATGTTCTATGCATGATAGAATGTTTGCATTAATGACAGTATACTACTAATATGCATGTGATGGGTATGTAGCCCATGTTGCTATACAACTCTCCATTGCTACTTGTCTAGAATGAAACCTATTTGCTAACATATTGGATTAGTTCACAATCTCAATGATGTCATGGTAGAGATGGAAGGAATCTACAAAATTTCCATAAGATATGGATGAATGTTGTATTGGATAAAATAGTTTCATGATTTTATCTTTATGCATAAAGAATTTTCCATTATGAATATTCCTTATGAATTGTTTCTAACCATACAATTGGTGCATTTGACTTGTAGGAAAGATAGCGTACAATCACCTACAAGAAAAGAAGGATGAGACTTGTTCCAAAGAACAAGTGATGGCAGTTCTAGATTCACTCTCATAATCCAAGATGAAGAGTAATATGACGATACTTTAAAAGAAAGAAGAGGTCTCACACACAATGCAATTATGTGACATTGTTGAGTGACATCATTGATGCAGAATCTTCCAAGTATGAAGAAATATCCAAGAATAAAGGGAAGGAGTGCACCAGTTCAAGAAGAATGATGTCTAGGATGCGGTATCGAGACCTGAGGGGAATTCCGCAGTATCTTCCATATGGAGCTACAAGATCCAACATGCAGTAGATGGAAACATCATGGGATACAAGGAAATATTTGTAGCACGAGGCTTCTCACAAAAAGAAGGAATAGACTACGAAGAGACATTTGCAGCCATTGGGAGTTGAGACACATGATAGGAAAAATCATGCGTGCAAATTAAAGAATGCCTTGTACGAGCTCAAAAGGAACCCATCGGATAACACATAAATCAGGAGCTTGAAGATCACCTAGAGTGATGATGATGGCAAGCTCACAGATGGGTCCGAGAAGAAATTTTGAAGAGGTTCAAGATAGAGGATATTGGAATCCAGTGACCCTAGATGGATACATAGAATATTAGTAGCAGAGGAAGCTACTTATCACTCCATTATAGAATGTTTCAATACATAGAGTATTAAAGGAAGAGGGAGAATAATGCTCCACTTCAGAGGGAGTGACTACAAAATATCCCGAGGTTCGACATGATACAATGGGATGGACATCTTGTTATAATATATTAAACGCACTCATAACTTAGGATAAAATAATTAATCATTATTTGATTAATTATTCACTCACTAGCTTCATTAGTTGGCATCCACTTGCACCTTAAAGTCAATACATGCCATCTATATCCTAGGAATGATTTATTTCTAATTCTGGGTTGATATTGACAACCTTTTGACTATCCAAAATTAGTATACAACACTTTATAGTAGATTCTTCTTTATTCTGTTTTTCCTGTTTCTATGGATAAGATAAAAGCTAGTAAACTAGGAAACTAGCAGCTTTTGTTTCCAACCCATCCTCCATTAGTTTTTCTCCATTTTCTAGGATTAACATGTCTTTTCCATCTCCTTTACAACTCACTCATTATTTTTCCAACTCCTAAGGTCTTTGATATATTTGGCAAGTGCTTTAACCACCTATGGGGGTTTGCTATATTTTAGTAAGTCATCCTTTTTGAGCTTTATGAGTTCTTTCCATACAATTTTATTTTTCTATGATGGATATACTATTTATGTACACTATTATTCATCATTATTCAATGGAATCATACACACCAATATTCATCTCTTCATTCATGTGATTTAGTCTCTTTTCTTCTCTCTAGTTTTCCTGTGTATGCTTGTGAGAATTCTTAATAGCAAGATCTATTTCTTCTACTTCTTCTTAGCATCATTACTAATATAATTTATCTATTATTTATACATGGTATCATAGCAGTAGTTTGATAAATTTCTATATAGTTGAGGAGTGCATCCAGTCTCCTATCCCTCTCCGAAGAAGAGCTTGTCTAGCTTACAAGATTTTCTCCTAGTTTGTTTTGCAGGTTGTAGAGAGTATCTCCTAGAGCATATCAACAACTTCAATATGAATTCAAAATTTCCTCTACTATCTCCTTTCAACTATTCTCATTGGAATCCAAAGACGATTGCATACTTGAAGAGGCAATGTCTCTTTGATGTCTCCATTGGTGCATTGAGAAAACCCGAGTCTTATGAAGAGAAGATTGATTGGTTAAATAATTATGATAGAGACTATGGAATTATGTGTTTGGGAATGTCTCCAAATATATACCATCTCATATATTCTATTGATTTTCCATTTGAGCTTTGAAAAAAATTGGACAAAGTTTTTGGTTTGTAGGAAATAGAAGATAAAGCAAGGAGTGAACCCAACATCTCGTCTTGTTCTCTCTCTCAATATTTATTGGCCTATACATTATCTGATTAAGTTGATAATGATGAATAATTTTCTCATACAGTTCATGTTGCTACTTCCCTCCTTGATTCGAATGATTCCTCCTTCAATGAAGAAGAAAATATTGAAGAGCCATCTTTTTATGTTTCTCTTGAAGGTGATTTTTCTTCTTGTGATACTAATGATGAAAAAGAAGTAACATATGGATATTTTATTGATATTTATGATGATCCTATCACCCATTCATTTTTCTCTATATCTCCTATTTTAGATTATGATATCTATGTGTCATATCCTTCACACTTTGTGCATACCTCTCTCATTAATGGTGCACAACCCAGTAATTTCCAGCATGTTTGCTTAGCCAAATCAAGCCTTATTTGTGTAATACCACATACCTTAATTGATCTCATGTGCTTCATCATCTCCTAATTTTTTCTTGGAATCAATACTTATATCCTTCTTGAATATTGTGAACATCTCATTCTTTCCTCCTTTCATACAGAGGATTCATTCACAGTGTATTCCCATGAGTGTATTGATATGCTTATATATGATCCTTTGGATTCTAATTTAGAATCATATTTGCAGGTTGATACACATATAATACCACCATCCATACCATCTACCATACCTTTGAATAATCCAAATAATATACAAATCCCAAGCTCACTAGTTGATTCCTCATTGGTCTCTCATGCAGTGATATTTATCTTATATGGTTTGAAGTATTTTCTATCTTTCAGTGGCTGCTTATCCATGTCCTTAGTAATATTTGGAATGATATTAAACATGTTGGGATATTTTATAAACACTTATGGTTCAGATCTTATTCCCATCCATCATTCATATTTTTACACCTATCATTTTTCCCCAGTTGCTCATAATTTTCCTAGTCTAGCCCTATATCCTCATGAAGCCACTGAAGCCTTTTTATTTGCTGTTCCATATGATAATATTTATGATATATCATAGTTTTATCAGAATCATATCATATCTATATAGTTTCTACATCAAATTGGAATATTGACATGTGATTCACATCACAATTTTGCAGCTATTCAGGGAATTGGGTGTGAAATAAATTGCCTTATTTTTTGTACTCTTTGGAAAGGAATATGCACAAATATATTTTCCATTTCAGATTATGTTTTTAGATCAGAGTTTGAAATAAGAAAGAATCATTCATATAATTCTCCTACTTCATCAGTTGATGAGATACAAGGAATCTCTCCTCTTCCTTCTTCCAGGTTCTACACTCCAGTGCATGATCATGGAGTTGATGATTTCTTCAGCAAGTCCATCCAAAAGTAGTTCAGCCAGCTAATTAAAGTGAATATGAAGATATGTTGAAGACATATTTCAAATTTTGTTTCTTGTCCTATCTTGAGGGAGGATTTTTCCCATGTGGTTTTGCCTCTTTGCTCACTTTTCTGGACATAATAATTCTTAAAGGGTCACCATAGCCTTGTTGTTGGGCCCTATATGCATCTATATGCATCTATATTTTTTGTCTTGCCACCATAAAGTCAGAATTATAGGGGTTTTTTGAAATATATTAAACTCACTCATAACTTAGGATACAATAATTAATCATTATTTGATTAATTATTCACACACTTGCTTAATTAGTTGGCATCCACTTGCACCTTAAAGTCAATACATGCCATATATATCCTAGGAATGATTTATTTCTAATTTTGGGTTGATATTGACCACCTTTTGACCATCCAGAATTATTATACCACACTTTATAGTAGATTCTATGTTATTCTACTTTTCCTGCTTTTCTATGGATAAGATAAAAGCTAGTCAACTAGGAAACTGGCATCTTTTTTTTCCAACCCATCCTCCATTATTTTTTCTCCATTTTATAGGATTAGCATGTTTTTTCAATATCCTTTACAACTCACTCATGATTTTTCCAACTCATGAGGTCCTTGATGGATTTGGGAAGTGCTTTAGCCACTTATGGGGGTTTGCTATATTTTAGTAAGTCACCCTTTTTTAGCTTTATGAGTTGTTTACATACAATTAGACATTCCTATGAGGGATGTAATATTTATGTACATTATTATTCATCATTTATCAATGGAAGGATACACACCAATATTCATCTCTTCATTCATGTGATTTAGCCTCTTTTCTTCACTCTAGTTTTCGTGTGTATGCTTCTGAGAATTATTAGTAGCAAGATCTATTTCCTCTGCTTATTCTTAGCATTATTGCTCATAGCATTGATCTATTATTTCTACATAGCTTACTAATCGCTCTAGTATTTACTGAGAGTAAAGTGGATTCCAACCTTTAATTCAAGGTTGAAGGCGAAATACCAATGATGCTCCTGTTATATGTCGATGACTTGTTCCTGACAGAAAAGAGGAAATCATTAAAGTTGCAATAAGAAGACTTGATGCTAAGTTCGAGATGAAGGACTTGGATATGATGCACTAATTTCTAGGCATGGAGGTGTGGAAGAATGCAGATGGAATCTCCCTGGGACAAGGGAAGTATGCAATAGATATCTTGAAGAGGTCTAGGATGATGGACAAGAAGGCCATGAACACACCTATGGAATCGAACATGAAGTTATTGAGTGATGATTCATCATATTCGGTTGATGCCATGATGTATCATTAGATGATTGGATCCTTGATGTACCTAACGAATACAAGACCAAATATTTTCTTTGCTATGAATACATTGAGCCAGTTCCATACGGATCCGAGACATGTTCACCTAATGGTTGCAACGCATGCAATGAGGTACCTAAAGGGTACAGTTGACTATGGTATCAAGTATGAAGTGAATCAGAAGATTAACCTGGAGGGTTATGTGGATTCAGATTGGGCAATGCCATTGATGGGAAGAGCACTTTCGAGTGCTGCTTCAGTATGGGATCAGGTGTGATATCTTGGTTTCATAGGAAGAATTCCTACATGGAGCTGAGTACAACTGAGGAAAAATATGTTGCCACTTGCTCGACTACTTGGGAGAGAGGAGCAGTGAAGTTGTAGTTTGTGATCCACATCGAGATCTCTCGAAAGAGGGAGTTCTAGTATAGCCGGTGAGTCAGGTTGTCTAAGCATAAAATCCTGGGGAAGCTCGTAGGTTTCTTAGTAGTAAATGGTCATGTAGGTTTTCCTCAGATGTAATTAGTCCTAGTGAAGCTCGCAGGTTATCCTTGGACGTGATTAGCCCTGATGTGGTTCTATGCTAGAAATGGGCAGAGTGAAGTTTGAGTACTTTAGAGAGAAGCTTGGTGTCCTTTAGATTGAGGTTCCTTCCAAGGGGAAGTGATGAGTCTAAGATCCTTTCTGACATGGTGGTAGGTTGGTCCTCCCATTGTCAGATGTAAGTGCAGAGCTCTTCTAACATGGTGGTAGGATGGGCCTCCCGTAGTCATATGTAAGTGCAGAACCTTTTTGACATGGTGGCAGGATAGGACTCCCATGGTATATATAAGTGCAGATCCTTTCTGACATGCTGGCAAGTTGGGCCTCCCACGGTCAGATTTAAGTGCAGAGCCTTTCTGACATGGTGGAAGGCTTAGCCTCCCATGGTCGGATGTTAATGTTGGGTCATTATGACATGGTGTCACATTAGAGGAAATTTCTGTCAATTTTATTTGACCTCGTAACAAAACCAAATAAACTGCAAAACAAGCATACCTTTTTGTATCTCCCCGTGATTTTACTCGAATTTCGATTGGGAGAGCTCGTTGGATGTGGAATTAAATTCCGCATCCAATGAGTACGCACTTAGCATACTTTTAACGGACCCCGCTACCCCAAAAACAAGAAATACCTGAAAAAATGTGATGATGATATCATTATCACGTTTTTTCAGGGATTTCTTGTTTTTGGGGTAGAGGGGTCCATCAAAAGTATGCTGAGTGGGTACTCGTTGGATACGAAATTTGAGTAAAAAAAGGGGAGATATGTTGAAAATACAAACAAAAAAATAGTTTTTTTTTTATGATAGCTATCCCCAAATATATATTTAAAAAGTGTTTAAGATCTATACGGTAGTTCAAATTTAAATTAATTTCATTGGCTAACACATGATGACATGGAATTTGAATTAAAGTTAAAAGTCCCATTTTGAGTTGAAATTTCCTCTAATGCAGGTTGGGCCCACCATGGTCAGATGAAAGCGATGGGTATTTTTGACATGGTGGCAGGATGGGCATCCCATGGTCAGATGTAAGTGATAAGACTTTTCGACGTGGTGGCAGGCTAGGCCTCCCATGGTGGCAGGTTGGGCCTCCCATGGTCAGATGTAAGCATTGGGCCTTTCTAACATTATGGTAGGCTGGGCCTCCCATGGTCAGATGTAAGTGCTGGGCCTCCCATGGTCAAATATAAGTGTTGAGACCTACATCCACCATGAAAAAGGGATGGCTCTGTAGAACTTCCTATGATGAGTAGAATTGAGAGATAGTACCGTTTTCTCAAGATAGCAGTAGAAGTGATGAGGATGATCTAGCTTTGATGATGATCCAGTAATGAAGACTTGTGATGATGATCCCTATCAAGAGAATACCTTCTTAGTTAAGAGGGAGTGTTGATGTATTTGTACCTCCAGAATGTATTCAGTTGTATATTTCTTATTATATTTCATTATAACCTGATAGAAATGTTTGCTCCTTCGATAAGGAGAGTCATTAATATAATAAAGTCATGTAAATTCATTGAGGTTAACTTTTCGTTGTAATTCAACGAAATAATCCCCACAATTGAGACATCTTGGGGTTATTAGAATCTCCTAGTGAGGTCGTCCCTGTAGAGTAAAATTCAAGTGGAAAACAAGTATAAATAGAGAGTGAGACTCTCTATTTAAAACACACACTCACTCAACTGCAGTGCATGAGTGAGAGAGAGAACAACTGTTGGAGATCATCTTTGTGTTTTTGGGTTTTACTTTTGCTATTGGTGCTCTTCTATCACTGAGGAAGTTGCGGGGTTTTCTCCTATATGGTTTCCCTGAGGAAAAATCTTTGTGTCTCTTGTATCTTGTGATTATTGCTGTGCATGTTATTCGCTTAGATAAGGTCCTATATCATATTGATTAAATAATAAAAATATAACAATGTAAGAATGGTTTTAACATGGTTGATCATGCTTGATCATTCTTGACTAAGATTAATCATTTTTTAGTATGGTTTGAATGTTTTTTCTTATGGTTGACAATGATTGATCATGTCTGAATATTCAATTAGATTGTGGCATGAATAGGTCAACTTCAAAAATATGTCATATGTGTTGTTATGGTTTGTAATACAATAGTATGTCAAATTATGATATTACGATGTTTATAATACCATTATATCTATTGAGTTTTTCATCTTCATTGACCTATGTTTACCTGTTATGTTCCTAAATGGTTAAGTCATATTGTTACTGTTAACAATAGAAAGTTGCGCACCATGCTAATTCCCTAGCTATGCGATTTCATTCTTCATTTTTTCCACAATACACCTTCACTTGGATTACCATTTCAGAATGCTACTAAGATTCCTTTGAGTCTTAGTAGGTTACTTTTACATAAACTAATTTGAGAAATGTAGCTAGAATGTTAGTGACTCCACTGTGTCGATCTCTATCACTCTTCAATTTTGTTTGTCCATACATTCTGATTTTTCTTTTCTTTTCATTTTTGATTAGTTTGATTCTCTATATATATTAGAATCTTTTTGGTATTTGTTTGTGAGTTGCAAACCTAAGAATCGATCTAAATATGCCAGTCTCACTCCTGTCAACTTGGTATTTAAAAAAAAATTCGAAGTTGGGTCGCACCTGTTTAATCCTTTGGAGTGTCATCGTCACCTAGTTCTACCCAGAGAGAGCAATCGAGTCTCCCCTGACATCCTGATAAGTATGACCTACCTCCTACAGGTCAGGTCAGACCTGTGTGCCTCTTTGGAGTGACCCAATTGCCCATTTTCTCCCCTAGTGTGTGACCCAATCACCCTCTATGTTTCAAAAGGAGTGAACTATCTCCCTCAGGCCAGGTGAAATCTTTTTTCTTGATTGAACAAACCTTATTTCCCATTTTATCCTTTTCTAAATGACCTAGTTCCTTTTTTTTTCTCGATAAGTGCAACCTAATCTGGTTTTGGGTTTGTCTACCTCAGTCATGGATATTGTTCAATTTTGTGACTCCCAGGTCACATACGTTTGATAGGTCTAACCTGCAATTATTTCATTTTTTTTCATCCCCCTGTTCATCTTCTTCCTGTAGTAGTCTACACTATTTTTTTAACATACTTATGTTCACATCACTGTTTTCTTGTTGTAACTTGCTTTGGATATGATTTTGTGACAAGTTTGTAGTAAAGATAAATTTGTTTGAAGTATCTAATGCATTTCATAAAATCCATATAGCTTCATTAGCATTTCATTTTTATTTTTTCAACAAACTGTGTGTTAAATGAGTGTTTTTTTCTTAAAAATTAGATGCTTGATTGCAGTTGATAAAAAAATGGGAAAATAAAAATTTATTAATTCAATTATTTGTTTATGTATTTATATTCAACATTTATTTTTCAATTACATATTGGGGTATACGACACACTTGAAAATGGTGCACACCTTAAACATTGCATGCTTTGTTCCCCAAGCTGATCCTTAAAATTAAATCTAACTAAACAAACATTAACCGCCCTTGAGGAACATAAAATAATCTTGCAATTACGTAAGACATTGTGGATAGGCATCCAAATGATTCCTCTTTGTCACATACATCTAAGACATAGTTGTTGTCTTTAGGATACTCAAATCCTCTCCTATTTATTGGCATGGTTGTGACTAATTTTTCTGGGGGACTCTACCTTAGGAGGGAAAGTGACCATATTGGTTTTGAAGGTCAAGGTGGAATGCCACTCTCTAGCTTATACTAAAGGACGGCTACCTATTATCTATGGAAAAAATAAATGGTAACCTTTTTAGACGTTCCTTGAACGAGGTATCCTAATTTACATTCTTCTAGGGGGATATCCATGGCCATATCGTTTGGATAGATACATCATCCCATTCTTCCTTTATCCCACATTAGGGTAAAAACATGGTAATGCATGCCACTTCTCTCCATTTAAATTGAGGGGATGAAGCTAATGAACAAAAACTATTTGTTCATAAATCTATAAATCCATCAAGAATTAGATAATGGTGTAGTGAAATAAAAAATTTCATCGTGATTAGATTTTATATGGTATTTTTTTCAAATAAAAAAATATTTGTATCTTATTTATTTAATTTTCTTTAGAGGTCTTTTATTATGTCCCTGACTGAGGGGATATATGTGAATCGCTCACACCGATTAATTCATTTATTTAAATTTGTTTTTTTTATTTTTCTAAAGTTACACATAGTTGGAATATTATTTATTTAATGTGATTTTTTAAGATTGTAATTAAATGGCATTCTATTGGTTCTGTATGTTGGTGTGGATATTTGTGCCCCAAGACCCGACGGCGGGGTTATGTCAGCTTGGTATCTTGAGATATAGTATGATGGCTGCTTGGAATTGCTTGCCGGCTATTTTTCATTAATATTTCCAAATCCCTCCTTGGAATTGGAATTTGAGGTCTGCCCGAGCTTCTCCACTTGCAAGGGTTTTATACTTCCCTGTTACAACTGTTTGTTATCATTATGGAATACTAAATATGCCTACAGAATAAAAATTATCAGCCATCCTCCTTTTCTGCTAAATATTTCAGAACAGTACCCAAAACCCAAGATATCAGGTAGTTATATGAATCGAGGGATGATTTGTTTTTCAACTCCTGGATAATGATTTTGATATGATTTCACAACACTTTTTTCTTCTGCAAATCCACAAGAGAATCCATTGTAACAAAATCACTTTAAAAGAAAAGCATATGACCAAGTATTTGTGCCAGAATCTCAGAAATCCCAAATCCATTGGTTCACACTTCATAACGTATAGCAGCGGCTGTTGACCATTGTGCTTACAATATGGTGGACATTGCTCGATTTGATCAGCAGTTTATTGAGGATGAACTCGATGGACGATAGCAAGTTATCGATTCGGGGAGATCCTGGAGTGGAGTGGATGCCTAAAGTTATGTCTTCTACCACCTTCAGAATGGAAGATATTCAACCCATCAAAAATTCGGTTGGAGGGGTAGGTAATTTATCAGTCTACTGTCAGTTTCTGAAACTTTTTGCAAGTGGATTTCTATTTTGCTGGACTCTGCATTGTTTTATAGACAATGAATGATGTGTTACTGGGCGTGGTATTTAATAGACTTCGACGCTACCTGCACTTAACTCTTGGCTGTCGTGCAACCAAATCCTTGATCCCTTTTGTTTTTTATGTATGTATTTTCACTTCCTAACTAGTCTTCTTTGTTGAGATATTGAATGCAGATGAGAATAGTGTCAGTGCAATAGAAGACTTGAAATTAACGGCGATAGTTTCGATGGACATGAGAGCCAGGTCCCAACCCAGGGTATAATTTAGTAAACTCTACTATCTACTTTTATAGTTGTAGTTCTAATTATAGTCAAATGAATGTTGCTGCTAACAAGTGGAAATATGCAGGACATGAAGAAGATGCTTAAACCCAACAGTAAAGCACCTTGGGGAAATCGTTTTGGTATTTTACATGTTGGGATACTCTTGGACATGCTGGATAATCCTCTGGACATTCTTTGCAAGGTGAAAGAAGATCTAGATAGAAAGAAAATGTCGTTTGCAGCCTTTATACTGGGTAAAGTGATGGGCTATGTAACTAAATTGAAAGGACCACAGGTACATAAATACATCTATTATTACTGTTACATGTAGGAAAGATTACATAAGAGAGAAATGAAAGTCTTATAATTATCATATGGAATGTTGCAATAGACATCTGCTAAATGCATGTACAACACGCTGGCAAACACGACGCTTTCATTGTCAAATATGGCCGGGCCGGGAGAACATATATGTCTAGCTAGGTATGGGATTAAAACCTTATATTTCTCGATATCTGGTGTGCCTCAAGTTCGATGTTAACCTTAACCTTTCTTTTTTTTTATGTGTAAATCAATGGATAATAAAATTGTGATTTTCATTATTGAATTCGATTTGGAACATGGCAGGTGCTTCTTGTGACCTGTACAAGCTAAGAAAAGCATGATGCAGGTCACGATCTGGGGGATGTCACTAGATATCGAATGAAATATGCATATTTAGAGCCAATACTTCCCTACAGTCATAGAAGAGCAATGCCAATGTCTTTTGTTTTTTTTTTCTTCCTAAAAAAATCATAATTTTTTATTCAAAAGTTTAAATGAAAAATGAAAAGCATATTCAAATTAATATTAAATATGATTTTACAAAGTATTATTATCTTTTTTTGATTATATATGTAGCTTGACGGTGCAGATCACAGTGAAAAAAGGATATATAGATGCAACCCTTCTCTCCAACTGCTTCGTTCTTTGTTTCCAAGAGAAGAAGGAAGCTGTCGGGATCTGAAAAAGCATTCAGATCCCCAATCTACTCAAGAGGATTCAGTGCCAGTACAACTAATTAGGTACAACTAATTAGGAAGCGGATTTACAAACGCCTAAGGAATTAGCGGTCAATAACTAGCCTGCCAATGCCCAGCAGGATTTAATGCAAGGGCAGCTATATGGCAGGCTATTGAAGCTACTTAAGATTTAAGGACCTAGTGCTCAATTGCCGTCACATTAAACTTGATCAACTTTGTCAAGTAAGCTGTTAATTTTTGAGATATTCTTTTGATTAATAGATTTAAATTCGAATACTTAGATGCATTCCCATTGTACCAAGCTCCAATGTCCCAATAAGTGCGATCTCAATTCTCCCTTTGTTAATCACCAACCTTCATTTTAACGATCGCAGATGTTTTGCATTAGCATGGGAGACTTGAAATTCTTTTTCTAAGTATTTTTTCAATTACTTTTGTAATTTTTTAAAATTATCTATTTCTCATTTCATCATGGGTGACTTAGAAATTCATTTTTCAATATCAGAGTTTTTCTCTAGTTTATTTTTCAATTATTTATTTCTTATTCCATTGGTAGAGATTATGTCATTTTTCACGCCAGACCACCGGCATATATTTTTATTTTGTTCTTTTTTTCTTATTAAAAAATAATTGTAGTTTACTCAATAAAACAAAACTATACATTTAGCTTTACATAATGTATTTTTATAGTCATCCATGCAAAAGCTTTGCACTTACGCACTGACTTTAAAATCAGAAGCTATATAAAGCTTATCGGTAGTTCATATTTTAAAATACATATACTCAGTGATGGAATTTGATGGGAAAAATGACAGTCATGAGGCATTTTGACTATCAAATTATTACCATTATTACTAAAACGTCTCCAAGAGTACTTTGAATAGAAAGAAAAATATTAAGTTAGTGTTATTTCCATCATCGATGTCTTTCTATTTTGTAATTCTATTTTGTAAGTTTCTTTGATTTTTCCTCGAAGCAAAAAGTTGTTATTTAACCATCTTTTTTCTATTATTTTTTTACAATTGAAATTAATATGTAGTCCAAAAGGCATAAAAATGTCATTTAAGAATGATTTTTCTATTATTTTTTATTCTCTTTACTATTCCAATTAGCAACTGCATGGTACAAATTTCAGTGCTCAATGCTCAAGTAAATGATTTGAAAGTTGGGAGTTGGAAGTTGGAAGCCCTTGCCACTTGGAGACACAGTTTTGGGAAAACATTATCAAATGTAATGCTTGTAGAATTTTTTTGGTTTAGATTTAGAGATTTGTTTAAAAATCTATTATTTTGAAGAAATGTTATTTTCCTTGTATTTTTTTATAGTGATTTATGCAATGCAAGTAAACTAAAGAGTTGAAGACATGAAATATGTATGTAAATTTAGAATGAAAATTGCCCTAAAATTTGTAAAATTAATGATCATATTTTTTCTCTGTAAAAATTCAATTATGAAAACCTAAATCAATTATATTTTTTAAATGTTTTGAAAGCTTAGTAAAAAAGTATATTGTGTTATGGTATGAGATACACTATAATCTTATAGATCTGTCACCCAATTATAGGTAATTCCAAAACTTTAAGTTTTTGGAGGAATGTTTATTAGTGAAAATTTAAAATTGTTGTTATTTTAAGGACTACATTTAACTTGTACATCATCTATGTGTGCATTTAATTTATGTGGTAATGGAATCAAACCACCCATATCCTAAACAAAAATGTTTCCATACTTAACAACTCTTGACTCTCTCCCTTCACTTGGAGAATCAGTCCATAATGGCTTGGGCTTATTCTGGATTCTTAGTGTGACTTACTCTGTAATTGTTCATTGGATCCAAAGTAGTGTTTGGGATTTTTTTCCTGCGGTTAAAAATCAATCCCAGCTATAGTTAAAAATCAATGCCAGCTATCGACAAATCTATCTCCTTGAATGGCAATCAAAATCTGACGGTGTTTTGAGGAGTCAGTTTAAAGAATGAACTATAAAAAGACAGTTATATTTTAATTTAATATTAATTTAGTATATAAATGGTATATAAAATAAACAGGAATCAAGTTAATGTAACATGATAGATATTAATCATCATTTTTTATTTTAATATAAAAATATAAAAAAATAATATTATTTTGAAAAAAAATTAACAAAAAATAATTATTGAAAGGTAAAAATTTTACCAAACCTTTAGTCATTTTTTATTTTAATATAAAAATGTTAAAAAAACTATTATTTTGAAAAAAAAAATTAACAAAAAAAAATTATTGAAGGGTAAAATTTCTAGCAAACCTTCAGTGTTGAATGGTAAAATTTTAAGCAAACCTTTTCATGATGGGCGATATAAAATGCCGAAACGTCAAAAAGAAAAATGACGGGTAGAATAAAAACCAAATTCCAACACTACTCTCAGCCAAGGAATCTCCTCATTAGTAGGAATAAGGAGAAGAGTTATGGGTGGTCTATTTTCCTCAATCCAATCTATGAATTGAACCAAATTCCAACACTACTCTCAGCCAAGGAATCTCCTCATTAGTAGGAATAAGGAGAAGATTTCTAGGTGGTCTCTTTTCCTCAATCGAATCTATGAATTGAAACCGGGCATAATCATTGATGATCATTGAGATACAAAATGTGCCCATTGATTGACATACAAAATACCTCCTGATCATTGAGATACAAAATACATCTTGCTCCTCCTAAAGGAAGAGTTCCTTGAGAAGCACCATTAAAAAAACAACCAAGGTTGATTTTTATCAATCACTTCAACCTCAATCACCCAGATCGGGGATTTTTATCAATCACTGCCACCTCAATCACCCCCTCAATCACTATAGATCTGGTTGGCCACCTCAATCACCCTAGATCTAGATGGAATGACCAACTGTGGGAGTTAGTTCAAAATAGGCCACTCCATATCAGCTGAAACAATAGGACACATGTGAATATCCTCAAAGATAGCCAAGTTCCTGGCAATCCAAACCTAGAGATGAAAATAATAGGAAGGGAAAGGTAACCCTCAAAAGACTTATTTTTGGTCCAAAGAGCAAGAACATCATCAAGAGAGGCCCCAACAAAAGGTAAAAATTTTGTGGGAATTTTGCATACCAGCATGAGCCCACATCCTAGAAAGATAAGAGAAGGAAACTAAGACACCCAAATTGATTTTTTTGGACAGAGCCATAAGAAAAGCTTGCATTTCAGAGGGCAATTGAAATTCCAAATTTTCTTGTGCCACCAACTGGTCTCATGAAACTACCATATATCCAAGCTTTGGAAAGTTAAAACCCTTGTACGGATTTCTTTCCCACACCAAAGAATCTTCAATATCCTTTAATGTGACCCCACTATTATTGAGAACCTGGTTATTCCTCTCCAAAGCTAGCATGTCTCCAACTTTCTCTCAAGCTAGATCATCAGCCGATAGCCAAATGTTGTACAAAAACAATGAGATTTGCCATATCACTTAGATGGTACAAGGTGATGAGTCCCTGATCTATCAAAACCTTCCACCATGGATAGAGTCAGTCTATGGACACCATCACTGCAAATCCATGGGTTTTGACCTAGCCAAACTTTTCTTCCATCACTAATCTAGCTAGTTTCTGGTAGTCTATGGACACCATCACTGCAAAGCCATGGGTTTTGACCTAGGCTAACTTTTCTTCCATCACCAATATAGTTAGTTTCTAGCAGTCTATGGACACCATCACTGCAAAGCCATGGGTTTTGATCTAGCCTAACTTTTCTTCCATCACCAATCTACCAAACTAGCTAGTTTTTTATGACATTAAAAGCATAAAGCAAATGCTTCCCCATGTTAGAAACGTTTTTGCAATATTCTTCTTCATTCCTAAACCACTCTTCACTTAAAGGGGTGCAATTTATTTATACCATACATCTTTGACCCAGATCCCTTAGACTTTGAGAAATATCAAAATCCCATTAGCAGCAACTAGTGCCTTGGAAAAGATTTATGACACTTAAAACCCCAAACTCAATGTCTTATTATCAAACCATTATGATTTTTTCTTGACTCTTCAATAACCTTCACTTCAACTTCCCTATGCATCACTCCATTTGCTTTAAATGTCACACCATTTTCCTTGCACTCTTTGACTCGTCGCATCACCTTTCATGACTACATCTCTGTGGTCTAATGGAGACTCACAGTAGTCGCCACATTGATCTAGGTTAAATGATAGCAGGTATGATCCCTCTCCTTCTTTGGATTGGCTAAATGTGATAACTGATATTCATAAAATGACAGAAATAAAGTATGGGAGTCTTTGTTAGAAAAAATTTGACATTTTAGGTGGAACCCAAAACAATAATTTTTTTTGGGCAAAAATATTTGAATATTGGATTTTTGGGGGAAACCCCTAAACATTAAAAGTTTTGGATGGAAAACACTAAAAATATGAGTTCAAACACAAGGGAAATAATAAGTAATGAAAGCTAATGCCTAGTGGTCATCATTAGAATTCACTCTCTCTCATCCACAACTTTCTAGTTGTGTAAGAAGGTGCCCTAAGATTATGTTTTTTTATCATCATACGATGAACCATCAGAGCACAAAACATAGTTTTTGGATTCAGCAAAATAAAAGTAGGGTTACATCAATCACAAAGTGTTGGATAGATTTATTTCCTTCATCATTCATATACCCTGCAAATCAATACCTGTCATGACACAAAAACTAGTACAAATACATGAATACACAAAAGACAATGAAGAAAAACCCAGAAACATTCTAATCCAATCTACAACAAGAATGCAAAATAATAACTTAAAGAGGGATGGACTCAGGAAGAACAAGTTAGGCTAGATCAAAACCCTTGTACGGATTTCTTGCCCACACCAAAGAATCTTCAATATCCTTTAATGTGACCCCACTATTATTGAGAACCTGGTTATTCCTCTCCAAAGCTAGCATGTCTCCAACTTTCTCTCAAGCTAGATCATCAGCTGATAGCCAAATGTTGTACAAAAATAATGAGATTTGCCATATCACTTAGATGGTACAAGGTGATGAGTCCCTGATCTATCAAAACCTTCCACCATGGATAGAGTCAGTCTATGGACATCATCACTGCAAATCCATGGGTTTTGACCTAGCCAAACTTTTCTTCCATCACCAATCTAGCTAGTTTCTGGTAGTCTATGGACACCATCACTACAAAGCCATGGGTTTTGACCTAGGCTAACTTTTCTTCCATCACCAATCTAGCTAGTTTCTAGCAGTCTATGGACACCATCACTGCAAAGCCATGGGTTTTGATCTAGCCTAACTTTTCTTCCATCGCCAATCTACCAAACTAGCTAGTTTTTTATGACATCAAAAGCATTAAGTAAATGCTTCCCCATGTTAGAAACGTTTTTGCAATATTCTTCTTCATTCCTAAACCACTCTTCACTTAAAGGGGTGCAATTTATTTATACCATACATCTTTGACCCAGATCCCTTAGCCTTTGAGAAATATCAAAATCCCATTAGTAGCAACTAGTGCCTTGGAAAATATTTATGACCCTTAAAACCCCAAACTCATTGTCTTATTATCAAACCATTATGATTTTTTCTTGACTCTTCAATAACCTTCACTTCAACTTCCCTATGCATCACTCCATTTGCTTTAAATGTCACACCATTTTCCTTGCACTCTTTGACTCGTCGCATCACCTTTCATGACTACATCTCTGTGGTCTAATGGAGACTCACAGTAGTCGACACATTGATCTAGGTTAAATGATAGCAGGTATGATCCCTCTCCTTCTTTGGATTGGCTAAATTTGATAACTGATATTCATAAAATGACAGAAATAAAGTATGGGAGTCTTTGTTAGAAAAAATTTGACATTTTAGGTGGAACCCAAAACAATAATTTTTTTTGGGCAAAAATATTTGAATATTGGATTTTTGGGGGAAACCCCTAAACATTAAAAGTTTTGGATGGAAAACACTAAAAATATTAGTTCAAACACAAGGGAAATAATAAGTAATGAAAGCTAATGCCTAGTGGTCATCATTAGAATTCACTCTCTCTCATCCACAACTTTCTAGTTGTGTAAGAAGGTGCCCTAAGATTATGTTTTTTTATCATCATACGATGAACCATCAGAGCACAAAACATAGTTTTTGGATTCAGAAAAATAAAAGTAGGGTTACATCAATAACAAAGTGTTGGATAGATTTATTTCCTTCATCATTCATATACCCTGCAAATCAATACCTGTCATGACACAAAAACTAGTACAAATACATGAATACACAAAAGACAATGAAGAAAAACCCAGAAACATTCTAAACCAATCTACAACAAGAATGCAGAATAATAACTTAAAGAGGGATGGACTCAGGAAGAACATAGCGATACTATATAATCACTTTGTATGAATTAGTTTTGAACATAAATATTATCATCACCATCCACCCTCCTAATACACAAATTACTTATTCAATGAATCATTGAAAAAATTGGAAACCTTAAAACAGTTCTAACATGTTTGCAAACGATGAATGTGTGTGATTTGTAGAGGGTCTCCATTATAAGGAGGTTGTGCATTGTCGTTTTGCATCGTCCAGGGAAATTGTAAGTGAATGCACGAAATAGAGAAGAATAATTTGGCCATCAGAGGAACTCTGCACTCAGTGGATCAGTATCTAAATATCAAATTGGAGAACACTGGAGTGGTCGAGCAAGACAAATACCCACATATGGTATCTTCTTCCCCATCCCCATTTTATTCTCTAAGAGTCGCAAGTTTATATATTCTGATTGCATTATGTGTGTACATGTATCTGTTCATATACTTGGGTATACACTTTTGCAAACTAAAAATAGGTGTCCAAGAAACAAAGTATAGTTGTAAAAAAATCTGAATCTATTAAGCATTTCCATGTAACCCACCCGCACAGTTCTAGATTATCTTCCAGTTAATATTTTCACTGTTCATTACATAAACCCAATTACAATAATTTTCTGCTTTTTAATTCAAATATGTCCTTCCCATTATGGGATTATTACAATGGATTGCAGCAAACTTATGATATCCTGAAAATATCCTTTCAATGGAGAAACCATAGGTATACACATTTTCCCAGGCATGTACCTAGCCCCATCGAAACAACCTGCTTGTAGAGGGTGACACCCACAACGGCTAAAACATGTCGCAGGGATTTGAATATCAGTGGGTGTATGAAACACCCTCGCTTTACAAACTGACGAATGCCCTTTTGACAACTTCATATTTTATCATTGAAGTAACATTTCTAGTTTGTTTGTCCATTAGGTTGTTGGTCAATTCATATTGTGGTGTTTCATGGGCATTACTATTGACCTTGCAGACTTTTACCCTCACCATAATCAGAATGGAAGTGTATACAAATCATTGTTTCTCTTTCAAAGATAGGACTTTATCAATCTGAGCACAATCCTCTAATTGCAAGATAAGAAATTGTTGCATCCCTGAGTAAGATTGGGAATTCAGATTATCTACTATTAAATAACTATTTTGCTTGCCTATTGTTTCCTTTTTGTTTGCAGCACTGCCAAGGTGTCTTGTTCACATATAAATCAATAATGTTCCTCTCAAGGTCCATAAAAGTAGTCTTCAGCTTTTCATTTGGTGGGTAGTCATTTGCAGCCATACTGCATACAATGTCTTATGAGAATTGTTGAAGTCCTTAAATGTTGTTTCCATATAAGAACCTTTAGCAATATACTTGTAGCTAGCTAATATTAAACTAACATAGCAAGCTATAGGTTTCTACTATCAACCCTATTAACATTCATTTGTTACCCTTCCTCTGGCAAGTCATTATATTGGAGTGTTGGCCTTACTAGCTGTTAAAAGGCTCTGGTTAGTGTTACTTTGAGATGCCAAGGAATGTAACTCTACTCTATAGTTGACTATGCGAGGGAAGAAAGTTTCCCACTCTCTCTATATGTGCATTCCCTTAGGGGGATAGTATGGGTATACCTAACCCTATTCTCTTCTTCTCTATATAAGTAAGAAGACTGATTGATGATTGTCGTTTTTTTGTATTGATCTATTGCAGTTAGGAGGTTTGCCCACTTGAAATGGGTTCTTAATAATATTTTCATTCACGTTTTTGCATCGTAATGGAGTGGCATTATATGAAATATCATAACAAGTGGTATTCAACCTTTATTATGGTGTTTTGGGTAATTTGGATCATAACAGGTTATATTAGAGCAGAGGATTCTCTGATCGACATCTTCACATCCTGGAGCTGTCCAAATTCACTGTCACTTGAGTTTTTGGAAAGATGATGTTTAGAAGTATCTTTGTTAAATTTTTAGTATATTTGGCATGGAAATATAGGAGATATACTTTGAAGTAACCTGTGATTTTTAGATTTTTTTTATGTTCAACTTCCAGGCCCAGAAAGTATATCAATCACCCACTTGTTGAGCTCTTGTTTAGTAACTGATGTTATTAATAATATTTATATAATATGATATGCTTTTATCATTATGATAATATAAATTCTTTAAGTAATAAAATGTTATTAAGTTTTTGTATAGGGTGATGGTTTAGTGTATATTTTAAAATTTTGCAATATGCTTCAATTAATAAAATGTTATTAAGTTTTTGTAGAGGGGGATGGTTTAGTATATATTTTAAAATTTTGCAATATATTTAAAAATTAAAAAAGGTCTTATAGATCAAATTATTTGCTTATGAGAATCTGTGACAACATTAACATAATTTTGGATTTGACCTTCAACATAATTTGAAAGCCATAGGTTAGGTTTATTATTGGTGCACTTCTATCA
This sequence comes from Pseudotsuga menziesii, assembly GCA_001517045.1. Lineage (NCBI taxonomy): Eukaryota > Viridiplantae > Streptophyta > Pinopsida > Pinales > Pinaceae > Pseudotsuga > Pseudotsuga menziesii. Next base: position 386,716 of record LPNX010967221.1, on the reverse strand, counting down.
TTTTTTTCTTTTCAAATGGAACAATCATCATAGTTTTCTATAGTGAGGCTACCTTCAAATTCCCACAGTTCAAATACGAGCTCATTCCCAAGCTGTCAGGCCATAATGATTTGGGTGTCTTCACATTTCTCTTCCTGCAGGAGACAACAGAACATGAAAATAGGTTGAAACTTAGAGAGAGAGTTGAAGTGCTGGTAAGCTGGTTAAATTGATATTTGTTCATAAATGGATACAACATTGGTGACTGAGGACAATTCTTTACTTTAAAATTTTCCAATATATTCCATGTTCCAATATTTTTGCAATTTGTGATTATTACAAATTTTAGTATCTAATCTAAACTACATGCATCCTTTAATAGCTACATGTTTTTGTTGTTTCTACAATTTAATATCCATAATTTTTTTTTTTATGCTTGGCACTGTGACTAAAGCTATTGCTTTTGATAACGTAGAATTTATATATGAAATTTTTATCTAGATTATTACTAATTGAGCCATACCAGATATTCTAAAGAAGAGTTAGTGGAGATTTCTTGAATGTTTTCCTTGAAATCTCTCTCTTTATATATCTTTGGAGGAGTTGAGCACTAGTGAATGTATGCAATTGAAGAGAATTTGAGGGTTGGTGCAGACAACAAAACTTCATCTCCTACATATTAATGAGTGCTCTGCTTTGATTTAGAAGAGCTACCAAGTATGAATGCATTGGACCTATCTTTGAACAAATTATGTGCATACGAGTGTGTGAAATTGAAGAGCATGAGGGGGTTTTCACAGTGTACAAAGATACAACAACAGATTGCTATCAGTTTCTCTCAGTTAGAATTGTTTCCAAGTTTGGAAACATTGGGATCTTTGGATGTGTTGAGGGAAGACAAATGTGTGAAAGTTTAGAAACATTGGGATCACCGAATGCATTTCCATCTCCATGGAAAGCACCAAATGAATCTCCATCTTTGTTTCCCCCTCGGTCTCCTTCTCTGTCCCCAGAGCTATTTTATGAACAAACATTAAATATTTAGCAATTGCACAAATAATTCACAAAATAACTAGGATCTCCACAAAAAGCTACTCTCTACAAGAAAAATGTTAGATAATTGTTCAAAGTTATAGTTTTCAATGCAGATGAAGTGTGATCTTTTTGTTAAAAATTGCAAATGCAGATGAAGTGTGATATTTTTGTTAAAAATTGCAGTGAGCTCAATTATGTTGGATTTACTCTTTCAACTCTCAAGTCTAGCACTGAGAGTTTCATTTGAACATAAACAGAAGTGTTACAGGTGTGTCAGTGACCAGAATAGAGGTAAATGTATATTTTCCACCGGGTCTTCACTTAGTGAAACTATGGCATAGAGCCGTCATTCATGGGATAGTAAAAAATTCCTTTAACTTCACTAGATATTAATAATTACTTACAAAATGCTTTTGTTGACCCCCCTCCCAATACATATTTCCAATTAAAAAACCCATTTCTTTACAATGTATTCCTTATTTTAACTAGAAACCCATTTTTATACCCCCCATACCCTATTCCCAACCCCCCAATACCTACAATATATTGACCTTATTTTTCACAATTAAAAACCCCCTTTATGAATGAACCTGATAATGTGATAAAATATTTCTCAACAAGGTGAATCCCCCGTGATAGCCATACAATCCCACAATGAAGGAAACTTATCAAGAAGCATGTTTCGAGATTACTTAATGGGAAAATTTTGAGATTTTTGGAATTTTTTTATTTTCAGGGTTCCCTATAATTTTTCCCTACGGGTTTTAGGGATCTAGGGGTTAGTTTGAATTTTTGGGGAAGAAGTCCTAAAGTTTAGGGAGGCCAAAATATGCAAAATTTTTTATTTTTTTTATTTTTAGGGTTTTCAACATAAAATTGCAAACCTAAATATACCCTAAAACTAATCCTAAACTAACCCTAGAACTATTTTTTTTAGAAAAGAAAAGGTGTGAAAACCAAGGGAAACACTACCCTAGCAAAATCCCTACCCAACCTATGGATTCTATGCGGTATATTATAATGCCAATGAATTGGAATGATCTCTTTTCAAGATGGAAATATTACTATCAAGGTTCTCTCGTCCAAAAACCAGACTTTACTAGAGCATGGGGAGCTCTCCCTAGATTCATTTGCTGGAAAATATGGATAATTAGTCATCTAGTAATCTAGATGAATTAAGGTAGATTGAATGTTACTAGATTACATTATATACCCCATAATGTTACTACATTACATCCATAATTATCTAATGATATTATAATATTATAGATTATCCATTTATCTTACTAATTATCTATAACATTATGGGGTATTTAGTCATATACCCATTTACTTCACACTGCACAGTTACAAATCTACTATTTATAATGTATGTGAATTGGAGGAGGTTGTAACTAAAAACCAATGAAAAAATGTCCACATCACCAAAGTTATGAACAATCTCTATCTAATACACAGCTGTAGTTTAAATCTTTGAAATTCCAGTAACTGTATAAATCGGCTACCATAAGGCCAAAAATTCTAGATCTCAACAAAAGAAAAAATGTACTTAAATAAATACATATGATGTTAAAACTCATACAATAACCAACTGAATTTTATGTACAAGAACATCCACTTTGTTTGAAAGATTTCAACCACGAAAATAGGAAAATAACATTTTATTGCAAAAATCAGAAGTGTAAATACAGAAAACAAATGGATTGTTCTATACAATTGATGAAAGACTTAAACTAGCCTGCAACCCTTTGGTACACCACATGATACAGCTTGCATAATTCCAAACAAGTTATTCAATCAGAAATAAACCTTATGGCATATCATCATTAGGCCTAGGTCGATTTAAACGCCTTCTTCTCCTCCGTCCGGTGGCACCATTACTGAATACATTATCAACTTCTTAAGACCCCGTAATTTTAACTATAAATGCAATAGGCATGAAGAGATTCACACCTTTAAACTTTTTGTTATTCCTTACCATACTTTAATGTGTTTATGGTCACAACAGTTCTCTCCTGGTGTAAGATCTTGCTCCTTTTAAATTCACACAAATTGAGTTGGGCGTTTTGTTGTGAGAGTGGATATGTAATGATTTCAAGAGAAGTGGTATAAACTCACAATTTAGTAGCAAAAAAAAGTAGTCATAAGTTACATTCTACAATAGATTATAGGAGAGATTTCCAAAGGTGAGTGAGTGTGATATTGATGTCATTAGAAGTGGCATAAATTCACAACTTGTTGGTAAAAAAATGCCTTTCATGAACATAGCTTGTCCTAGCAAACTGTGTTGCAAAGTAATAAAACTTTAGTGGTGAAATCATTACATTGAAGGCACTTGAAGTTAATGATTTTCTCAAATTAAATTTAAAATTTTTATAACCCCATATATATATAACTACAAAATTAGATAAATTAAAACACTTTCTCGACATGTACACTCTAAAAAAGAGTTTGCACCTTGAGAAATTTGATCCCTCCAGATCCTTATAGATCCAATTTTAAAATGGATCTATAGTAATTAATGAAAAAAACAATAAACATGCCAATGCTTTAGATGTTCTCAAATTTTGCTCAACCACTAATTATATTCAAATCCACATAGTAACTACCGCATTCAAACACATAATATTGTTACAACTCTATTAGAATCCCTATCTTTACCTTCTGGTCGTTGACTTCATGAGCGGAAAGCGTCAGCAACAACAAGACAATGGGGATCTTAAAGGCCTGAAAATTCCAAGAGGAGTCATATCTGCAAACCATGCACAATTTGCCGATGACACCATTTTGCTTGGGGGGCACGTTTACAGTCACAGAAAAAAGGTTCAAAAGAGTTCTCTCCATCTTCCTCAAAGCCTCTGATGGTAAGGTTAATGCTTCTAAATCAAAATTTTATGGATGGAATTGACTCCCTATAACCATGGCAAGGATATCAAGAATCCTTGGATTTGAGGGACTAACAATTTGGAACTCCTTCAACTATTTGGGCACTCCCATATTCAAGGGGGGAAAAAAGATGGCAGACTAGCATAGTGTGATCGACAAAGAAAAAAAAATCAATTCTTGGGGAACTAGATGGCTCAACCCAGTATGAAAATTAGTCCTTATAAAAGCTGTCATTTTTTCCTTTCCAATTTATGTCTGCTCAATATCCTTAGCACCTAAACAAATTATACAGGAAAGAAATAGAGAAATCCAAAAATTTCTCTAGAAAGGAGGCAAGGGTACCAATACCAAAAAAAAAATCCATTTGATAAACTGGGACATGGTGTGCAACCCAAAGTAATGTGGCAGAGTGGGAGTAAGAGATCCTCTAATCATGGATTTATCCCTCATCGCAAATTTTTTATGGAGAGTAATCTCTGGTGAAAATGCTTGATGGAAGACAACCCTTTAGAAAAAATACATGACAGGTACTAGAAGAAAATGTGGTGAGGATATAGATATGAACAGAGTTGGGTCTCCTATTTGGGACCTCTACAAAAAGGAAACTTACATCATTCAATACAACATTCATTGGATAGCAGGGAATGGAAAATGAATCAAGATTTGGCATGATAGACTTGGTTTGAACTCCCCAACTAATTTCTGCCAGGAACTAAATGATCTTAAGGAATGGTTTGATTGCAACAACATCAGCACCCTCTATGATATTTCTTCCTCGAAAAATAGTGGTAGATAGGATGGGTGGAAGAACCTTGAAATTCCAGTGCACCTTCAAACAAACTACAAATTTTTTCTTTCCCTTCTGCATGGGCAAGCCCCAATTCACAGACACATTAAAGACAACCTCAGTTGGGGAAAGACAGATTCTTACTCGGTGAAGAAAGGATAGTCCCTTGTTTACAAGAACAAGAACAGGATAAAAACAGATACAAAGTGGAATAAGATTTGGTGTAATGATGGTTTTCCAAAGGTCAATGTATTCTTTTGGATTCTAGCCCATCACAAAACTCTTACCGCCAAAAATTTGAGGAAGCGAGGGATCATAGGGCCTCTTCGATGCATCTTTGTAAAGATTCAGAAGAAACCCTAGAGCACACCTTAAAATCTAAGAAAGTTGATCCTTGAATAGTTTAAACATTGTATCAAACCTTATTTAAATAAAAGACTTATATGTTTAAATCCATTCATTTCAAACAATTATTACAATTTTTTGTAATTAGTTTTTTTTTAATCCAAACAAATATACAAAACCACTCAACAAATCTTGTTAAATACACCAACCTAGACTTCCATCAAAACAATTAAATCCCCACCACTAACTAATTGTTTACAATTAGTTACCATATACTTCTTCCATAATACAAAAGCTAAATAAATTCAAGTTAAAACTATTGTGCATTTCAATTAGTTTATGGACATATGTATATATTGATTCATTTTTAATTATGATACATTTACGTCGATACTATTCATAATCATAAAATACAGGATATGCTTCAAAGTTGAATCCATATCCTTGAGGAAAAGTGCATAATTTAATTATAAGTGTTTTGTGTTTAATTATTTTTTACATAGTGATGTAACACTATATACATTGTATATTACCTCAACCATGATTTAATATATATTGTATCTCTATGTATTCTTTTAGTTTCTATCTTTCAAGTGAGTAGGGATGTTAGTAATGTTATTTTTCATATTATTTTGTATGTATATTAAACTATAAATTATTTATAGGATTGGATATTTTAACAAAGTTGAGTGGTTTCTTTTCAACTATATAATTGGGGAAATATTTATTTCACTATTTAATGTATTATTTTATTTGATATATTTAAAATGGTAGAAATTTTTATTTTTCATATTTGTTTTATTTTATTTATTTATATGAAATGCACTTTGAATAAAAGAAAAAAATTACTAACTACACAGAGAGCCATTTTTACATGATGGTTAAGAATTCCCAACTACCTAAATTTGAAAAGGTGCAGACCCATAACAATATTTGGAATTGATTTAAGTAGGAAACCTATTTAATAGTTTAAAAGTTAGATAAAACTATCCTAGACATTAAAAGTTCATATTAACAATCTAACTTCCTATGATATTTAACCTTGTATGAGGTTCTTGTATCAAGTGCACAAGAGTAAATTTATGTTCTTATAGTTGAGAATTTAAGTTTATCCATTGAATCCATCAAAGTAATGACCATCAACCCAAAATCCCAAATAATACAAATGACCATAGTCAAGGTGCAACAACATAGAAATTACTAGCAGAGTTAAATTAGTCTGATATTTAACCTTGTATCCATTTAGATGGTTCTTAGTTTGTTATATATATAGCACAAAAGTTTGAAATACATAATGTTTTTAATGAAATTGAATTATGTTTTTAATAACACAATTTTTACAATGTCTCTATTCTAATGATAAGAGACAATGTTTATTTCTATTTAATAATACGTTATTGATTACTATCATGGATAACAAATGCTCTTAGAGTGTGCCTTCTTATTATTACAAGGCATTTTTTCTTCTAGCAAAAGCATGTGGCAATGTCGGGGACATTGCCACCACGTGCCTCTTGTTATTATTGCATACATCTCATAAGTACTCAAAAAACTTGAACCCACAATATCTATATTCATTTATTTTCTTAACTCTATTTTTTCGAACAAATTTTTTATAAACACTTTTAATATTGTTGTAATTTTTTTTAAATTTTATTTTATCATATATTTTAATTATTATTAAAGTATTAATATAAATAATAAATTTTTTATGTTCATAAAAATGTGACCCAAACAAGTGTCATTTTAACACTTTAAAATCAATATTTTTTAATATCAATATCGAAATAATATACAAGTGATTGTTAAAATTAATTAGAAAGTACATTCTAAAATTTTTATAATAAATATTTTGAGTAAATTTATAATAAAAGAATAAAGTTACATTTCACCGTTTTCGGATACACCTTTACTTAGCTAGACGAAATTGGTCTATACTTAATATTTCCCGTCTCTATAAAATAGAGAAATGTTGCATATTCCCCCTAAAAAAGGAAAATACCCCAAATTAAGGAAAAATACCCCAAAAATGCAAAAAAAGGGAAATTAATAAAATAAAGTGAAAAGGGGAAGGAAAACCTAAATTGTCACAAAATACTAAGGTTCAATATGAAGGTCTACCAACTTAGGGAAATTATTCCTATAAATGAGTGGTGAAGGTCCCCCATTTGGCATATTATTCTCCATTTTATCCCTTACTGTAACTTTGCCAAAATTTCTATCGAACTATTGAAGCCCCTCTTGTTCCTTCATGTTTCACCTTTAAGATTTCACCTAACCTATGATCATGTCTGTTTGCAGATCATGTTTGTTTGTAGAGAAACCGTAGCTTCTTGGAGACCAAGGACTTGTCATTTCGGACAACTTCAAGGGCCGCTTCCTACACACTTATAAGGTAACATTCGATTTACTATAGACATAATTTTTTATAAATAAGGAAAAATATTATTTCCCTGCTCTTTTGTTTGTTAAAGAATAGGAAAATGTTATTTTAGATTTGTATTTCATGCATTTGTTTCACGAAGTTTAGATTTGATTTTACTGTTATTTACTTACCACTTGCATTACCATTTCATAGTGATACTAATATTTCCCCAAGTCTTAGTAGGTTCCTTTTTGCACAAGCTACTGTGAAAATCTTAGCTACAGTTACATTCACTAAAGGTTAGGTCACATTACAACATTATGGAGGGTTATATTTGATTGCAACATTCCTTAATGGTTATGAGATATTTCAATATTACAACATTCATCATGGTTGTATTATATTAAATTGTTACATTTACCAGTGATTATGTTTCATTGAAACATTCATCACTCGACATGTTTGACTATAGATAATTATAGTTGACAATGTTGACTATGGTTGATGGTTCACCATGTTTAACATTGTTTATTGGTGTGGAGCTACTACATTCCTCAATGGTTATGTTAATCCATTGTGGCATTCATCAAGTATTATGTTGCAATCTAACATAACCCTTGATTTTATATATATTAGTATATAGTTGATGTTATATAGTGATAATTGGTTACTCTATCTAACCATGTTTTAGCACAATTTACTATGGTTAACCATGTTTTAGAATTATTGACTACAATTGATCATGGTTAGCTATTATTAACTATATTAGACAATAAACATGGTCTTACCATCATTGACTATTGACTTACACAATGGTTATTTTGAATTCTCATCTTCATCAAGCCTTATGTCACATTACAACATTGTTGAAGGGTTATGACTGGTTTACTATAGTTAACAATAATGGATAATTGTTGATAACTATACTAGACCATGAAAACATGCTTTTAATACATTGAGTATGGTTGACCGTGATTAACCATGGTTGATAATGATTGATTGTGGATGACTGTAATTGGCCATGTTTCAATATTAAATATCATTCTGACATAAAGAAGTTCATTTCAATAATATGTCACATGTGTCATTATGGTTTACTTCAATATTATGTTAAATCTCATTGTAAGAGGTTTATAATACCATTATAACTATTGTGTTGTTCACCTTGCTTGAATTGTTTCAACTTAGTGTGTTCTTCAATGATTATGTTGCATTTAAACATTCATCGATGGTTGTGTCACATTGCAACATTTTGAAGGGTTATGCATGTTTTATTATAGTTACTAGTAACAATTAATTATTGTTAAGTATAGTAGACCATGTAAAGATGGTTTTACCATGATTTATTATTGTCGACCATGCTTGAATTTGGTTAATCAAGTTTGAGTATATTTTGAACATGTTTGTTTATTTTTGACAATGATTGACTATGTTTTAGTACTCAGTGACATTGTGACATGAATATGTTGACCTCAATAATATGTCATATGTGTCTCTATGATTTAGTTCAATATTTTGTCAAATTGTGATAGTAAGAGGCTTATAATACAATTGATCCTATTGTATTTTTCATCTCAGTTGATCTATGCCGACTTGCAATCTTCCTAAATGGTTAAGTAGCATTGTGAGATTCATCAAAGGTTATGTTTCATGGTAACATTCTAAAGGGTTATGTATGATAGTAATATTATTTAATGGTTATGTCATGTTACAAGATTCAACATGGTTAGGTTATGGTGAATTGCTACAATTATCAATGGTTATCTTTCATTGTAGTTTCCATAAACTATGTACCATGTTTGACTGTAGTAAATTATGGTTGACCATGGTAAACCATTTTTTTCCATTGTTGTTGTAACACCCCGGTTTTGACCCCATTTGCATTAAATGTATATGATGTATATATTGTAATTAATCATGATGTGGAGCTAAAGGAAAAATCCCCACCATTGATTTATTGTTTTATGTTTCGGTGATTAAAAATCGTTGTCAATTGTATTTTGTGCTAGATGACACATTATAATTTTGGACATCATGTAAATATGCAATTTAATTAAAAACCCACAACCAACTATGTCAATGCAATAATAATGAGATGGGGGCATGATTTCCTAAGGATAAGGTATTGGGGGGATATTCAAACGCTTGGGCCAATGGGGAAAAGCCAAATGTCAAAGGGAGAACCCATCAAACTGTCAACTACCTTTCTTGTCTTATTCACCCAATCATTTATTACTACTAGAAGTTGGTTGAGTTGGTTATTGCATGGGATCAAAAAGGTATGGCAGTCCAAATTCAAATGGGAGAAGCCATCAATTTTTGGGAAATACGATTTTGACTTATGGAGCAAGTTATTGCCCAAAAATGTTGTCCATTCCCTCATGCATGGAGGTTTTTGTCTTTCCCCATGTTTTTGGAGCTCCTGGCATTATGCATTCATGTTTTTCATCTTCCTCACCATTTTCTCTGATTCACGTGAACTCTCTTAGGAAGGTAGAGATTCATGTGTGTATCCATCCATGATTTTGGTTTTTTAGCTTGTCTTTCCCATGGATGGGAGGTATTTTTTGTAATTCCTAGGGATTGGGTTGTCTTCCTCACAGTTTCCTGTCGTTTTCCTCATTTTCCTCAAGTTGGAAAAACGTTTTTGGTTTGCACAACGAGTGGGAGAACAAACCCACGATTTTTGGGTGTTGTTGAGTTTGTTTTGGCCACATTAGGGCCATAAATGAATCTTGAAATTGAATTTCATAGGATGAGCTATTTTACTCAATTGACATTCCCGATTTTGGCCTCTGTGATGTTTTCCTTTAATCCCAGATTTGCAATTGTTGTGTGTACATCTTTGTTTGGTCTCTAAACCGGTTTGAAAGCGGAAATGGGGTATAAACTAGCTTGATAAAAACTAGTGTGAGAAGGAACCTCACAAACATATCCAGGGGTTTGGTTTTCTTCTTTGCACACCCTTAATAGCACTGGAAAGGAAGGCATATCCTAAGGGACTATATAGCAGAGAAGGGGATGCTCCTTGTGTTGGGTGTGTAGATGTTTTAGAGGCCAGGATATATCTGGTGCAAGTGTCCATAGCTCTGTGGTTGAGCTCACTATCTTAGCAGACAACCTTTCCATCTCCTTTGTAGCATGATAAACCCAACTGTGTTCGCTTGGATGAATTTTGATACATCCTTGGTTGTTTGTGAGTCTTCTAGTGTTCCCTTATTCCTTGTGGGAATCATGTCTAGCTCGTAGGTGGTAGTGTTTATAAGAGATTGATGAGCACACTCGCCTATGGTTGGGTGGAATGTTGTAGCGACGTAGCTGGTTGCGGGAAAAGATTCTTTCAAGATAAGTATTCTTTTCTATTTGATCTCTACAACTGTATATGTGTTTATGAATTAATATGAACATGTTAAAGGATGTGAATGAATGTATTTTTATTCTTCCTTATATTAATTATTTATGCGCATGCACATGTTTTTACTTCAATGCATTTTATTTTATGTTTATGGGGCTAGTTTTCCTTTATCGATAGCAGCATGGTCGACTACCCTCTTGGGTAGACGGGAGTGGACGTGACATCTCTATTATGTCAAAATTATATATTCCTTGATGTTTATGTTGCATTGTGGCATTCATCAAGAGTTATGTTCTATTGTGTTGATTATGGCATTCCTAAATGGTTATGTTTCAATTTTTTGTTCAACAAGGGTTGACCATGTTGGATTTAGTTGACAATGGTTAAATGTACTAAATATGGTTGATCATGTAAGCAATCATTGATCATGTTGACTATCATTCAACATATTTGACTATGGTTGATCCTAAATGAACACGGTACATTATATTTGACTATGGATGACCTTGTTTGGATATGGTTGACTATATGTTTGACTAAAGTAAGAGAGTGATCTAAATTTATTTGAATTGGATCTAAAGAATAATGGTTTCAATTTTTGGTTCAGTAAAAATAAAAAAAAAATTTAAAGCTCACTATTAATCACTAGGAAAAATACTTAGTGATTAAAAGAAGGGCCCCATGTCACTACTATAGTTGTATACCTACATATAAATCAAACCCTTCATCACTCAATAAAACCACATCGAAATCATACCACAAAATCCAATGGTTAGTGCACACCTAGAGGAACTATCCACATCAGGAAAAGATTGTTCAACATGGCATCTTGATCAACCATTCAAGCTAACACAGTCTTGAGAAATCCCATGCATCTAGGTTTTAGATTGGGGAAACATGATGTTGAAGGGTGACGTGGAATGATGATATGAAATGTCTGACATGATACCCATGATCTGACCCATCTTGGCTGAATTATTTTCTAAAAAACCTAGACACCTATACTCTTAGACTACAAACTCGTCTACATCTACACCTTTCTGAAGGAAGTTTTATTTAGAGAATCATAGAATCATATATCTTTGACTCATTATAAAATGGTCCTCTATAAGCGAATTTTTAATCAAAATTCAACGAGTCTTGAATCCTAGTCATCTAGATTGAGATATTTGTAAGTTTAGTATTTTTTCCCCACTCGGACACCTAGAATCCCCAGACTCATGGACTCCTCCAACTCTAGTATTTTAGAATAAAGTATTTTTGAGATAATCTAGAAACCTTGATTCTTGGAATTTTAGACTCATATAATCATGCCATGCTAAGGAGAAGGCCGAAGTGGGGTCGCCGAAAGTAAAAAAGATCCAACTACAACTAAAAGAATGGTCTTTTTTGAAGGAGTTCAAGTGTGAAAGAAAGGATAGGGATAACCAAATGAAGTCTTGGGAAAGATGAAGGGTTGAGGATGTTTGACCTTCCATGTGTCCACCAATCCAATGAACTTCCTATTTAGTCATTCTCAACCGGGAAAATGGGATGGATTGTGAACATAGTAAAGCAGAAAGGTTGACATTTGAATTATTTAGGGATATGGAAGATATCTAAAGAGTTTGTTACCTACATTTTGTCAATAATAAAAGAGCCAGTTTAATCCTTTAAATGTTGTTTTATGCATTTTGGGTTTCCAAATGTAAACACCAAATTATTATGTTGTTCTTAAATGTGTTCGATATTTTTTTATTCTAATGTTTATTTATTGTATGGTATTACATATAATTAGTATTGTTTACTAAGTACATACAAGTGATTCTTGTTGTAAACATTTTGGTATTTCTGTCATAATTGTAAGAAACCATGTTGGTGAAACCATGACGCTATAAGAATACTATTAATGGATCATAAATTCGATGTTAGCTTATAACATAAAGAGATTCAATTCAAAATAATGTTATATTACGACATTAAGAGGATGGAATGAACAAAAATATGAACTGCAACATCATAGTTGACCTCAATATTATATCACATTATGAAAGATATAGGTTGATGATATGGCTTTTTGTTCTTGTGATTTTCATATTGATTGGATTATGTTGACTTGATACTTTCCTCATTTGTTATTTAGTACAAAAATGTGCATCAAGGGTTATATAGCATTATGTCATTCGTGAAGGGATATGGTTAGTGTACTATGTTAATAATAATAGCTAATTATTGTTAACTATAGTATACCATGTAAACATGGTTTTACTATTATTGATTATTTTTTATCATGTTTGTATATGTTTGATGATGGCCTTTTTTTAATATTCAATCACATTACAACATGGAATGGTTGAATTCAATAAAGTCAAATGCATCATTATCGTTGACATCAATTTTATGCCTAATTGCCATAATAAAATGTCATAATGTGATTATATATTGCATTGTGCATATTGGTTGACTTATGTTTAGTTTTTATGCTCCTTAATGGTTATGTTACATGGCCACATTCATCCATATCCATATTGCACTATGAGATTTTCAATGGTTATGTCTTATTGACATATTCCTTAATGTTTATGTCACATTGCATTATTCATCATGAAAGTTATGATTAATTGACACATTCCTTAATGTTTATGTCACATCGCAACATTCATCACAACTAATTTATATGTTGGATTCTTGTTTCAATGTGAAACAAGGATTGACTATGTTTGACCATAGCTTATTCTAGTTGGCCACATTGAATTTAGTTGGGCATGATTAACCATGTTGAATATAGTTAATCATGTTTACAATCATTGATGATTTTTCCCATGGTTCAATATATTTGATTATTGTTGAGCCTAATTGAATATGGATGACTATGTTTGACTAAGGTAAGATGTTGACATGAATTTTATGTTATCTTATAACGTAAAAAACTTGAATTCAAAACAATTTAACAATACAATAATAAAATGATGACTTACAAAATATCACATCCCAACATTATGGGTGAATGCAATATTATATCACATTACAATAGTAAAACATTGATAATATGTTTATTTGTTTGTGCAACAATCATCTTTGTTAGATTTTATCAAGTTACCACTTTCCTCAATTGTTATGTCATATTAGAACATGTATCGATGATTATGTACTAATGTGGCATTCCTTAACAATTATTTCGGATTGCGATGTCATTCAATGGTTATGGCATATATTGCATCATTGATCTTGGCTAACTTGTGGGGAGTTCCTACTTAATTTTTCCTTTGCATTGCATTGTTAATCAAAGGGTTATGTCTCATTGTAATTTTCCTAAAGGGTTATTTTGGATTGCAATTTTCTTGAATGGTTGTCTCATTGTAATGTTCATCTTGGTTGAGCTATGTCGAATTAGAAAATTGTTATGTTGGATTGTGACATTAATATAGGGACGTTTCACATTAAAACATTCTTGAAGAGTCATTTTGGGTTGTGACCATCCTCAATATTGATTTCTTGTTGCCATATTCATCTTGGTTTCCATATGTCAAATTGGCATGTTCATGAAGGGCTATGTTACATTATGATGTTATTAAAGGGATATGTTGGATTGCGTCATTCATCTTAGTTGAATTGCATAAAAAAATAGTCAATGGTTTGTTGCATGGCAACATTCATGAAGTGATTTATGGCATTGTGACATTGTCCAAGGGTTAGGATTGCAATGGTCCTTAGTGATTATGTCTCATTGTGACATTCATCTAGGTTTTCTTACATGAAATTAGCCAATGGTTACTAGAAGCCACATGCTTGATCTTGTAGATCATTATTTAGATTTTAATAATTTCTAATTGTATTTGTCCATTAATTCATTTTTCAATAATATTGTATTTTTAGATATATTAATATTTAATTAATATTAATTTTAATACCACTTTAAGTCTTATAATAACATTAAATAATTATTAATTTTGTTAATCATGTTTTAAACTAGGACAAATACATAAATAATATGTTTGTCATCTTTTCATTATGTAAAGAGAACACATCATTATTAACATAATTAACAATCAGCTCATGTTCTACTAGCCTATGCCCAAAACACCCAAAGATTTTGATTCATGAAATTTAAACCTCCACCCTCAATATTAATGGTATTTGAACTCAGAGTCCTACTAATTGAGCTACCCTTGAAAACATCAAAACTTACTGCCTTGATTTTATTATTTTAATTTATTTATATTTTTATGTTAGTAATTTATTTATTTATATGATATAAGTTTCATTTTATTTTTATTTTTATTTTTATTTGTAATATTGTATTTCAGTTTATTTACATTAACATTGAATTAAGATTAAATTTATATAATATCAATTGTATATTAATACTTTGTAAATCATAAACTTTAATATTTTTTTAAGTTCTTATTATATTTGCATTTCATTTTTTTTATATGGATGATAACTCCTATTTAGTTCACACTTAATTTAATATCACTTTTATATTTATTTTTTCATTTTACTTTTAATAAAATTATATTCTTAATTTATTTATAAATGACACTTGTTTTAAAGTACACTCTTTCTTCATGAAACTACACTCATTATTCTAAGTTCATTGAGATATATTCTTAATTTTTTATAAAAATACAAATAAAAAAAAAATTCAAATTACATATATTATAAATCATTGTTACTTTAATTTAACTACCATATCTTATCTTAAACCTAATCTAACTAGTATCAAGATGGATGCAATTTCTTGAGGTGTAAATTTTTTTTTTATCTTAAATTTTTAACTTTTTAAAAACATTTATACTTCAAATATTTTGATCCCTTATTTGCCACAGATAATTGGGCATGTTTTTTAATAGTATTTTATAATCTAAATATATTAAAAAGTACATAAAATTTTAATTTAGGACATGATTTTTTTATTTCGAACATAAATTTTTAGTTTTAGTTTAGGCCGATATGATTAGTTTACATTTTTTGTTTATGTTTTTATAATATGTTAAGAACATTATATTCTTAATTTATTTATAAATGCCACTTGTTTTAAAGGTACACTCTTTCTCCAAGAATCTACACTCGTTATTCTAAGTTCACTAAGATGTATTCTTAAATTTGTATAAAAATACAATTTCTTGAGGTGTAAACACATCATGCTAGAATGGATCAGCACTTACATCCAACCTTATCTTGTCATATAGGCTCTTTACTTACATTCGACCATGTGTAAACACACATCGAAAGGGCTCTCAGTGCCAACGTTGCAGATTCCTGGTAATTGACCAAGTGTCTCCATTCTCCAAGAGAATGGCATCAACCCTTATATCTAATCAAGTCAGAACACATCGCTCAATCACATCAGAATGGCCATGTACTCACATCCGATCATGCAAGACTACATCCCATAGTCATATCAGAATGGCCCTCAGTCCCAGATTGAGTATTTCTGGTAACTGACCAGGTGCCTCCATTCCAAGAATCGAATTCAGCCCTTATATCTAATCATGTAGGAACCAATCCTACAGTCACATCGGAATGGCTCAACACTCACATCTGAGATGGAAGGAACCAAATCCTCTCACCATGACAGAATGGCTCAGCCCTTACATCTGACCATGGAAGGAACCTAATCCTCTTACCATGTCAGAATGGCTCTAAGTCTCATCATTTCCCCTTGGATGGAACCTCAGTCTGTAGAACACCAAGATTCTCCCTGAAGTACTCCAACTTCACTCTGGCAAATGGCTTCGTCAACACATTAGCTATCTGTTCATCTGTCACAACATAATGGAGCTTCACTACTCCTCTCTTGACCATATCCCAGATATAGTGATACTTGATCTCGATACGCTTCAACTTGTCATGGAACACTGGGTTCTCTGACAACTTCACACAACTTTGGTTGTCGCAATATATACAAGTAGCATCCAAATGGAGATCAAATAAATCAGACAATAGCTTTCTCAGCCACACTGCCTCGTAACTAGCTGAAAAAAGTTGACATATTATGCTTCAGTTGTACTCAATGCCACACAGGACTGCTTCCTGCTAAACTAAGAGATCACACCTGATCCCATACTGAAGTAGCTTCCTGAAGTGGTCTTCCTACCGATGGCAATGCCTACCCAATATAAATCAACATAACCCTCCAGGTTAATCTTTTGATTTGCATTGTACTTGAGCCCACTATCAACTGTACCCTTCAGGTACCTTAGAATATGCTTTGCAGCAATCAAGTGAACATGTCTTGGATCTATCAGGAACTGGCTCAAGGTGTTCAGAAAAAAGCAAATTTATCTAGTCTCGTGTTCGTCAGGTACATCAAGGACCCAATCATCTGACGATACATCATAGCATCAACTTCTTCTAATGAAGAATCACTTAATAGCTTAAGGTTCGATGCCATAGGTGTGGCTATGGCCTTCCATTCCATCATCTCAAATCTCTTTAGAATCTCTACTGCATACTTTCGTTGTCCAAGGAAGATTCCATCCACGTTCTACCACACATCCATGCCTAAGAAATAGTGCATCATACCCAAGTATTTCATTTCAAACTTGGCAGCAAGTTTCCTCTTTATATAAGCAATCAACCCATCCACACCTGTTACAAACATATCATCCACATACAGTAGGAGTATCAGTGGATTTCCATCTTCAACTTTGTAGTAAAGGTTGGAATCTACTTTACTCTTGGTAAAGCCCAAACTGGATAGGAAGCCATCAATTATGATGTACCATGTCCTGGGTGCCTGTTTCAAACCATACAGGGATTTCTTCAATCTACACACATGAGAATCCCTGTCATGTGTCTCAAAACTGAGTGGCTGCTCCACATACACTTCCTCTTCTACTACACCATTCAAGAAAGCAGTCTTGACATCCATCTAATGTATCTTCCATTTCATTGCTACAGCCAGAGAAAGTACTGATCTAATGGAAGTGTATCTGGCTGCAGGTGCAAAATTTTCTTCATAACCTATTCCTTCTTTCTGGGAGAAACCACGAGCCATGAATCTTGCTTTATATTTTTCTATGCTGCCATCTACAGCATGCTTAATGTTGTAGATCCATTTGGAAGTTACAATGGACTTCCCTTCTAGTCTTGGGACAACATCCCAAACATCATTCTTCATGATCGATTGACACTCTTCGATCATGGACACCTCCCATTCTTTCCTTTCTGTTGCTTCTTCATAGTTGGAAGGTTCTTTATTAATAATGTCACATAGAAAGGCTACATAACTGGAGCATGACCTAGTTCTCTTTCTTCCTCTATGGATTTTTTCTAAAGCTCCATATCTTTCTGCACCTTGGATAATTTCACGTACCCAAGCAGGTTTCCTCTTATGAGGATTCTTCTCCTGAGGAGGATCTATAGGTTCTTGAGGTTCTTGTAATTCTTGATCTTCTTCTTGAATTTCTTCATTCATGGTTGTACCATGAATTCTGGGTGCTTTTGTTTCTTCAGGTTCTTCAGCCAGTCTCTTCTTGGGTTTGATGTAGGCTGAATCTTCGTCAAATGTTACATATCTACTAATGTCAATCTTCCTGAACCCTGAGAAGTATATTCTGTAAGCCTTCAAGCTTTCAAAGTATCCCACAAATATACTCTTCTTTCCTGGTGGATCTATCTTCGTCCTCTTTTCTTTCACAATGTGTATGTATACAGGACAACCGAATATTCTGAGATGGTTGACTTCTAGTATATTTCCAAAGAAGAGTTCTTCAGGAGTCTTGTTCTTGAGTACTCTGTTTGGAGTACGATTCTATACATACATTGTTGTTCTGGTAGCTTCTTCCCATAGATGCATGGGAAGATCTTGGTCATGAAGCATGGCCCTTGCTGCTTCCATGCTCATTCTATTCTTTCTTTCTACAATCCCATTCCGTTGTGGATTATATGGAGTGGATAACTCCCTCTTAATCCCTGAGTCTTTGCATAGCTCTTTGAATTCATTTGATGTGAATTCTCAACCATTATCTGATCAAAATTTCTTGATCTTCTTTTCTGTGTGATTCTTGATCAAGGCTTTGAATTCCTCGAACTTGTTGAATACTTCAACTTTGTTCTTCATAAAGTATATTCATGCCTTTGTAGAAAAATTATCAATAAAATAAACATAGTATACATACTCGCTTAGCGAACTGGATGACATTGGACTGCATACATCGGAGTCGATGATTTCCAAGATTCCTTTTTCCTTGCTCTCACTACTTGGAAATGTTTTCTTTGTGTTCTTCCCTTTCACACATCCTTTGCATACACCTTCATGTTTTGTCTGCATTTCTGGGAGACCTTCAACAACTTTTCTTGCAAGTGGTAGTGCTCTGTAATGCACATGTGCAAGCCTTTTATGCCAAAGCTCATTTGGTTCTACCGAGTCATGAACCAAATCTTGTTCTGGTTGGGCCTTCAATTTGTATAGTCCTCCTTCTTGTTCCCCAATTACTACTGCATCATTGAAAGACTTTCCCTTTGGCCACATGAGGACGTGGCCATCTACAAATTCAATGCTCATTCCTTTTGCATCTAATGCAGATATGGAGACGAGGTTCTTCTTTAGCCTAGGTACAAACAGTACATCTTTCATCTTGATAGATTTTCTAGAGTCTAGCTTGTATGAGGATTCACCACTACCTTTTATTGGATACTGGTAGTCATCTCCTAGTTTCACCTTGTGAGGTGATTCATGTTCAGATAATTTCACAATGGATTCCTTGAATCATGTCACATGTTTGGAAGCACCACTATCTATAAGCCAATCATTGCTACCATGTGTGATAGTTCCCATGAGAGCGGGGCATGTGTGATAGTTCTCATGAGAGTGGAAATCAGAACATATTCTTCATCACTTGAAGAATCATCACTGTCTTGTCTGTTTCTCTTTGTGGAAGGTTCATCATCCTCTGCAGCATGAGCATGATGTCTTCTCTTGTTTCCCTTCTTTTTGTGAGAGCTACGTTTGCTTCTAGTACATTCTCTAGAAAAGTATCCTCTTTCATCACATGTATAGAAAATGAACTTAGACTTATATCTAGGCTTTCTAAAGTTATTTCTTTGATGAGATTACTTACCTCTGTGGTGGCTAGATCTGGTTTTCTTGGATTGTACTATGAGAGCTTGATCTTCACTTCCCATCTTTTGTTCTCAAGCTGCTATCTGAGCTTCTTCTTATGAGCATTCTTCCCATAGTCTGTTGAACTTGACTAACTTATTTCTAGCACAGATCCCTTGAATGAAAGAGTCCCATGTTATAGGGAGACCATTCAAGGTGGTCATTACAATCTCTGCATTCTCCACTTCTTCATCTACTGCTTCAAGTTGTTCTTTCATATTGGTTTCAAGCTATGTCGAATTAGAAAATTGTTATGTTGGATTGTGACATTAATATAGGGATCTTTCACATAAAAACATTCTTGAAGAGTCATTTTGGGTTGTGACCATCCTCAATCTTGATGTCTTGTTTCCGTATTCATCTTGGTTTCCATATGTCAAATTGGTATGTTTATCAAGGGTTATGTTACATTATGATGTTACTAAAGGGATATGTTGGATTGCGTCATTCATCTTAGTTGAATTGCATAAAAAATAGTCAATGGTTTGTTGCATGGCAACATTCATGAAGTGATTTATGGCATTGTGACATTGTCCAAGGGTTAGGATTGCAATGGTCCTTAGTGATTATGTATCACCGTGACATTCATCTAGGTTTTCTTACATCAAATTGGCCAATGGTTACTAGAAGCCACATGCTTGATCTTGTAGATCATTATTTAGATTTTAATAATTTCTAATTGTATTTGTCCATTAATTCATTTTTTAATAATATTGTATTTTTAGATATATTAATATTTAATTAATATTAATTTTAATACCACTTTAAGTCTTATCATAACGTTAAATAACTATTAATTTTGTTAATCATGTTTTAAACTAAGACACGCACATAAATAATATGTTTGTCATCTTTTCATTATGTAAAGAGAACACATCATTATTAACATAATTAACTGTCTTAGTTTTTTATTTTATTTTATGATGGTTCACACTCCACAATTCTAGTGTAGCCTATCCTAAGGGGCCGTTTACACTCCACAATTCTAGTGTAGCCTATCCTAAGGGGCCTTTCCCTATCAGCTCATGTTCCACTAGCCTAAGCTCGAGGGGCCCAAAGATTTTGATGCATGAAATTTAAACCTCCACCTTCAATATCAATGGTATTTGAACTTGAAGTCCTACTAATTGAGCTACCCCTCAAAACTTCAAAACTTGCTGCCTTGATTTTATTATTTTAATTTATTTATATTTTTATGTTAGTAGTTTATTTATTTATATGATATAAGTTTCATTTTATTTTTATTTTTATTTTTATTTGTAATATTGTATTTCAGTTTATTTACATTAACATTCAATTAAGATTAAATTTATATAATATCAATTTTATATTAATACTTTGTAAATCATAAACTTTAATATTTTTTTAAAGTTCTTATTGTTATATTTGCATTTCATTTTATTTATATGGATGATGACTCCTATTTCGTTCACACTTAATTTAATACCAGCGTAGATCCAAATCCTAGGCTCTATCAAGCGTCCAAAGGGATCAAATCTCTTCTTAGGTATCCATTGATTTGATTCAAACCAAAAGACACATCTTTTTATTTAAGGTCCACATATAATATTTTATTATTAATATTTAATATTATTGATGGCCCACATATAATATTTATTATTATTTTTTATTTTGTTATGAATTAACATTACAACATTTCCCTATACATGGTTTTAAAACCATATGCAAGGCCCTCCTACAACCATGGGTTGTTTAGGAGGCCTTGCACATGGTCTTAAAACCATTTGCAAGGCCCTCCTAAACCATGTACAATAAAACTATGGGTTGTTTAGGAGGCCTTGCACATGGTTTTGAAACCATAAAACATGTGCATAAAAACCATGTGCATGGTTTTAAAACCATAGTTTTAAAACCTTGTGCACATGGTTTTAAAACCATGCACATGGTTTATGATTTTAAAACCATGTGCAAGGCCAACATTTTTTATTATTTTGTTAAATAAAAACATTACAACATCTCCCCCATATTGTGTTTTTTTACTCACCCATATGTTTTCATGGATAATTAAATTTTTACTTTTTTATTGTTTTGTTAGGTAGGAAGATTACAACATTGGTTTTTTTTCTTGCCGACATTTATTTTGGCCTATAATTAAAAAAATTATGATATCCCCCATACTAGGCTCGCCTCTTGGCGCAATCACTTTTATATTTATTTTTTCATTTTACTTTTAATAAAATTATATTCTTAATTTATTTATAAATGACACTGGTTTTAAAGTACACTCTTTCTTCATGAATCTACACTCATTATTCTAAGTTCACTAAGATATATTCTTAATTTTTTATAAAAATACAAATTAAAAAAATTAAAATTTCAAATTATATATATTATAAATAATTGTTACTTTAATTTAATTACCATGATCAATCTTAAACCTAATTTAACTAGCGTCAAGATGGATGCAATTTCTTCAGGTGTAAACTTTTTTTTCTCTTAAATTTTTAACTGGTTTAAAAAATTTATACTCCAAATATTTTGATCCTTTATTTGCCACACATAATTGGGTATATTTTTTGATAATATTTTATAGTATAAATCTATTAAAAAATACATAAAATTTTAATTTAGGACATGTTTTTTTAATTTTTTTAATTTGGAAAATAACTTTTTAGTTTTAGGTTACGCGGATATGTTTAGTTTACATTTTTTGTTTATGTTTTTATAATATGTTAATAACATTATATTCTTAATTTATTTATAAATGGCACTTTTTTTTTTCCCAAGAAAAAATTCGTAAATATTTTATTCACATTCAACAGATGGCCCTCAAAGTCCATTTTACAAAAACCAACTAAGAAGTTGTCAATACAATCAGTTACTTGCCTCAATGTTTACCAATACTTATCAACAGAAAAGAGTTCAAATATGAACAGCCATGCAGCAAAAATAAGTCTGATCATAGCAGAATTTTTTCATCATTCTTGATCACTCAAGTCAGATAAACTGTGAATCGGATGGTGATCACAAGCAAAAACAGACCAGAGCAAAACTAGCTGGCTGAAAAAGTCTCTAAATGTATGAAAAAAATCAAAGTTGATCAATAATCAGTAGCTAATAAATTGGCCAATCCCAGGCCATTTCAAAGAAAAAAATTCATATCCTTTACAGCGCCAAAACAAAGAGGCCATCAGCCCGCATGTCATGCTCTTAGTATGTTTGCTTGATATCACCAGAAGTAAGATGAAGCATAATAATTTCAGCCAAGGCATCATATATCAAGGGTGCCACAAATCAGGAATTTCAGAAATTCCCAAGCATAAAAATCTCCAAAAATAACCAGCAAAGTATTCAAAAGAATTTGACAAAAACACAGAAAGCATGAAGCCCTCATCAGAAAAACAGTCAAGTAAACTGCAAATTACACATCTCACAGAACATATTAGAAAACCTGAAAAGTTTCCACAATTTCTGCCCCTCTTTGTTCACATGTAAACCAAGATCCTTCAAGAATGCTGCCACCTGCTTTAGCCAATGAATCTGCTTTGAAATTCCGTTCCCTATAAATGTGTTTGAAAGACACATAATCAAGACTGTCAGCTAAACAGTGAACATCTTGAAGAATCATGGCTAGTTCAAGATTTAATAATCATTACTTACCTGATACCCAATTGATACTGGGAATACCCAAAAACTTGAATTTTATCCAAATTATGCTTCCGGGTCAGCCTAAGGAGAAGCTCAAGTGCACATAATTCTACATAATTATTAGTACCCAAGCCTAAAACTGCTTTGAAAGAAACATAATGACTATCAGATATGAACAAGATACCTCCAGCCCCACAAATCATTGGGTCCCCAGCTGCAGATCCATCAAAGTAACCCCAGGCATAAGTTTTATCAATTTCTTCCACAAAAATTGATCTAATAGAGACCACAAATAAGGACTGTGGTAAATTCTTCAACAAACCCATGCTATAGCTTGATACTTCTGCATGAGTTGTGACAAGATCCTGAAAACAAGATCGGTTTCTTGCTTTCCATATAAACCAAAGAACAATGATAGGTAGGGATTTGATAAGTGCCACATCTGATAGAAAACACCAGTTTTTAAGACAAGCAGACATGGATTCTCCATACCATAAATTATTAATTTTCAAATGAACCTCAATAATTGACCAAATAGATTGAGTAAAAGGACATTCTACTGCAATATGAAAATTGGATTCACAGCTCTGTTTGCATAAAAAGCATCTTCCAGGACCTTCTCTACCCCTGAAGCAAAGAACATCCCAAGTCAATGCTTTACTAGAAAGAAGAAACCCACTAAAGAATTTTGTTTTTAGGGGACACTTCATCTTCCATAAGACCTTCCACCACCAGACCGATTTCACTTCTCTATTAATAAGCACAGCATAACCGTCTTTAGGAGAATACTTGCCTGTTTTAGATAAATTCCAGATAAGACAATCATCTACAGCAGAAAGTCTAACATGGCTAGACTTGAGAATGGAAATATATCCATTCCAAGCAGCAATCTCATGAGGGTCAAAAAATCCAATGGATTCTGCAGATAACCATTTTTGAGACATCAAAACAGAACCTAGAATTCCAATATCAGAAAGAAAATGAAAACCAGTCAAATGTAATCTTTCTAACATAGGAATAGAAAGGGCATGTCGCCATTTATAGCCAGACCATGGATCTAAACCAATACGAACAACATTGCCAGTACCAATTTTCCAGACCAGAAAATTTCCAATGAGATCGAAAGCCCATATAACAGCTTTCCAGCAAATAGAAATATTCTTTTTCTTTTTAATAGTAGATCTTATCCAATCCAAAATATTCATTGGATAAATATATTTTTGTATTGCTATCTTAACCTATAAACCTGAACCATGAATGATATTCCAGACATTTTTTGCTACAAGAGCCTTGGCAAATAAAACAGGGACTTTAAGTCTTCATCCACCTAAAGATTTAGGCATAGCAAGAAACTTCCATGATATCCAGGGTAAACCTGAAGAGTTCTGATTACGATCCCAAAGAAAATTAAAACGACGCTTTCTGATTTTATCTATTACACCCATAGGTACCCAGAAATGCATCCAATAGACTGGAATGGCCTCTAAAACAACTTTAATCAAAATCATCTTTCCTCCTTTGGACAGCCAACGGAAGCTCCAATTCTGAATCCTTTGTTCAACTTTAATAATCAGCCAATCGCAATCCCTAATAAGATATTTGCATGGTTTAAGATAAAAACCAAGGTACTTCATGCCATGTTCAATTCTATCAACAGGGAAACTGAAGATATTATGTAATGTAATAACTTCATAATCTTCCATACAGGAGAAGTATAAAGAAGATTTATTATCATTTATTTGCATCCCATATGCCTTACAGAAATGCATTAAAATCTCATAGAGAGTAGAAAGAGACTGTTCAGAACCATCATTAACCATGACAATGTCATCCACAAAGAGAACATGAGTTAAAACGGTATTATTACCAACTCATTATTCTAAGTTTACTAAGATGTATTTTTAAAATTTCTTATAAAAATACAAATAAAAAACATTAAAATTTCAAATTATATATATTACAAATCATTGTTACTTTAAGTTTAACTACCATATTTTATCTTAAACCTAATCTAATTAGCTTCAAGATGGATCCAATTTCTTGAGGTGTAAACTTTTTATTAGCTTAAATTTTTAACTTGTTTAAAAAATTTACACTTCAAATGTTTTGATCCCTTGTTTGCCAGATATAAATGGATTATTTTTTTATAATATTATATAATATAAATATATCAAAAAATACATATTTTTAAATTTAGAACATAATTTTTTTTTTTAGTTTAGGCAGATATAATTAGTTTACATTTTTTGTTTGTGTTTTTATAATATGTTAAGAACAATAATTATATTAAGAAAGCATTTCCTCCATAAATAACTCTTTGTGCAAAAGATATACAACAAAAATATAACTTTAATATATAAGACCATATCTAAAATGTGAGTGAATCTTAATATAGAACCAAATGTAAGTGAATCTTATAATTTAATATTTACTATTACTTATTAATCGGAACAATTTGGATAGAATGAAATCAAACTATACCCACCAAGGACTAGCATAGAAAGTTCAAAAAACTTACAAAAGAAAGATAAAAGATAGGAAGTTACCAAATTGTTGGGGGGACAGCATGTAAAGTCCAAAGAACTTACCAAATAAAGATAAAAGATAGGAAATTACCAAATGGTTTAACAAAAAGTGGAGGCACGGTCACTTACAGGTCCACTCAATGTTGAGCACATGCATAAGCCGTGAAACCCGCCGCGGATCAACTATAGATCGATCTCTATAAAAAAGAACGGTAAGCCGCTGAAGGATAAGTACGGCAACCATAACGCAAACACCACTAACCTGCACGCAACCCTAATGGCATTTCGAAAACCGGCCGCTCAGTACCCTAACCGAAATCTCGAATGCCCTTGGCGGCTCTCAAATGGTTGAGAAATATAGTAAACCTTTCTCAATCCTCATGAAAACCGTCGACAAAAAACGTCAAACCTGTTTACGGTCTTTAATGGAACAGCTGGCAAACCCTCGGCTGGGAAATCCAGAAAACCTTAAACGATCTCAATCCTCATGAAAACCGTGGACTAAAATCCTCGTACCTGTTTACAGCCTTTAATGGAACAGCTGGAAGAACAGAAACCCTCGAGGAAACATTCTTTTTTTCACCGTTTACACATACCTCACCCCTGTCAGATTCACGGGTTGCAGACTGCAGTTAGCGCAGCACCAGCGAAGCATGGATTCACCCTCCATGATATTTGTCATTTTTCTTTCGAATTTAGCAAGAGGACTCTTCATTCTCCATTCAACGATTCTGAGACATAACTGCCTATAAAGTTAATTATTTATTTATGTTAGATATATTAGACATAAAATTAATAAAAAAAAATTCTGCAAAGTTTTTTTATTTGCTGGCTAGAAACTATAATGTTTTTTATTTGTTGGGTCAGTTTTTGGTATGAGAAATTATAATCTTGAAATATATCTGAAATATATCTGGTCTGGGCTGCACCAACTCTTGGTATGGTTGAATTTAGATGAAAGTAGCCCATTTTAATCTAGATGTAACCCACCTTAACAGTTTACTGTACATAAGGGATCTTAGAGTGGTAAATAAGAAGATCTTACTGGATGAATTATTCCTATTTGGGGTCTGGAGTCAAACATCTGAACCTGTATTCCCAAGCCCTAATTTAAGGATATAGTTTCGGTATTTTAAATTTTCGTATAATAATATAAATTTGAACCCTACAATAACATAATTGTGGCATCGATTCTCTGCTGACGTTGCCATTGCAGTGAAAGCATAATCTGAAGAACAACTAACGTTCTCTACACCGCGGTGCGATGGAACGTGCAAAGCGTGAACAGAACCACTGGAATCTCTTGCCGTTGGAGACCCTTTGGTTGCCACTCCTCAAACGTCATCTTTATCTTCCAAATTTAATATGGAACGTGCAACAATTCCTTCCCTTTCGTCTTCCAAATTTAAAATGGAACGTGCAACAATCCCTTACCTTTCGTTTATTAAGAAGTTACGTTGATGTGCAAAGTACGTTCATGTGTAAATGCTTTTCAAAGATTGTACGTTGACAATTAATTAGTAAAATTTGCAAAGAACTGGATTGACTAAGGGTTAAAGAATGAGACATATAGCTACCATGAACATTGTAAATGTCACTTACCAATCGCTATAAACATTGTAATATGAAGAACAAATACCGTTCTCTGCGCTGCCATGGAACGGGCAAAACGTCAGCAGAGCCATAAAGCCATTGGAACCTCTGGTTGTTAGGAGACTTTTTGGTTGTCACTCTTCAAAGGCAAAAGCTATCTATTGAGTTGCAAAGCATTTAATGCAGTTGCAGTAAGCTTCATGATAGATGAGCAGCTCAAAATCCAACCATCATCAAGCTTACTAAACCTCATTAAATACAGCTCAATAAATAGCTTTTACCCTCTTCAAACCTCATCTTATCTTCCAAATTTAATATAGAAATTCCTTCCCTTCGGTCTTCCAAATTTAATATGGAACGTGCAACAATTCCTTACGTTTCGTTTATTAAGAAGTTACGTTGATGTGCAAATGCTTTTCAAAGATTTTACACTGACAATTAATTAATAAAATTTGCAAAGAATTGGGTTGACTAAGGGTTAAAGAATGAGACACATAGCTACCAGGAACATTCTAAATGTCACTTACCAATCACTATACACATTGTAATGCAAATATCGAGAAAGTAAGAAAAAATGCAAATATCGAGAAAGTAAGAAAAAGATGAAATTGAGGGTAGAGAAGGCAACTATAGAATGATATAATTTAATATTATTGTAGCTACAAAATCCAAACGATCATGTTTGCAATCTTTGTGGCTTTTTGTGTTCATATAATTTATTAAAAATATTTAAACAAATAAGTACATCGAGACCATAGTGGTGATTATGAAATAATACCCATATGAATATGTTAAGACCTATATGAATATGTTAAGAATTGAATTCATGACTTATAAGGTGTGAAGTCACTTATATAAACCCCAAAATTGTATGAGTACGAAACTAACTATGTACTGCACCTTAGTTTTGGATGGATTTGAAAATCCTTTTTCAAATCGTTAGATTATTAGTTCCTCAGTTGTAACATCTCCAAATTTCGTAATATTTTTTTTAAAATTAAAGGGTTAATTGCATTTATAAAGGATAAGTAAATCAATACAGTTTTTAACTTGTGTTTAGTGATTTATCCATTGAACATAAATGACTCATTACAAACACATTATGGTGTGACTTATCGTTATGATGACCCTACTTTACTTATCGTTAAGTCATGAAAGAATATCATATTTATTTTCCGTCTTGGTGTACTTGCTCGTTATGTTTCCCCTTCTGTTTGACAACCTGTGGACTCTGTTAAGATGCTAGGGAGATGGGTTACAGGTGTTACTTAGCTGTTATGGCTAATGTAAAACCATGTGTAACCTTTTGCAGGTGTTGATGGTGGAGGGCTTGGAGCAGCCTATTTAAAAAAAAACTAAGCTAAAGGATAAATAACTATTCATGAATAAGGGTGAGCACTTGACTAGAACTAAAGCTTTCTCTTACCATATGATAAACTAGCATCACATATAAATATACAAAGGGCATAAAAAAAGATTAAGATGGTTTGGAAACTATGGAATTTGGGTTTGTAATATCTATAATTTAAGTGGCATTGAAAAGGCCACATGATGGCTTTATCGCATTTAGGTGGAAGGAATTGGTGTCAAATCGAAAACCCTAAGGGTTTAACTCATCCTGGTACTTTCCTTCATGTTGCATTGTCTTTTCTCCTCCACTGTGGAAGAGCTGAGAGTCTTTGCCTTCGACTCTCGGCACTGGTCTTTGGCTCTGAGCGTGCTCTTGGCCCTTTTCTAGCTTATGATGCACCCAAACCTTGTATGGGCACCAACAGTGGTATCAGGTTGGAAATTTGACCAACAATACCTATTTCTTTAGTATTAAAAATATGGGTTTCCTGCGTAGCTACCGTTGATTCAACAGAGGTAAGTTCTACTTTTTTTTTCATTATGGTTTCTTTTTTCATTATATTGTTTCTAGAATATAAATTGCGTTAGGGGTTCTCACTAGGGATTACTGCGTTGGAATTGGAAAAAGTGTTTTTGGAGGTGAGCTCATGGTCTCGTAAAACCTGATACCCCACACCTTTCCTCCTTTGGATTTGTTGGTTGTGACTCCATGGATCCAAGGATGGGCCCGTCTGCTTATGTATGGGAGTTGTTTATGTGTTTCTTTCTAATGGAAAACTTGTTAAACCTTATGGTTATTTAGCCCTATGGCACTTTTGTTTTTATAAAAAACAATATCCCTTTGTGGTGGAGTCTGAAGGGGACTATATTAGAAGCATTACTTGTTAATATTGTTAAATTGAAATCTTGCAGAGTTTTGTTAAGGTTGCAATGGAAACACTTTCCTCGAGGTTTAAGATTTTTTAACTACCTTATGGCTACAAAAAGGATGTGTTTGCTTACTCTAATTATCTCGCTTTGTATTTTGTTTTAGATCTCTCATCTTATAAATTATTTGTTGTTATAAACTTCCCATGAGGGTTTTAATGTATATTGTAAAAGGTGATGAAATTAAGGCATTGAGGCCACTGCAATGTCAATAAATTCTTTATGTAGATGCCACTGTGTTTTTAGATATGAACTATCAATTCATTGTTTGGTTAAGTAAAGAAGCTGTAAGGCCTTTGTGTTGAGTCTAAAAGGAATATTGTTTCTTTAATTTCTGAATAGTTGGTTTCTTGCAGACAAATGTGCCTTTATGAGATTCGAACTCTTGTTCTATAGATTAGTGGTTTTAAAAAATTTAATGAACGATTTCACTAATGTGTGAAGAAATTCATGGATAGTATATACGTTTTATTACAACATTTATCCATGTGGATTTATTTGATAATGTAGTTTTAAACTTTTGTTTTGACTTAAAGGCCTCAATAGGTTTTGATCTCGTGACATGTTGATTACTAAACGATATTAAACTTGTTTTGTTCAATGTGGATTTTGATAAGGTTTAGTTATTGTATATTGTATATTATTGTTTAAACCCTAGCTTCTAATAAATGATTTAAATGGTTTGGCTCGATTCGAGTTGTAGTTTATCATAAATTAAAATATGTTTTTCGGTCATATTATAGTATTACTGTGAATATAATTATATATACAAAATATAATCTAAATAATGTTTTCTTACATATGTTGATCAATAGATATTATTTATATTTTAGAATACATGTTTTCTTATTACTAATAAAGAAGTGGAATCTATGGATTCTTGTTAATGAGACCTAGTGGGATTGAATTCGATTCCTATGTAAACTTTATTTGTTTGTTTAAACCCTAGTTATAACTTTAGTTTATATATAAGAAGTTCGGCTACAATGGAAGTTTTTCTTAACTCTGATCCTAAACATTATTTTAATGGACAAAGAGATGGAAAAGAAATATAATAATAAAATACTAATTAAGTGAACCTTATTATAATTAGTGATAAGTGGCAACTCATGAGGGTTTTGAATTCAGGTTGGAAACTTAGAAGTTTTAATTAGATTTAGGAGTGTATTAAGTAAGAACTGGGTGAAAAGAATGCATTGTTTACTTAACCAATTGTTATGATAATCTATGAATTAAAGAAAATCAGTATAATGAACCTATAAACTGATTATAATATCCTAAAAAAATATCTATGGGGCTGATGCACAATCATGGACTCCTTTAAAGACACTTAAGATGCCACATAATATTGGAAAAACCTAGAACCTCTAACTTTAGGTGAGAATTAGGGGTACTTCCATAATGTATTTGAAGATGAAGTAAAAAGAAAAAAAATAGGAAATTGAATCAGCTTTCATAATATATAACACTTATTCATAAAAAATGTGTGTAAATGATTATAACATTAGTTTTTGTGAAATTGGGTTTTCAAAATTTCAGCACATCATAACATATATGTTTGTGCAGGTGCAACAATATATGAGGTAAATGATGTCAATTTTGGATAAACTCTTGCAGACATGTAAAGGACATATGCTCATAGTGAAACACTATTTATTCATAATTTTTCATGACTTTTTTTTTATTAACTATTGAAGTTAGAAAAGCTCGAAATGAAAACGTTATGTGCGGGTGCAACACTTTAGAGGAAAAAATTAATAAAATGTTTGATTTCTATATATAATATTGTAGAGCTTTCTCTCTTCTAGTGCACCATATAGTTTTCTCGACAAATGGTGAAGTTAATCAAAAGTTATATAAAAAACAATCAATGTATCTATTTTTGAAAACTAATGTTTGTCATTTAGAAAAATAATAATAAATAATTAAAACATACATTTGAAGGAAAAAATTAAATATTCAGAATCATAAGATCGTACTCTAAAATATTTTAAATTTTCATTAAAAAATATTGTGTTTGTCAACTTAGCAAAACACGCCATCGAAACTGAGCATATTGATAGAATACTAAAAGACAGGAAATAGTCCTCATTTATTTGTCGTAGACAATAGATTCAATATTTCAAATCTAATTCCAAACATAATGCCAAACCTTATTCCCGCCGAGTTTTTAAATTTTGAAAACATGCATATGCGTTATAGCTTTTTGATATCGCATATGTGATTCATATCCCATATACGATATAGCGTATATGCGATTCATATCACATATGCGTTATAACACATATGTGTTTTTCCTTAACTATATTGGTACGAGAGTCAAAAAGAGTAAATACCAAGTGGAGAGTGTTTGGGAGAAACCCCATCTAAAATCAAAAGATCATGGTAATTATTGGCCCCTCCAAAGTGATTTAGTGTGGAAAAAGGATGATGCTTGTCCTAAATTTGTGAATGGTTGTGGATAATGAGGTCAAATTATTGGAGGTTCAAGGCGCTTGTTCATGACGCCTAAGACATAGAAGATGACTTTTAGACTTCATGATTGAGTTTTATTGCCTAACCTTTCTCTAAGGATCGAAACTCATATCTAGCTCTAAATTATTCCTAATGGTACCAACACATCTACTATTGCGAGATCATTTATGTTATTTTGAAGCATTATTTTTTTCCATGGACATGCAAAAGAATCTTTTAGGGCCTAAGGACAAGGTGTCATCTCTCGACTATGTTAAGGCTCCATGATGTATACATTGTGCTCGAGAATGGATAAGGGTTTCTCCCAAAATTATGTTTGGGGTATGCTCATGAGGTAATGTATGGTGGATCAAATTTCATTCTTAAAACTATATTCTAAGAAGTTTTCTTTATGGTACAAGGCCTAGGCTTCCTACCTTAACAATGTCCAAGAACCATGGATTGATATCTACTATCCAAAACCTTCTAACGACATCCATGCCACCACTCGAAGGAAAGGGTGACTTCAAGAGGTCGTGGCTCTTCATTTGAGTTGTTGTTCATGTTCATGGATTCCTAGAAGTTTTTTTAGAGTACAATCCTAATGTTTACTCCCCCAACAATGTCTAAGGCCAAACGACACATACCTAGTGATTGTAAGTCATATGAGGTGATTTGAGGTATCATTTTAGGCCTTGGATGGATATAATATTCCTTTATAGACTAAATCTTGTGTTTACTTTGTCAACCATATGTAAGGCCTTGAGAACCATGTCTACTATTTAAAACCTCTCAATGGCATGATTATCCCCATTTTTTGCATACGGATACCATCAATAGGTCCTCTGTGGTAGTTTGAAGTGTCCTTATTGACCTTCAATGACTAAGAGATTCATTTAGGGACAAAGGCTTGGGTTTCCTCCCATTTCCATGCATATGGCCTCGATACCCATAACTACTGTAAACAAAATCACCAATCAATCACATATCCTTAATCTAAGGCCAAAGACCCCGTAGAGTGGTCATGTGTGGCGGCTTGATACATTATTCTTTATTTTGAATCCTTGGAAGCTTCCTTAAGTGTCTACGACCTAGGTTTCACGATCGCTCAACCATGGCAAAGGTCTGTAAATCCATCATTAGTGATTAAAACAACCTAATGGGGTCAATCCCCACACAAAAAGGTAAGAATGGCTTCAAGAGGTAACATATGGTGGTTTAAGGTGTTATTGGTGGTCCTATATGCCTATAATCTTCATTTAAGGCCTGAAGTAGAGGTTTCATCCCTTGACAATGTCTAAGACCCCATGGCCCTCCATCCCACTTATATTTATTCCCCTCCCACCAATCCCTTCCCTTTATATTTGTCCTCCCTCCATACCCCCTTCATATCTCTCCCATACCCATCCCTCCCTTCCCTTATATTTCTCTTCCCTTCATCCCCCCCACCATATATGTCCCCTACCCATCCCTCCCTCCCATGATTCCCTCTACAACTTCATCTCCCTCCTTTGACTCCCCCCCCCCCCTCACATTAACCAATGTAATGTTGGGCCATGATCCACTCGATAGACTGTCTGAATGGAATATTGGTGTCTAAATGATATTATAATGGGATAAGGGTGCCATTATAGGTTTTTGGATGGGAGGGATGAGTCTCTAGACATTCACTATAGTCATGGAAGAGTAGACAATAAGTCCCTAAATCCACACACATGCCTTATAGACGGAATATTTGGCCTTTAGTGGGATATGGGTGTCATTATGAGGTTTTATGCACTAAGGATGGGTGTCAGGGTCTTAACCATGGTAATGGGACAATAGTGTAACATAAACAAGTATTAAACCACTACACATTCCCTTTAAACGAGATATTTAGCCTTAATATGGGATATATGTGCCATTAGTCTATTTTATTAAATGAAGATTGTTCAGGAGGCATTGACCATGGTCATATAGGAACCATTATGAATATTTCCAGACATGAGATAATTCTATAGACACTACCATGGTCCAAGGATAGCTCTGGAGGTCTTCACCATTGGTATGGGGTCCATTATAAGGTTATAGACTTTTAACATATTTAAGTCCATAGAAATTTTTA
>LPNX010967221.1:295258-346219 GCA_001517045.1 Pseudotsuga menziesii | reverse complement strand
TTAATTAGTTAACTTAATAAAATTCGCAACTCACATCCCTTTAATTAATTAATTCCCTTCCCCCTTTGCCGGAGTATGCTCTGACCGATCTTCGATCAGAATACCCAGAAATGGCATTGGATCTCTAACCCCACAAGAGGAACTTAACTAAAACTTTTCCCCATAACCAATGCACCGGCGTTGTTCGATAAATACCGAGGCATGTGGGCAAATTCCAAGTGTGGGCGCCGGGCTACCTAATCTGGGCACTGGTAGTTAAGTTATTGAACACTTACCTTTGACCCCAGACAGGTCCGTCATGTCTTCAAACGGAGCCACTGAAGGTATTACCGGTTAGGACATCCAGCCACCATAAGCAAAGATCACAAGCAAAAAACTCTTAAAATCTACCAAGAGCACTTGCAAAACCTAATACTCACTAGCTTAAATTCCTAGACTTTATTTCACGCACTTATTTGACTCCATAAGGCACTGTTCCTTTGTTATATTTGATTAATTTTTTATCTTGATCAACTGTCTATGGTCCATTTCAATTGATTATATTTGAATGGTTAAGTTATAAGTCTGGAATCTTTGCTTATATGTGTGATCTCTTGTTAGCAACGTGGATTGCTTTTGATTTAATTTCATATTCATAATAAACAAACACTTCAAATCATAATAACTCCTAAACAACACCCATCCGCATCCACAACTAATCAAAACACTTTAACAACTTAAGAGCCATAGAAACTCTTTTGTAGGGACTACCCCCGTTGGCTTCGTTAGGAGTTAGCCTAAACGAAGGATCTAGGAGTAGGTGACAGTACCTAGCTCTGTGCTTGCCCCCAAGGTCACACCTCTCCCACTTTCTCAAGTGAGGAGACATCTTTCGGAAGATTTTTGTTGCTGGTGTGCAATCGGCGGACAACAGACCTATTTCCTTTCACAGGTCACATATATGTAGTGGTTTCCCCAAAAAATAATGAATGGGGTTCTGACTATTGGTTGGCATGTTGCTTAGAGGGGAAACAAACCATTCTCGAACTTGTTACAAATGATGAAAATATTGAATTCCCAACTGGCTCGATGGTTATAAAAGGGGAGTACTTGACACTAGCAACACAACTAAAAAGGAAGGGTGGGTATGTATATCAGAATTATAGACCAAGATCTATTGTATAACACTTCACCAACCTAGTAGTTGGTATAAACATTAAATTGTGCACACTTTAGAACAACAATCGGTCACATGTACAATATTTCCTACCTCATATAGAGCACGAAAGATTGATGGACACCATCGGTAGTAGAGATGATCTAGATGGCCTACTCAAGTGAGTGCATTGTGAGGTGTTACTCGATTGTAAAGTGAGACTAGATTGTCAAGTGCATTATTTAACCTTTAAAGTGCATGCTGAAACACAATTTCAATTATTTAGCCTTAGTAAACATGTGATTGATGGATACCATTTACACTATAAACACGATCATACAACCTCTGGTGAGTTATCTATAAATCATGTTTGCACATTTTCATTGGGTTCTCTTTATTTTCTTATGAGAGTACTAATGTTTATCCTTTCATGTTCCCATGATACAAACACCATCTATGGAAAATTGGAGGCACCAAGAACAATCCAATGTCTTGAGACACCAAAAAATAAAAATTGGAAAATAAAATGCTCTCAAGCTGTTGAAATTTAATTTTTTTTATGTTTTTTATATTAATGTACATTTAATTACATTGTTGGGTCAACTCTTGCAACTCTAGCATTGGTGGGTCAACGCATGAAAACCATCAAACGTGGCTATGTTGGTGGGGTTCCCATATCAGTATTTCCCATACAGGCTTGTAGGAGACAACAACATGCAATTTTTCTGCTCCATTTTTTTTCCTCTACCAGACCCAAAGCCAATGAGTGTCCCTGTTGCACCTGCAACAATTTCCCAAAATTCTAAAAAAATTTAGGACCCTCCTTTACTTTGAATTATGTTGGTTCTTTCTTGATTTCAGCCTATTGATTTTTGGCCTATGGATTTTGAAGCATCTTCTAGCCTTTTGGTTGCTGTAAATTGAGTGGTTTTTTCTCTTTCAATGCTTAAAAGGATCCCATCTTCAATTAAGTTCATCATCATCTTGCAAATCTTTCAAAGCCTGGTGCAATCGGGAGTTAAGTCTTTCATCTCTTTCGCCGTTGCGGGCGGTTTGATGATCTTCCTCCCGCCGTTGCGGATCGTTTTCAAGTCTTGGACTTTTGTTTTTGCCCCGACCATTTCGGGTGGGTTTGGAATCCTCCGACCGTAGCGCGTGATTTTGACTCTCCGACGTGGCGGACGGGTTTTGGTTCTCCTCTGTTTCGGACGGGTTTTGATTCTTCATCGGAGGAATGGGAAGTTGTCCTCGTCCGACATTTCGGGCGGTTTGTTGATCCCCCCTTCCAACGTTGCGGACAGTTTCCGGAAGGGGGACTTTATATGATGATCCTATGTTTTGTTGTCGCCCAGCGGTATAGCGGAACGATTGACCATCTCTTGCTCCGACGTTGCGGAGGGGTCCGGACTTTTGTGTCCGCCGACGCCCGACGACGGTGATTCAAACATTATATTTATCCGTCGCGGGGGATTAAGTATAGGAAGTTGTCCGCCGTTGCGGAGGGAAGAAAGTTCTGATTGCCCGACACAGTTTCAGTTCATGCCCAATAGAATTTTTCTCGCACTTGTGGCAGTTTTCAATATATACGGGGCGACAAACGGGGTTTTGGTATTGTTTTTGAGCGCTGTCGCGGTATTTCGAGCTGTCGATTTTAGGAACGCGTGAGGATCTAGCTGTTGGTGTACCTGCGTCCAAGTGGCAGGAGGAGAACTCTAACCGGCATCAGCACACTCATTTGTTTGATTTCCAGGTAGGATCTTTACACTCTAACATCGGGTTTTTTCAAGGTTTCGACTAAGGGATTTATGTATTGGTTTGAGTATCTCTAGAATTAGATCCCCGTAGTCTTTTTCGCTCACCCGAGGATTTTTTCCCCCACAGCTAGGTCTGTCATAATCGTTTACCTGGCGGTTTACGCCCGTGTTGTTAGGGTTTCCTGCCGGATAGCTTTGGCGGTTAGAGGAGGGGGAGTCTTTGCCTTTTTAGAGCCCTTGTTTATTTTTGTCTCTGCCATTTCAGTCTCGCCCTGAGCATAGTGAGGGAAGGCAAGGTGCAGGTGGCCGTCATGCCCCCTGCACCTGGTTTAGTAAGGATGAGACCCGTCGGTATTTTTGATGGGGTTTCTGCCGAGGTTTGGATATTGAATACTTAGTCGGTCAATTTTCCTAATGGGTGTACCTATTTTTCGAGCCCTAAGCCCTGCGCGCGCCGTGCAGTTTGTCATTGCAGGCTACCTTGAAATCCTAGGGCCGCGCCACTGTTAGTATCTAAGTTCTGGGGAAGCATGAGTAGTGGTGCTGATGGGAGCTCCCTATTCGAAAAGTGGTTGTGGACTCCCGCGGTTGATAATCACACCGATGTAACTACCATGTCCACGAGTAGCATAAGCTTTCGTCGTTTTTTATTTATCCTTACTAAAGCCATATCTAATTTCGGAAAGCTGTAGTTGTGCCTTGAGTTTAAAAGTTATGCATTTGCATTACATATCGTTTGGTTGGAAAATGGCATCCTATGAATGGATGTAATTTTGATGCTAGGCCATTTAATGAATATTTCCATTTTGATTTTACACCACATTAAGACCTGGCTCATTATAGTGCAGTGGCAGACTGAGTCCATTTTGTGCTGATAGTTTTGATAGACAAGGCCTGGCGAGATTGTGTGTACATGTGTTGGCCTATTTCTTATTTACACATTAACATAGGATAATAGCCCATTGCAAGATATTGCATGACTGGTTCAATCCTTCAGCTTGAAGGGCTTAGGTCTGAATATCATTATAGTCATGATACTGCTGCACAATGTTCACAAATTTGAATTGCTTAATATCATGATGTTTACAATTGCAGGAAGAATTTACAATGTCCAAGAGACAGAAGAAGAAGGCCCCAGCAGTGGAGGAGGTGCCAGCACCAAACACAGAAGCAAAAACTGAGTACATCTATGAAGACACCCAATGTGTCATGGGGGTTGAGCCTGAATACAAATGGGGAGATATATACAGGATGATTTCCCGCAGGGAATTCCCAGATATGGGTCTTGAGGAAGCACCCATTTACACAAACATAGAAAAATCTGCCATTATGAAAGTTGCCACCAGGCCCGAGCTGTTTCCATGCCTGGAGGTGATGAGATGGGTTCTACCAAATACCAACCACAACTCAATGCTTATGTGTAATGTCGAGGGCCAGGGTTATGTCGCCTTTAGCCCTGGGTATGTGGCCTTAGGTTACCACCTGCCGGAGCCTCAGCTTTTCCTGACAAATGAATGGCTGGACAGCCTTAGGATGGATTTTGTAGAAACCATGAAGAGAATGCTCTTGCCAGGGAAGCTATACCGACATAGAGCAACTGAAGAATATGACACAGCCAGTCTCAGACCTACTTACAGATTCATATCTCTAATGTTGAATAGTATCTTCGGGAGAGCAAATGGCAGACTATTCAAATTCGAGTGGATACCCCTGATGTTCTATGTGGCCACAGAAGGCACGATCTTCAACTGGGAAAGTATAGTATCAAGCAGTCTCTCCTCTTGTGTGGCTGCAGCTTTGGAAGGAGAAGCCAGGAAGAGGTCTGAGTTTTATATGAGCTCCATCCTGATAGATTGCATACTTTGTCATGAGCCTTTCCCAGGCCTCCAGTGTGTATGGGATAAAGACAGAATGCCTGTATATGCGGCCTACAAATCTCTAGGGGCTCATCTATATCACAGTCACTACAGAGAGGTCTGTGAGCAGTTCCTCATGCCATTATACGCACTCATCTTCCGAAAAGAATGTGATTGCATGTCAGAAGATGCTATGCAGGTCATTGATGAATATGGAGATTACTTTCTGACTGAAAATTGTATGTATATCAGGATGTTTGGAGGGTCAAAGACCCCTTTTTTGCTGCCCAAATATGCTACAGATTATATAATCCACAAGGAGGCAGTCAGACAAGTATACATTGATGGAGTTGGTCACTTCTTGTTCTAGTACAAGAAGACTGCCTATCCCCCCCTTCCATTTAAACTGGGAAATTATAAATTCACAAATGTAAAACAAGTGCCCGAGTTCATAGAAGAACTAGGGAAGTTCCACTTTGGTGAAATGACTTTTCGAAGGAATGATACTCATGGCAGAGTAGCGGAACACTGCAAGAAACACAAGGTGACCTACGAATACAGCCATCATTTCGATAGCGATGAATCAGTTTACAGGATGGCTCCAAATATGACAGAGCTCCGCAAGAGATTCAAACCTAAGCAATCCACCAAGGGTGGAGAAGGATCTGAGCAAGAGAAGGCTGAACAAGCTAGGGCTGAAGAAGAAGCCAGAACAATAAGAGAAGAAGCTCATAGGTTGGAAGAAGAGACTGCAGAATGGCTGCGAAAAGGAGAAGAAGAAAAGAGGAAAGCTGCCCAAGAAGAAGCTGAACGAGCAAAAGAAGCAGACAAAGAAAAGGAAGGAGCTTCTAGGCAAGCAGCCGAAGAGACCCAGAGAAAGTTGAACGAAGAGCTTCAGAGGCAAGAAACTGAAAAGATAGAAGGAACAAAACAGCAGGCTTCCGAAACACAAGCGGGGCAGAGCCAAGGAGAGGAAAACCCTGAAGTGCAGATCCTTCAAGTGCCCGCCACCATTACTCCTTCAACCTCTACGCTTCAGTTAGTACCCTTCGTGCAGAAAAGGGGGGAGGAAGTCCCTGACTTTACCACAGTATATTATGACAGGGCTACCAAAAGAATCATGAGGAGAACAGAGAAAAGGATAGAAGCAGAAGGAATGACTAGCAAGATGATATCAGATAAAGCTGTGATGATAGGGACAGACGTAGATCCGAGGTTTACCATAAGTGCCAAGAAGGAAGCCATACATGCTTCAGAAGATAACATAGATCGAATGATGAATGAAATATAATCTACCAAGAAAACCTCCTCTCAGCTGAAGGACACCCTGAGAAAGGAAAGAGAAGAGGGAAATAAACTTAAAAGGAAATATGATCATGTGCTTAGAGAAATGGAGGCTACAAAGAATGAAATCTACGCCATCCAGGTAGCAGTACATGCACAGGAAACAACACAAGAATCCCTGGAAAGAGCACAGCAAGAAATTCTGGTCTTGAAGAATGAAAGAGAACAGATGAGGGCGAAGATAGAAGACCTGGAAGAGCAACAGAATATTATATACGAGTCCAATGCTGCATATGTTAAAGAACTAAAAGAGCAACTGGAAGTAGCAAAGGAACAGCAGGTTGATCTGCAGCCGACCAAAGAACACATCCAGGCCCAGAAAGCTAAGGTGCTGCACCTGCAAACTGTTCTAGAAGAAGAAAGATGCCAGATTCTCCAGGTTGATAGCCGATTAGAAGAAATCCTGGAGACTGCTTCTTACTTTGTTGATAGGTCACAAGATATCCTTGAAGTATTGACCACCAGGATGCCAAGGGCAGAGAAAGGTGAGGAAGTCCCAGCAGGACTATCGGACAAGAATAGACAAACCCTTCAGCGAGATTATGAATTGATGGAGTTCGCTATCACTACCACAGAGGACTTCAAGAAAACTTTCTAGAAAACAAAGGGACTTTGCACCGAATTTTTCAGGAGAGCCTTAGTCATTTACAACCGGTGTCAAGTAGAAGCTGAGCAAAGGCTACACGAGTTCCCAGATCATGACTCATTTATAGAAATGTTGCAGAGAAGACAACAAGAGGAGGAGGCCAAAGTACAATGCATCAAAGCCATTGATGAACAAACCCTGAAGATTGAAATAGGCCATACAACCGTTTGTTTGCAGCTCCAAGAAGAACAGGTGAGACTAAATGCAACCAGGGTCAAGTCCATCAAGAAAAAGGCTGAAAAATTTGAGATTAATATCCAATTCTTGGAACCCAATTCCTTTGAAGATCTCGCCAGTGAAGCTGCGGCGTGGAAGAATTTCCTAGAGAGTCAAGCGGGGCCCTCTTAGTGAGAAATCGGTCATTGTAATATTGTAAAAAATTTGTAAAAATTTTTGGGAAAAGGGGAAGCGTTAGGAAGACCAAGGGTTGGGATGCCCAAAGGTCCCTTTGGGCAGCCCAACCATTTCTTGCATTTTGTATAAAGTAGGAGACATAGATAATGAAAGGGATTTTTCCCAGAAATACTGGAGGACTTATTGTAAGAAGAACTACTTCCTTTTGCAATAAAGATTTTAGTTTGCCTGTTGGAGAAATATATGTGAAGTTTCCAAATGCTAACAAATGGATGGCGAAAAGATGAACTACTTTATTTTTCAGCTTGTGTCCACAATTCGTGAGATCGTTCTAACTTAATGACC
This sequence comes from Pseudotsuga menziesii, assembly GCA_001517045.1. Classification (NCBI taxonomy): domain Eukaryota; kingdom Viridiplantae; phylum Streptophyta; class Pinopsida; order Pinales; family Pinaceae; genus Pseudotsuga; species Pseudotsuga menziesii. The sequence goes on along the minus strand of LPNX010967221.1, from coordinate 338,785 downwards.
TATGTCTTGTTAAATGGTTTCTGATTCATTGTATGGAAAATTCACTCACAGTAATGCTTGTGGCTCATATAACAGTTAGCTATCTGATTGTTAGAATATTTTATTGTTCATGTGTTGTAAACATAAATATCAGCTATCTGTAATTTGGTTTATTATACATGGAGATAATGCATTACTCATTAATAATCATTTTGTAGCTCCCTGGGGGTAGGTAGTTAGGTGTTTAGATATTTATTTGTTTTACTTCATAGTTGCAAATGTGGTTTAGATGTTCGAGAACCTAAGACGAGAGGTAAGAACCTGCGCAGTACATTGTGGCGTTCCTTACATTTTTATCACCCTGCATGTTTAAGATAGGCATGTGCATTGCATACATTAAGTCAAAATACAAATTCCGGTGGACCGGGCCGCAACCGGTAAACCCTTGTTGTTACTTTGACCTACGGTAGCCGGACCGCAAACCGGATGGATTCCCTATACCAAACAGTCAGCGGGCTAGTTGGGAACGCTGATTGGGGAGAATCCCTTTCTGTTGTCGCCTGCGAATTTCCAGGCCTCAACAGTCCCTCAATGACATTTTCCTACAACTTTCAAATGGGCATATCTCAGAAACTAGAGCTTTGATCGAAGAACCATCGACTCTGTTGGTATCCTGGAATTCGATTACCTCTAGGTTTCCCTCTCCCTCGTTTTTTCAAGGCCCACTGACTTCATTGTCCTTTGATTTAGTAAACTAGGGTTTTTCTCAGTTTCCTTCAATGCAACTCTATAATTAGGGTTGTGAGGTTATGAGATGGAATGAGGGTTTTGTGACCTCTTTACAAGTAATGATATGGAACTAGAAACACATGTACATGTACAAATTGAAAAACCAACTAGAGTTTCATGAACTACAATTGCATGCTAGAACTAGGGTTGAGGAGTTATGAGATGGAACTAGGGTTTTGTCACCTCTTTACAAGTTGTGAGATGGAACTAGCAACACATATACATGTACAAATTGAAAACCACCTAGGGCTTAATGAACTATAATTTAAATTCTATAACTAGGGTTGAGGAGTTATGAGATGGAAGTAGGGTTTTTTGACCTCTTACAAGTTATGATATGGAACTAGAAACACATGTACATGTACAACTTGAAAACCAACTAGGGTTTCATGAACTACAATTGCATGCTATAACTAGGGTTGAGGAGTTATGAGATGGAAGTAGGGTTTTGTGACCTCTTTACAAGTTATAATATAGAACCAGAAACACATGTACACATGTACAAGTTGAAAATCGACTAGGGTTCCATGAACTACAATTTGCAAGCTATAACTACTGTTGAGGAGTGATGAGATGGAAGTAGGGTTTTCTGACCTCTTTACAAGTTATTAGATGGAACTAGAAACACATGTGCATGTACAAATTGAAAAGCGACTAGGGTTTCATGAACTAAAATTTGCATGCTATAAAGAGGTACATGTACAAGTAATGAGATGGAACTAGAAACACATGTACATGTACAAATTCAAAACCAACTAGGGTTTCATGAACTACAATTTGCATGTGATAACTAGTGTTGAGGAGTTATGAGATGGAATGAGGGTTTTGTGACCTCTTTACAAGTTATGAGATGGAACTAGAAACACATTTACATGTACAAATTGGAAAACCAACTAGGGTTTCATGAACTACAATTGCGTGATGGAACTAGGTTTTTGTGACCTCTTTATAAGTTATGAGATGGAACTATAAACACATGTACATGTACAAATTGAAAATGAACTAAGGTTTCATGAACTACAATTTGCGTGCTATAACTAGGGTTGAGGAGCTATGAGATGGAATGAGGGTTTTGTGACCTCTTTACAAGTTATGAGATGGAACTAGAAACATGTGTAAATGTAGAAATTGAAAACCAACTAGGGTTCCATGAACTACAATTTGCATGCTATAACTAGGTTTGAGGAGTTATGAGATGGAATGAGGGTTTTGTGACCTCTTTACAAGTTATGAGATGGAATTAGAAACACATGTACATGCCCAAATTGAAAAACCAACTAGGGTTTCATGAACTACAATTGTATGCTATAACTAGTATTGTAGGGTATGGTATGGTATATTAGTATGGTATGGTATATTAATATGGTATGGTATGATGTTAGTATGTTATGGTATGTTAGTATTGTAGGGTATGGTATATTAGTATGGTATGGTATGTTAGTATTGTAGGTTATGGTATGGTATGGTATGTGACTATTGTAGGGTATGGTATGGTATACTAGTATGGTATGGTATGCTAGCATGGTATGATATTAGTATCTTTAGGTTTAGATAATTATATTGGTTAGTATCATTTAAGTAGAAACCAAAAGGCCATATAAGTAGGTTGTGCACATACATGAAACAAATTGAATAGGGCTAAACATGGATCACTAATGGAAGTTCACATGCATGCATGGCTTAGAAGTATGAACACATGTATGATGTTATGATGTTAGTGGTATGGCTATGATGTTATTATGTTAGTGTATGGATTTTAGGTAGTGTATGGTATGGTTATGATGTTAAAAAGTTGAGGATAGCAATAATGTTAAAAAGTTGATGATAACTGAATTTAGGTAGTTGTATGGTATGGTTATGGTTATGGTGTCTACAGATTATATCCCATGACTTACGTAATGGTTACTTGATATTAATATCATACTATCACATAGTTGAACCACACATATCATACTATCACACATGTGAACCACTTATATCGTAATATGACATAGGCGAATCACACATATCATGTTCCAAAATCAAGTCAACCATATATGTATAAATTTGAACGTTGCTATATATTATGTATGTATGTATGTATACAAATAATGTTACAAGAATTGGCATTCCACATGGCCATAATACAAGAAAGTGGATCAAATTTTACATCTATGTGTATACAAACAAAATGTTACATGTATGTATCCCTCGTATACATTTATTCGATATGTCCCCCCTTTGACTGCCACTATCAATTCCTTCTGAGAAGTCTAGCTTTTTTTTCCGGTTGCTCAGTGGTGATCCCCAATGCTGAACAAGATGGACAGGTTGCATTAGCTGAGATTGTAGACAAACCAAAATTTGTAAGTTAGTTTACCAACCTATAAAAATTCTATGTACAATTGTTCAAATTCCAAACCAATATAACATTTTTACTTACTGTACGCGAGTAAGTTATAGTTGGTCCTGGTGCCTTACTAGCAGCGACCCCGATTAGGTGCTCTTCAAGCACCACTTTTTCACTATCAAGCTACATAAAAAGTATATATGTCAATGTAAAAAAATCAATGGGTGCACGAAAAACATACTTGCATGGACATAAAATTGATGTTTTCAAAGAAATCGAAACATACATGTACCTGTGGGGGTGGAGAGAGGTGGGTCACCCAAAACCTAGATTTGGTGCTCTTCAAGCTCAATGGCCTCAATAAATGCCTGCAGAAAGTAACATATGTCAATGCCAGCAAATACAAATAAAATGAGACATATCCTACATGGAAGGAAAATGATGTTTTCAAATAAAGCGAAACATACATGCACCTGAGGGGGAGAGATGTGGGTTGACCAAAATCTGTATTTGGTGCTCTTCAAGCACCATTTGCTCAATATATGTCTGCATAAAGTAACATATGTCAATGTAATAAAATACAAATAAAATGAGTCATATACTACATTGATGAAAAATAATGTTTTTAAAGAAAGCGAAACATACATGTACTTGGGGGGTGGAGAGAGGTGGGTCACCCAAAACCTGGATTTGGTGCTCTTCAAGCACCATTTACTCAATAGATTCCTGCATAAAGTAACATATGCCAATGTCAGATAATACAAATAAAACAAGACATATATAAGATGGACGGAAAATGATTTTTTCAAAGAAAGCGAAACATACATGTACATGGGGGGGGGGGGGGGGGGGGGGGCGAGGTGGATCCCCAATAACAAAGGTCATTCCGATGCATAGATATCATGCTATGTAACAAAACATAAACATACAATTATAAAATTTATAATAATTAAAAGAATTAATGTTGAATTATTAAAATCATAATTAAAAACATAATTAAAATAGTACTTGTGTTTGGGAATATTCGTGTACATGCGAGGGACTTGGATGGGATTCCAAAAACTCATCATGCCCACCCTACATAAAACATATTGTATCCATATTAGGACGTATTGAATGTTTCAATATCTACTATAAATATGTAAATAACGATGACAAATTAAAAAGTAAATCTCTTACAGCTAATGGTGAAGCACCAAAACCATATGCAACATTAACCATCACATCAATGTTATCAACATCCATGGTCATACTATGTGAATTTACGGTGTGATGGGACACCATCTGTATATTTGTTCACATAATTTGTGAGATAATTAAATAGAAATAAATTAGGAAATAATTTAAAATTGTGATATAAAAAAAATATAATATGAAAATAATGAGTTTTAGTTACATATCAAAGTAATCCATCATTCTAGAACTCTGAAGAAAGTCCATAGCATATGCCTCCACATGCTCTATAAGGGTGTGGAATAACATGACACTCTGAACCCTGAGCATGTCCCGTGTGATCTATACCTTTAGTATGGTCTAGAGACGTAGTATGTGGATCCTTAGTGTGGGATGGGAAAGCCTCAGAAGTGCAAACCCCTTCGCCTACAATGCCTCGGACAATAGTACCATGTTGAATAAATGTATCTGCCAAGTCGAATAAGGCTACTTGTGTATCATCAATCACAGGTTTCGTAGGACGATATACGCGAGGGGGTTTTGGTGTGCGTGGAGGGTGTTGCACTCGGTTAGGATCAGTCCTAGACCCTTCCCTATCTTGGGGCATCCCATGACCCACACCCTGGAACTCTAAAATATCAAAATAGTTAACATATTTCCCCTAGATAAATTCTGCATCCAAATTTCTTAGGAAATAGAAATGGATGTTTCTATTTCCATGAGGGTCTTCATCAAATACTATGTACCAATGATCCATTTAATGTGCTTTGACATTTGGTTCCATGCACCAGTGTATGGAAATGTGTGCTTGACTGGTGGGTGGAACCAATCCAGTGCTAGGGTCCCAAAATCATGAAAACAATTGTTCTTTGGTTATCTTTGTTGGGCCCTGGAATTGTCCATTTTTCCATCATTTATCGATATACCTTTCATCCATTTTCTTACCATTATTTCTCATTTATCATTCCATTTTTCATCCATTTGTTGTAGCTGCGCATTGAACAGCCTGCTACTTTCATTGATATTTTAAGTGGTTAATAGTGATTATTTTCCTTTATATTTGATGAATTAAAGACTATTATGCATAATTTTATTAATGATGGTTTGTGGAGTGAGTTTTCACGTACAGGATGTTCATAGCCAGCTGTTACAGCCTTAACCAAAAATGCATGCCACATAAGAACACCTTGATTCGCGTCTTGATTTTTGGGCATATGGAAACGAATATCAAACATCCGAGACATGGGTTTTGTGCGTAACCTCCTCATTTACCTGACTCGCAAGGAAATTGCCAAACAAAGCTATGGTTTGCAATCTGCAGGTGGTTCTTCGAGAGGGTATTTTCCAAATTTGGTGTTGCGGCCAGTTCCAAAGTTGCCAACAGTTACGACCGTGTTCCAGCTGTTGCAGATCACAAGTTGGGGGCTCAATTCTTCATTTTCATGAGATAATTTTATGTATAAATATGTAATCAATCTCATTGAGAAAATATTATTGATTAAGCATGATAGATTAGGCAAGATAGGAGATGGATGATAGGAGATGCAAGATAGGAGATAACACAATGTTATGATGTAGGATTTGATCCAGATCTATTGTAATTCTTCCATTATGATAATACATGCTGGAAATTTCTTATTTCTCGAGTTGTAGATGTTTATTATGGAGATCCAGCTCTGGTCAGTGGAGGAAGGGCCCTCTTTCCTGAGCAGATGCTGGTAATGTTAATTGTAAGTGTTTTATTTTGTAGATGTGTTAATTGTTAACTCATGATTTCATTCATTAGATTTATCATAGTTTTTTTATTATTCAGTTCATGTTTTATTCAATTGATTTATCATAGTGTTCTTCTGTTAATTCATTTTGATAGATCGTTGGCTAACTTAGCATTGCTTTCAGGTTTATGTATTTAGATCTTGTTTTATAATAATTTATTTTGTTAAAGTATGATTAGATTTACAATGTGATTTCATGAATAGGCTTATGATTGATTTACTTTCAAGCAGATGTGATCTAGTTTACAAATAGTTTCGATTGCATACCAATAGATCAACAATGGCAGGTAGAAATTGTACTCGCATATATTTTACACAATAGCTTTGAAATAAAAGACTTCCTTGGGTTGATAATTTATGTTTAGCACTCTACATGTTAAGGTTTAATTAACTGGCACATAGTGGGCACGACATTTTGGCGCCATTGCCGGGGAAGTTATGAATTGTGCAAAAGTACATCTGACATTGTTTTGTAATTGCATTGTTAAAGTAGGGCATGTAGGTTGCATGATTACACTTCAGGTTATTTTATTTTGGGTGTAAATTTTCTATTTTTACATTTAGTTTTATTTCAGTTTCAATCTTTGCAGCATAAATCTTATCATTTCCCTTAGTGGTGTTGTAAGCACCACCCATTCTACTAACAAGCTGACAGGAACATTCGAAGGAGGAGCCTTATAATAGCACATGAAGAATCTATGAAGAGATGGTAAGTGAGAAAGATGTGGAAATTGTTACCTTCGAATTTCCCATCAGAGATTCGAGAGGAGTAGCACCAACGAAAAGAATTCCCCCACATGTTCTACCAAATTTTCACGGTTTGGAAAATGAAGACCCTGATGTATTTTTATTTCAATTTGAAGTACTTTGTAGAGGATATGGTTATTGTGCTAATGATCAAAAGTTGAATATGTTTCCCCTTACTTTAAAAGGAACAACCCTCCGATGGTTCATGAGCCTCGGTGGGAATTGTATACAAACTTGGGAAGATATGAAACATGTGTTCTTGAAAAGGTACCAAGATTATTGCAGGGTCAATGAAGACATATTCGGAATGACACAAGGAGAAGAAGAGAGTTTAGAGGAATACAGAGAACGATTTCAATATAACCTCCAAAGATCCAAACAGAGGAATCTGGGGAAGGAAATCTTAAAAACACTTCTACTCAAGGGAATCCAAGATGAATGTTTAGAAATATTGAATCTGATCGGAACAGGTAATGTATTTCAGTTAGCATATGATGATATTTGTGAGTTATGTAGAAGGTATTCAAGAGGAAACTTCAATACTGGTAAGAATTGTAAGGAACTTTTATCTCTATTTTTGAAATCTGCTGCAAAAACAAGAGTTTTACAAACTGAAATCAGCAATTTATTTGACATTTTTAAAGCTGATTTACAATTGGGTGTTTTGCAGGATAAGGAAAAGCAGGAGGAAATAAGAGAAGCAAGGGACTTCCCTTTGGATAGTCTTGAAAGTTGTGGTATATGTGACTTGAATCATTCCACAGATCATTGCCCCTCCTTACCAAAGATGAAAGAAACATATCAAAGAGATCTGGGAGTTGTAGCCAACTCGTTGCAACAGTCATGTCAACCATGGCCTACATCTATGGTTCGAAATTCTATCCCTCCATTTTCTTACTCTCATACTCAATCATTGAATACTCTTCCACCATGGCAGCTATTGCAGCCTCAATTCAACTCTTACCTACATTATCCACAAGGTTGGAATGGCCCATCCTATGATCATCTGGCCACTCTCCCTCATGCTGCAACACAATTTGGTCCTTCAATATCAACCTCACAAATCAATCATCTACATCAGCCACATCTATCTTCTCATCAAACTCCTTGGTACCCAACACAATTTCCTGTCCAATCCACCCTCCACCCTAACCATAATAAAGCAGTACAGTATGCTTACAGTGCTGAACTGCAAAATGTTCCTACATTTCCCTCTTATTCTACCTCATCTACACCATTGGAAAAAGGCTGTGCATTGTTGCAACAAATCCATACGAGGCTTGAACATGTTTGGAATCCAAGTTTTGCAGATGGAGTTTCTTCTAGTCCTCATAAGCAAGCAGACAAGATCAACAAGACACACGTGATATTTAATGCAGAACAACCATTGGAACCAAAAGCATCATTCACATCATTAGATCTGAAACCCTTATGCATTGAAGAAGATTAGTTTACTAAGGAGCTTCACGGTGTCACATCCATGAGCAATCAAGGGAACACAGACTATATTGAAGCTTGGTTTCAATCTGTCATCTGTCTGCAGCATCATTCCATACTTCACCAATTCTTGGCACCATCATTTCAAGGGAAGTTGATCTCTCATATCCTAGAATTCATAAAGTTATATTTTTCTATAGAGAGTATGAGTATACTTGAGTCACTTTTTCGAAAATGGCTCCATTGCAAATATGCATACACTTGAATTTTTTTATATTTCCAAGTAGAATAGGGTAGGATAGAATAACAGAATAAAACCATGCTTTTGTTTGTTTAATTTTATTTTTTTTAATAATTATGCTCTCTTCTTGCGCCTTGTTGCAATCTGGAAGATCAGAAAGTAGAAAGATAAGGAATGGGTATGAGATGTTTTCATGAATTCCAGAAAAATTCACATGCTTTATTTCAATATGATGACATTTTTTAAGAGTTGCAGCTGTGGCTGCAACAAACCGTGTAAGTCAATCTAGGTGCTCAATGCTTGAAATTTTTGGTATGGATGTGTGTTATATTTAAATTTACATCATTAAAATCATTCACACCTATTTCAATCACTTTTTGGAGGTTAAATTTAATTTATTGGATTTTTTGTAACATTTTGGCTTGAAAATTTTACTGAAACATAGATGGGACAGTCCATTTTTGGGAGACCAAATGAACTTATTTTTAAAACTTGTGTATAACCCAAGTATCCCTTTGAATCTAGTTTCCAAAAAAAATTGAATTTTTACGATTGGGTGTCAAACGAAAATTTTATGGCCAAAATACTAACAGGGTGTCAAGATGGCAGCTTAGGAATAGAGCTGGGACAGTCCATTTTTGGATGCCTTATTGAACATATTTTGCAAACCTGTTTCATTGGAATATTCCTATATGAATCTATTTTACAATGCAATTTGAATCACTCCATTCCGATGTCATATGCAAATTTTATGACCAAAATACCGATTGCCTGTCCCAAATCTGCATTCCTAAAACTCTATTTTCTAGACTGTTCATTGGATTATTTGACCCATAAATTCTTGTTTGATTAAAAAACTGTTTCTAATGGAGATACCGACATGAATCTAATTTCATCTCTAATTTAAATCACATCAATCCGTTATCAAATGAAAAAGTTAAGCCTAAAACCGTGACTGTTGGTCTAGTCCAGAATTCAAAAAAACACCTTGTTATGCAGGCTGTCACTGAGTGATTTGTAAGATCATTGCATAGAATTTTAAAAACCTGTTTATAATGGAAATAGACCTATTAATTTACTTTAATTTGGCTTTGGAATCACTCAAATTAGACAAGGAACGAAGAATCTATGATCAGAATACCGTTGGTGAGTCTAGATGGACATTGCTCTGCCGCAGGTATAAAATGGATTTTGATTTGTTCATCTTTATTTGGATTTGTTTTATGAGTAATTTCTTGTTGTTTTTTTCATAAGTTTTGGGTGAAGAGAGACCAATCATCTCTCTTCTTCCATCATCTCATGTTTTATTGCAGGCAAATGCTAGGTTTTGCAGGTCCTTGGAAGAAGAAGGTCAATGCATGCATGAGTGACTCTTGAAGACTTTTTATCAATTTGCAATTGGATTGTGCACATAAAAAAAATGGAGAGATTGATGTGCAAACCATACAGAGTCCAATGTTTCCGAAGTCAAGTCCCATTGCAACATGCCAGAAATCATTTTTAGACACCTGTCGTCCCACTTGTTGCTGAAAGAAACCCCTCAAGAAATCCAATTTCCCTATGGTAGATTCATTCACCCTCCTCATTTCAAAACCCCAAAAATCCATTCATGTCGAAGTCCCATTTTCCACTGTTTATGTAGTCACCATAACCATTTTATTTCCCATTACTACTACATCATGACTTCACATATACTTTCTGCTTCTGAGTTTCATGTTGGTCCTATTTTTCACTATGATTCTTCACAATCATTTATTTTGTACTCGTATTGGATGATGTGGAATGCATTAAGGTCCACCTTACAATGGTCTTGTCCCATCGACTCCGACACATCATCTGGGATCAAGATTAGAGTTTTTATAGTGCCCTGGTATCTGCATGAATCAATGGCATATTTCCTTGTTGTTAATCATGGGGATTCATCAATGCCTCTTGATTGACAAATATTGTAGGTGACTTGACTCCAGCACATCCATCCGTACATGTCAAGATGCATTAAGGTACTTTAGAGCTCACTGTCATCAAAGGTGAGTTTGTTCACATTGGTTAACGCCATACATTAATGGCTGGTAATTCAATGATTTCTTTCCATGCTCGACTTTAGCACATTCATTCACATGGTAAGAATTGTACCCTGGTTTTGTAGCAGCTAAAGATTATGTGATCTAATGGTTTCAACAATGATTTGCAGCATCATTTGTTCAGTAGTTTTGCAATTCCTTTCCATTTTTACTTCAGCAGTTGATTTTTAGAATAAGAGAAAGGACTTTCTGCTTCTATGGTAGAATTTCTGCTAATCAATTATCTCAACAGTTAGTCTTACATGCAACCAGCACAACATCATGGATCAAATTCAGTCTCATCCAGTTTTAGCTCTCATATACATATGTCTCAGCATCAGATCAGCCTACATAGCTCCAGCATACACCAGTCCATTCATGTCAACCAAGGCTTCCATGGAGGTAAAACTTGAGGTAAAATAGCATGAGTTTTTTATTTATTAAAGATTTGGGGAAATGTCATGAAGAACCACTAAGCATTAGCCATTTCCATTTTCTAAATAGCCTCTTATGTCCATCCATTCCCATCATTTTCCACTCAGTTTTAACATTTCATTATTCATGCACATCCACTTCAAATTCCAACCCAACTGACCAAGCATACAAAAAAGGGATACCTTATTGTTGTCACACAAGAACCAACAATAGGAAGTTTTGCTGCTGCCACACAAGAACCAGCAGTAAGAAAAAAGTCTTGCCGCTGTCACACAAGAACCAACAGCAAGAAAAGAATCATTGCTACTGCCACATAAAAACCAATAATGAGGAGAAATAAAATAGCTGGTACATATCTTGAAAGAGAAGGATAGGCTGGACACAAGAACCTACAACATGAAAAGTTGATGTAGAAGCCATTCCTTCTTAAGAGTATGCTATTACACAAGCACGATAGAAAACAAATGCATGATTTCTTTGATTTGTTTGCTTTGTTCAGTGGTGCACATAATGGTTCACATCTTCATGAGCATGATACATGCACAATGGAAATCCTGTAGCGGCCTTTTTAAGGTCTGATGTGAAGTGTATCTCAATAGCATGAAGGTAATGATTACTCTCAACATTAGTCATTTGTCAAAGTTGATAGAATTGCTGAAATGAGTTTGATTGTTGTGGAATGTACAAAAGAATGTTTGACATTATTTGAAGTGTTACAAAGCACTCCACAATAAGGGCATAACCAAAGAAAATTCTAACATCCTTCATTCAACCATGAGAATGGATGAAATTTACTGTGGTTTATTGCAATAGAATTTGCCATGAATTTGATAAGAAAATGGTTCTAAAACTCTTTTGTTTCCCATGAATGATAATTCCTGTAGTAGAGTTTGGCTTGTGAAGATCACCGATATCCCTTTTTGGCACTTGTGACATATGGAGAGTCTACAAATTCTTTGATTGTCAGATGACATTTGAGTAGCGTGGGTCATCATAAAAGGAAATTTGCAAATCTGATCTCTTGCTGGTATGAAGATTTCCTGTGCATTGTCATTTTATTTTATTTTTACAATACATTATGAGCACTTAACTACAACCATGGGGAATTAAAGATCGAGCTCACACAGTCAATTTCAAATATCATACAGTCATTTTTCAGGCATCCTACAGTCATTTTTGTAAGTCAAGGATGTGTTTCCAGCTAGCACATATACAAAAATTGGATGTTGACAGTGATAGTGCAAATACAAGAAAACAAAGGTTCCAAAGTTCACTTGATTTCATGAATGGAAGGTAAAATACTCAGTTTGGGGGAGATGGTTGTTCACCACTAAGATGAAAAATCTTCTTTTGCATGAGGACATAACAAATTATTTAGTTTGGGGGAGGAGCTACTATGCTTGCTGCTTTTTCATTCACATTCATAATTTTGATGCATATTGTTCTTCATATAAAATGCCGAATTTGAATTGAGCATATCTCACAAACCATGAATTGGATCCTAATGAAACTTGGACAGGGAATGCATAACAACATGATGAATAACCGTGGTAAGTTTCAGTTCAATCCAGTACACGGTTTTCAAGAAAATGACCATCATCATCTACAGCTAATTTGCATTTTTCTCGAAATCTGTGATGTGGGTTTGTCTAACTTTTGGTGTGGAGATGCATTAGAGTGGTAGCTACTAGCCTACAAAATTTCATCCCAACCTAGTTCGTCATTTGGGAGAAAATGGCTTCAAAAGTTTTCCGTTCAAAAAGGCTAAAACGCTGTAAAATATTGTCGTTTCCCGTTTTCCGGCAATTGCCCGTTTTCCAGTGGCTGTGACATATTTTCTGGCGGCCGTTTTCCGGCAGCTTCCCGTTTTCTAGCGGCTGCGACATATTTTTCGGCGACCGTTTTCCGGTAGCTGCTCGTTTTCCGGTGGCTACGACATATTTTCTGGCGGCTGCGACATATTTTCCGGCGACCGTTTTCTGGCAACTTCCCATTTTCTGGCGGCTGCGACATATTTTCCGGGAGCTGTGAGTCTGCCAAATTTGCCGCTAAATTTAACTCTCTTCCGCCAAATTTGCCGCTAAATTTAGCGCTCTTTCGCCAAATTTACCGCTAAAACCTTCGCCAACTTCTCTGCTAAAATAAGCTGACGCCGCCAAATTTGCCGCTACATTTAGCGCTGTTCCGCCAAAACCTTCGCTAAAACCTTCTCCAAATTCTTTGTTAAAATAAGCTGTGACTTTGCCAAATTTCTACTAAAGAGCTGTGAATCCACCAAATTATTTGCTAAATCTTCCGCTAAGTGACTCTCCCAATTTGTGTTAAACTCTCTATTTTCTCTAGTTGTAGCTGTGCAAATGGTAAAATGATGAAACGAGTGAATGAGTTTTTTTCAAGTTGGATGCCACATAGGTATTGGGTTTGCATGAGCACATGCAACAAGTTCAGTTTGGGGGAGATGTTGGGCCCTGGAATTGTCCATTTTTCCATCATTTATCGACATACCTTTCATCCATTTTCTTACCATTATTTCTCATTTATCATTCCATTTTTCATCCATTTATTGTAGCTGCGCGTTGAACAGCCTGCTACTTTCATTGATGTTTTAAGTGGTTAATAGTGATTATTTTCCTTTATCTTTGATGAATTAAAGACTATTATGCATAATTTTACTAATGATGGTTTGTGGAGGGAGTTGTCATGTACAGGACGCTCATAGCTAGCTGTTACAGCCTTAACCAAAAATGCATGCCACATAAGAATACCGTGATTCACGTCTTGATTTGCGGGAAGATGGAAACGAATCTCAAAAATCCGAGACATGGGTTTTGTGTGTAACATCCTCATTTACCCTTATGCAGGATGAAATCGCCAAACAAAGCTACGGTTTGTGATATGCAGGTGCTTCTTCGAGAGGGTATTTTCCAGATTTGGTGTTGCGGCCGGTTCCAAAGTTGCCAACAGCTACGGCCATGTTCCAGCTGTTGCAGATCACAAGTTGGGGGCTCAGCTCTTCATTTCCATAAGATAATTTTATGTATAAATATGTAATCAATCTCATTGAGAAAATATTATTGATTAAGCATGATTGATGAGGCAGGATAGGAGGATAGATTGATAGGGGATTAAGCATGATAGATTAGGCAGGATAGGAGATGGATGATAGGAGATGCAAGATAGGAGATAACACAATGTTATGATGTAGGATTTGATCCAGATCTATTGTAATTCTTCCATTATGATAATACATGCTGGCAGTTTCTTAATTCTGGAGTTGTAGATGTTTATTATGGAGATCCAGCTCTGCTCAGTGGAGGAAGGGCCCTCTTCCCTGAGCAGATGCTGGTAGTATTAATTGTAAGTGTTTTATTTTGTAGATCTGTTAATTGTTAACTCATGCTTTCATTCATTAGATTTATCATAGTTGTTTTATTATTCAGTTCATGTTTTATTCAATTGATTTATCATAGTGTTCTTCTGTTAATTCATTTTGATAGATCGCTGGCTAACTTACCATTGCTTTCAGGTTTATGTATTTAGATCTTGTTTTATAATAATTTATTTTGTTAAAGTATGATTATATTTACAATGTGATTTCATGAATAGGCTTAGGATTGATTTACTTTCAAGCAGATGTGATCTAGTTTACAAATAGTTTCGATTGCATACCAATAGATCAACAATGGCAGGTAGAAATTGTACTCGCATATATTTTGCATGATAGCTTTGAAATAAAAGACTTCCTCGAGTTGATAGTTTATGTTTAGCACTTTGCATGTTAAGTTTTAATTAACTGGAATATAGTGGGCACGACAATCTTTAGTTTCTTGATGTCTTTATAGCTCAAACCATCGAAATAGTATTTCCTCGTGGATTCTCTGTACGAGCTAATGTTGTATAGAGCTCCTTGGGCATTGGAAATTGTGTTTGTTATGTTGTCCAATTCCTTGGCTAATGATAGTCTCAAATGATCCGCCCCTCTAAATGATGAGCTAAGGCTCCTCAGTGCACCCAAATGGGCCAGAATCTTTGAATTTCGGTCTTGTTCCCCCTTTGTGATTGGGTTTGTGTTTGGTTTTGGTTCTTGTTTATTAGTGGATTCATTTTGCACAGTATCTTCAATATTTATGTTATCTGTTAAGATTAAAACAACAAACTATAAATTGTTTTAATATATCATTCTTTCATCTAATTCCATTTTTTTATTAAATTCGTTTTAACAAATATAAAAACTATGAAATTAACAAAAACAATTGTGGATGGTATGAGTACTTACCTTCCATTCGAGCCAACTTTTGAATTAGGAAACTCCAAACTACCCTCGAAAGGAACCTCCAAAGCCTCTAATGCAAAATGTTGGTGCAATTTTTCGCTGGTGCAGTTTTTCACTCTCCCGATATCGCCTTCACTGTGCAAATAAGAAATTGAGGCCCGCGGCCTCTGTTTTATTTTTATTTTTGGTTTTACAAATCGCACTTGTGATATATCTAAAGTGTGATATATTGTATATATGATATATCACACTTGTGATATATTGCACTTGCGGATTTAAAATTTTCAAAAAAGCATATGCGATATATCGCACATGCGATATTGATTAACTAACCTTAACATTGTTGATCTTGGTTTTGTCACTATTTTTTGCTAGTAATTTACTCGTTTCGCATATATTTTTCACCTTTTTGACATATTTCTTTTCATACAAGTTATCATTGAGCCACAGGTACAAACGCATTTGGAATTTATACAAGTCTTGGTTTATTTTTATTATTTCATGATTTTATTAAGAAATTCTGTTATATTTTGAAATATGTCTAATATATGAACTTGTTTTGAAAATCATGGTTTTTAAACAAGCCAACATTGGACACACATTGACGCCAGATATGTGTAAATCATATCGACCTTGGCATTCATCCTCCCGCTCAGCCCGCATGCTATTAGTCAACATATTCCCAAGTGATTAAAGCACAAACGGTCTTCAGCTGTTCTGCTATCCACGTGTTTGTTGTTACGATGGTAATTTATCTAAGAAGGATCATCATCCTTCTTTCTATGTTCGACACCATGATCCAAGGCCATGTCCACAAGAATCTATACATCGCAGGACACATGAGGATAACCGACGCGCGAGAGAGCAGGAGGAAGACTGCGCGTTGTCATGTGGTTGTTTGTTTGCAATAAAGATCAAATATTTTAGGAGTGGTCAACCACTGAAAGTGTCCACCTGCTCATCCTTGTAAACATTATATATACTTGCCTCCAAATGAGAGAAGGAGTTAGCTATTTTGTAATCTGGTAGTCAACATTACAAGGGAAGCTCTGTAAAAACTATGTTCTACATGTTAATATAGGTTCTATATTTTCTTCATATACATGTTCATGTTCCTCTGAGTGATTTATTAACACACCACCCTGATTGTTTAGAGGGCCCCTTAACAACTAGTGGTTTCCATTCCTGTGTGTGTTCTTGTTATCTCCTTTCTTGCAGATAAGTAGTTTCTATTACTGGTTTATTTATGTAAATTGGTTTCCTGTTAGTTTACATTGTCCATTTCCTTGTTTAATGTAGCATATATTCCATTATGAGTAATGTTGGGCTGTTAGTATAGTTTGTATTTCTTGAATTAAAGCAACTGGCTGCGCACATAGTTTTTCTCTAGTTTCCTTTCTAGTCTTTGTTCGAGCTTGTGGTTTAGTTTTATATTGATAATTACATAGATTTGAATTGATTTCATATCTTAGATTCCATTTATAGAAGGTTTAGTTCTATTTATTCTCATTTTGATGTAGATTTACTTTGGCTATACCTAAGTTATTTCATAATGCAATAGGCAATAGTTTCTCTATAATCATTAATTAGCCTAAGTCATTCCATTGTTACTTTAATTACTAAATAGGATTAGTTACTGTCCTTTATGCATCTTATTCTCATGTTCACGAAATCAACTAATATTTAGATCGTCTAGGCCATTTATTTCTTAAGTTCCATCATTTTCCTCATACGGACTGTCATTCAGACTGTCTGTTCAGTCTGCCATTCAGCCCTTCATCCAGCCTTTAATATTTCCCGTTTTGTCTTAAAATTGTTTAAAGTTCTATTTCTTTGGATTTTGAATTATATTCTATTTGTAATTAGACAATGTTTGTATCTATAATTAGGACCTTAGTCTAGATCATTTAAAGTATCTATTAAGTTCCATCCCTATCTTTCACTTCCTTTTTACCTTAGTATGTGTTGAATTGTGTTTTGTTTTGTCTCTTTTGTTTCTGATTCTTGTTCATTCACTACTGTTGTAACATTTGGTAATTATAACTCTAGCTTAGTGTAATTTATCTTTGTGTATAGTGGATATAGGATTAAACATCTAAATTTCTAGAGAAACATACCAGTACTTTGTAAATTGATCATAGCATAGGACCTATTTTCTTCACTGTGTGGATACTAAAATTTTAATATAGAATAGCATTTAGAGAAGACATCTATATTAAGTTTTCTACTTGCTTCTCTTATTAAATTTTCTACTTTCTTCTTTTATGAAGTTTTCTACTTGTTTCTTTATTAAATTTTCTACTTGTTTCTGAGTCATATTTTCCTCACACGTGTTTCATATAAGAGAAGTATAGCTTTAACTTTCAAGTAATTGCTAAAATACTTTTGTTTCTTAATATATTAGTTGTTCATAATATCTTTTCCTTTAAAGTCATTTGATTATGGGCTAAACCACAATGTTTACTATCACCTGTAATTGGACATTACTTAGTCTGCATATATTTGTGGAAGTTAAGTTAGATCTAATCCCATTCAGTTTCTTTACTTCTTTTGAAAGCCATTTTGACACACCTCCTTCTCCAGTTCTAATAACCATGAATGCATATCCTCAGAACAACCAAGGAGAGTGGAGCTAGATAAATTGGTTCAATAACTGTATATTTGTCAAACCGCTTGTATAGTTTAGTTATTAGGTTTCTTAGATTAATTAAATAATCATAATATTACCTTTTGTAAGAATTCTAAATCTGTTCGAAACCTTTTTGTTTAACAGATTAAGAAGCATAATAGTTAGTACACTATAAAGAAGTATATTACTTTCTTAGAATAGTGTTATTTATAAAATACACAGTTTATGACTGATCGAGTAGAGTAGTATAGCTTGATACTTCTCTAATCTAGTAAACGTGTCCCAACCTATTTATCTTAGTATTTGAAATTTCTAGAGTTTGAATCGGTTTTTCATTTTGAAAGATATTTTGATCTTTTCTTTGTTAAAATATTTCCGCAACACCTTAGTAACCTCTCTACCTTCTAATATACTTTGTGTCAACTCTAAGTTTACCAACTTTAGTCGATAATTAAATATTTTGTGAATTAATTAAGACATTATAACACCCAAAAAATTTTGCATCGTTGCCGAGGAGTTGTACTATAAGGTGGAATAAGTAGAATCCCCTTATGAAGTTTAGCAATAGGCTGGTGGCAGGGTATTGGTAAGAAGAGAGGTAAGAACCTACGCATCTATTATAACAGGTTCTCCCAAATCCAGTAGTCATAGTAGTATTGTAGGTTTTCTTTTTAGTTTATCTTTTCATGAACAGACATAGAGATTCAAAGGCTAGATACATTAGAACTAGTTCCCAAAACCTTGTTAAAATTCCTACTAATATTTATAGGGGATGAGCTACCCCAACCACTAACTCATTAGAAAGGTATCAGAGGACACATGTAGGAAGTAGTTATACTTGGAAACCTAAAGAATTTATAGGAGAAGCTATAGAAGGTGAAGAAATCCTGGTGGGAAGTCGTAAGGATCCTGTTGCTGAAGAAATTCAAGAGGGTCAACCTTTGGAAACCCTCAACCCTCTAGTAGTGCAGAAACCTAATGATATAACTTTATTGCTAGTAGGGGATCCTAACTTCATGAATTTCATTGATCCTACTTATGTACAAGCTCTCTTTGGAAGCTCAACAAATACAGTTATGTCATAGATAGAAACCTCCACAGTAGTACCTACCATCCCTAGAGAATCTAATAAAAATATAGCTAATCAAAGGAAGATCTCCCCTAAGAAAGAACATTGGGATGCCCCATTATCACCTCGAAAGGAGCCTCCTAGGTACACACTCTTTAAGAATCAAACTTACATGGAGAGACGGGGAGAGAATGAATATCATGAAAATGTTAGAAATGATGAAGGAGAAGGAGAAAATTGAACTGAGACTACCTTTGGGTTCCCTATTTTAGACACTACATAGGATGTAAATATGAAGAACATCCCTCCTTCCTCCTTACCTACTTTCTATGGAGAAAGTAATAAAGACTCGGACACATTTTTGTTCAAGTTTGACATCCTCTGTAGAAGTTATAACCATCTACAAGATGCTCATAAATTAAAACTTTTCCCTGCTACACTCAAAGACTTTGCTTTAAGATGGTTCATGGGACTAGGTGAATATAGTATGAGGACTTGGGAAGATATGAAAACTACATTGTTGTGGAAATACCAAGAGTATTGCAAACCCAGAGACTCTCAAAATGACATTTTAAAGATACAACAACTCGAAGATGAGAGCTTGGAAGATTAACTTGAAAGATTTATCTGTACATTACATAAATCTAAGCATAACGACCTTCAAGAAGATGAAGTATGAATAGTATTCCTTAAAGGGATCTCAGAAGACATGGTAGAAAACGTCAATCTCATGGCATCTGACGATATCTCTCATAAACCTTTTGGACAGATTCGACTACAAGTGTAGAAATTAATCTAGAAGTAAGGAGAAAGTTGGGAGAAATATTCGGGAGCCTTACAATAGAAATCTAAAAGTAAATACTCCCAGTTTAGGAAGAGTTACAAGGATGGAATCAGGACATATATTGGAAATTTTCAAAACTGATATCTTAGGAGAAATGGGTTCTTAACTAGATGCTTTACAAGCAAAGAAAAGGAAAGAGGAATAACATGTAGCAATGAGCATTTTATGTCTAAGATGGAGGACTAAGCATCCCCAGTGGGAATTCCCATTAAATAGTATCTTCGTATGTCACATTTGTATGGAGGAGCATCCGACAAAAAATTACCCATCGTTTCCTGGGTTGAAAGCCACATACAAGAGTGGGGATTTTGGTGAAACATATAGGAGGCCTCCTTTGCAACCAAGGGACCTACCACCATATCATAATTTTTCACCATAACCCTCACCTTATTACCAACCATACCAACCACCTCAACAGTGGAACACTACGAATTGGCAGCTATAGAAGGAGCAAGTCGATAAAGTTGACTTGAAGGATAGATGACTTAGTCGATCGGCCGACTAAGTCGATGGGCCGACTTAGTCGATCAGCCGACTAAGTCGGTCAGCTGACTAAACTATAAATTAGGTCGGCCACCTAAGGTTGTGTCGGTTCATCGAACCGACAGGTAGTTATTTTGTAACCGTTCTGTAATCATATATACTAGGTTGTTGAGGCAGATGAGAACTTAGTTCAATTCTCTGTGTTGTATGGACTCATTCGTATAATATAATCTGTTAATTCACCTATTTGTTCTTATCTCTTGTCTCTATTCTATATATGTTTTAGTGTGTATTATTGGTAACCTTATGTGATCTGTGAGATTACAACATTGGTTCCGTTGTCTATAGTACATGACTGAAATGTATGCAAACAGATGATACCCGAGTAGGAGATTAAGGACTGGTGGGAACGTAAAGTTGCAAACTATTTGTAGAATTACGCACGAAGGAACAGATTAACAATCGCACAAGAAAAAGAAATATTTTTAAAAGAGATGCATGAAAAGTTTGTCAAATCAGTGCCCCAACTCTTGAAGAAATTCTTGGATGAGAAAGATGGAAGCGACTAAAGAACAACAGCTACTGGAAAAACTCATCCGAGGTAGAACAAACTTGTCAGATGGTTTGAGAAAATCACTAACGACTTCTGTGAGGAGAAAGTAGTCAAAGACAAAACTTTGGTGGAAATAGTCAAGGAGAAATTTTACACAGATCTCATCGAACAATTTCTGTGTTCCTTACCGACCTTGATGTTCAAATTCCTGATCAAGAATGGAGCAGGACATATTGTCGAACATCGTCCATCACTTCACGAACTGCCACCAAACTATAACTGGGCGGAGAAGCAGAGGAAGTGGGAAAAAATTATTGCAGAAAGGGAGTGGGAATACCTCCTAAGCAAATAGACCGAACTATCCGGGCTTTCTAAAAGCGTCAGGTAGGCTATGGGGGGTAGCTGGTCATATGTCAAGATAGAGTATAGTGGATTCTAGTCAACTAGAACCAGATACCAGTCACCAGTAATGAGAAGTTGACTAAAAGGGAACTCAAGAGAATAGTATCATATAAAGGTATGTCGGACATTCAGAAAATACAGAGGGAAGAGAGACAACAAAGGAGGGAAGTAAGACGAGAAGGAACCTTAGAGCTGCACAGAGGAAGGAGTCCTGCGGCAACTGACCAGGAAGAGAATATGCCAGATTCAGGTCATGATAGACACGAAGAAGTAATCGAACAAGAAGCGTCCCCTACAAAGGAATAATTGTGGATAGAGCAGCCAGAAGCTCTCCAATTAAGAGCTCCCAATGAAGGAACAACCCTCTCCATTGAATCTGTGTACTCGAATACAGACTATTTTGAAGAGGAACTTCAACTACGAGCTGGTGAATTTAGTATATGGAGTTGACTAGGCGATGAAAAATACACTAGATGACACCTCATTATACGTTGACCAAAGGAAGGGAATTGGGTGACCTTTCAAGCGGCACCCTCCCATCAAAGTATCCACTTACTCTTACTGACACATGAAGGAGCACCCCCCGAACTAAACATAGCTTTAGAAGACACATATCATTTAGAAACATGGACAAATAGTTGCAGTGGACCATCGACAGCAGAATTCAACATCAACAGACTGCCAGTCGACAAAGAATCGACAACCGACAGGAATGGAAGTTTCATCGACCAGATTTCTACATAGACGAATACACCAATAACCCCACCACCCTCATCACCACCCCCGCCACCACCACCACCACCCCTCGACTTAGAGAAAGACCCACCACAACCAGCTACTTCCAAACAACCAGAAGTAGTAGTCATCCTCCCTCCCCAATGAGACAAACCATCAACCTCTGTCCCACAAACCAAAGACCCTGCCTCAACTGTTGTTGGTACACAAGAAGCAGAAAAAGAAAAGCACAAGAAGAGGAAAGAGAAACAGAAGAAGGAGCATCATGGATAGCCTTCAAAGGTCCAAATCATATTGAAGGATGCAAGCTCTCTGACTGACACAGAGCTAGGAAAACTCCTCAAAACCCTAGTAAGTGAAGCAAAGACGAGGAGTGAGAAACAAAATAAGGACTTGATGACAAGAATGCAGAACAATTCGAGTTCCTCCACAAATGTAGGAATCTAGCCTAGTCCGTCATGCCGGACCCCACAAAGGTCGACACAGAAAAGCCGCTTGAAAGGGAATATCAACTATTTGAGAGCATGGTGTCGGTCCTCCAAGCTCACATTCAGGAGACAAAAGAGGAACAAAAAGAGGAAATGACCCGACTCCTACTAGCACAGCACACTGCTTTTTCTGAAGCATATAAAGTGCTGCAGGATCATATGGAGGAGTCTGTCATACCTGAAGAAGTACTAAGAGACTGGCCTCATCACTACAAAAAAGTTTATTAGCAAACTTGACAGACTCAACAAGGGATTCAGGCGTTAGAGAGTAGAAAAAACACTGAGGAATCTCTCAGAACAACAATCGTAAAACATATAGTGCTTGAAACTGCCAAACTGCAAAAACTAGAAAGGGAAGCACATCAATGGGTGTAGCAAGCTCTCCCTAACTTAGAGAAAGTTGACATCATCTTCCCGTAGATGAAACAACTCATCAAGACTGTAGAGGAGAAGGCCCAGTTTATGGGTCCCGAAATGGAGAGGATAGCTGAAGTCTCCATCTCAGAGAAGATGTCGATCTTATCAGGATTGACCACACTCACCATCGGCATCCAAATTTTTTTACAGAGTTGGACACATTTCCAACATCACCTCACAGTAAAATCCATAGCCATTGTAGAATTCTATGTATAGAAAATACCGACCATTAGACTTCACAGCCCACCACAATAACTATTGAGACCACAAAGAATTTTTGTACCTCCCTGTTTCTTCGGGATGAAGAAATGTTTTGTTCGTGGGGGAGATGTAGAAGGAGCAAGTCAATAAGGTCGAATTGAAGGATAGCTGACTTAGTCAATCAGCTGCTAAGTCAATGGGTCAACTTAGTCGATCAGCTGACTAAACTAGAAATTAGGTCGGCCACCTAAGGTTGTGTCAGTTCACCGAACTGACAGATAGTTATTTTGTAATCGTTCTGTAATCATATATATTAGGCTATTGAGCCAGATGAGAACTCAGTTCAGTTCTCTATGTTGTATGGACTCATTCGTATAATATAATATGTTAATTCACCTATTTGTTCTCATCTCTTGTCTCTGTTCTATATATGTTTTAGTGTGTATTATTGGTAAACTTATGTGATCTGTGAGATTACAACAGTAGCATTTTCCACCCCAGTATCCTCCCCCTCCTCATTTTACTTAGCATCAGTATTGGCCACAAGGGTGGAAGGGACAGTCCTACCCCTAGCCACCACCTATCTCTATACTCAATCATCCTTATCCTAACAATTGAGCCAATACCAAACAATTTTTACCAAGGTTTGTGCTTCCAGTTCCCCTTATTAGACAACAACCTCATCTTTTCCAGAATACAAGCCCTCCCCAACCAACATTGTTACCTCCAGAACCGATACCTAACCTGAATAATAAGCCAGCTCAAGCTCTTAATAGCACTAAGTTGCAAACTCTTCCATCCTATGTTATTTTGACTATACCCGTACATGAGATACAATTACGATGTGGAAGAGTTGTGGACGACAACCCAAGCCACCAGTCATCATTAATGAAGAGAACGATGAAGAAGATCTTGATGAAATCATGAATGATGTTATTTTGTAGGATGTTCCAAAAATTCCATTGCATACCCATCCCCAGCAAGAACCAACTCAAGAACGAAGAATCCCTCCATTTCCAGAAGGATTAGCAATAGAAAAACTTGTAATCCATCCTAAGTACGATATTTTAAATGAATTAAAAAATATCTGTGTCAATATCCCTCTATTACAAGCTATTAAGGATATACCAATTTATAGTAAAGTAATAGAGGAACTTTGCATTAAGAAACCAGGAAGGAAAAAAAAACACCCACCACTATTCATGTTATAGGTGAAATGTCTAAATGCATGACTAACCAATCTAGAATTGAAAAGTATACAAACCCAAGAATTCCAGTAGTGGTTGTGTTATAGCACCTAAGGATTAGGATAAGACAACTTTTACATGTCCTTGTGTTATATTTTTATCATTCAAGCTAGCATTATGATCTTAGGATCTTTGACTGAGAGAATAACATGCACAGCAATAAAACACAAGAGACAAGAGACATAAAGAATTTTCCTTGGGGAAACCATAAAGGAGAAAACTCCACAACTTCCTCATAGATATAATCAACACCAAAAGTAAAACTCGAAAACATAAAGATGATCTCCCGACAAAAGCAGTCTCTCTCTTGTCACAGCAACTTCTCCTCTCGCTCTTGCGCCCCAATGAGTGAGTGTGTATGTGATAAATAGAGAGGCTCACTCTCTATTTATATTCTTTCATTCACTTGAAACCCACTCCAACATGTCAGCCTCACTTAACAATTACTTACTAGAGCTGACATCTCTAGGAGTGTCTAATAATCCTACTTCTCCACAACTTGTGGGGACTTTGCCTCCTTTGACCAACAAGGAGGTTTACCCTTAAGAAAATGGTGGGGACTATTTCCCTGACTTACAATGACTCACATAGGGTCAAATTCACTAGGATAGTCTAATAACCCTAGGGCCCCACAACTGCGGGGACTTTAATCCTTGACCAATAGGAAGGTTACCCAGAATGACTTGACATGACTTTCACATTATAGAAACTTCCTGGAATAAACATCGAGGTATGACATGACTCAATTACATTACAATACATCCCGAAATAAACATCGGGTTACAATACATAAGAAATACAAGTGAATACATTCCAAAGTTACAATTACATCAACACTCCATGTTAACTAGGAAGGTATTCTCTCGACACAATTTATCAACACAAGTCTTCTTCTCTGTATCATCTGGGTCATCGTCAAGTCCACGTCATCTTCAAGTCATCTTCATCTTCATGCCATCTTAATTTCTGGATCTAGATCATCACTCGATCTCGATCATCATCACTTGATATCATGATTGGATCTAGATCATCACTCGATATGGATCATCACTGGACATCATTACTGGATTCGGATCATCACTGGACATCATCACTCAATCTGGATCATCACTGCTGGATCTGGATCATCACTTGATCTGGATCATCTCTGGAACATCATCTGTGGATCTGGATCATTCCTCGATCTTGATCATCTCTACTGGATCATCAATATTGAATCTTCACAGGTGCTATCTCATGATTCTCCTCATCAGAGGAAGTTCTACAAAGCCAAGTTTTTTTGATGTTGGATGTAGGCCTAGCCACCATGTAGGTATTCACCCAACACTTACATCTAATCATGTAGGAACTAATCCTATAATAATATCAGAAAAAAAACACCCGACACTCACATCTGACCATGTGATAACAAAGCCCACAACATTGTCAGAAAGGCCCAGCACTTACATCTGATCAACCAATAATCAAAGAAAGGCCCAACACTTACACTTGGCCATTCGAGGAACAAATCCTCCATGCCAAAAGGCTCTTGCACTTACATCTGATCAACCAATGATCGAAGAAAGGCACTGCACTTACATCCAATCAACCAATGATCGAAGAAAGGCACATCACTTATATCTGTTCAACACATGATCGAATAAAGGCTCAGCAGTTATATCTGATCAACACATGATAGAAGAAAGTCTCTACACTTACATTTGACACGTACAAGGAACTAATCCATCTGCATGTTCGAAAAGGTGTGAACTCACATATGATCCTGTAAGAACCAATCCTACCATCATATCAAAATGCCCCCCAGTCCTAGACTGAGCTACCTAGTAACTGACCAGGCACCTCCATTCTCTAGGAGAATGGCAGTTTCCCTTATATCTTTCCTACTCGACAGAATGGCCAGCACTCACATCTGACATGGGAGGAACCTAATCCTTTAACCATCGTAGAATGACTCATCCCTTACATCTGACCTACTCTTCAGAATGTCTCTCTTAGTCCCAGACTGAGTGTTCCTGGTAACTGACCAGGTACCTCCATTCCAAGAGTGGCATTCAACACTCATATCTGACATGGAAGGAACCAAATCCTCTCACCATGATAGAATGGCTCAGCCCTTATATTTGACCAACTCGTCAGAATGGCTATGGATCTTAGCACTCATATCTGACATGGAAGGAACCAATCCTCTCATCATGAAAGAATGGATCAGCCCTTACATCTGGCTATAGAAGGAACCAATCCTCTCACCATGCCAGAATGGCTATGGGTCTCAGCACTTTCCCTTAGAGGAAAACTCAATCTGGAGAACACCAAGCTTCTCCCTGAAGTACTCGAACTTCACCCAAGCCAGTGGCTTCGTCAACACATCAGCTATCTATTCCTCTGTCACAACATACTGGAGCTTCACTACTCCCCTCTATACCATATCCCTGATATAGTGATACTTGAACTTGATATGCTTTGACTTGTCATGTAACATTGGGTTCTCTGACAACTTCACACAACTCTAGTTGTCACGATATATACAAGTAGCATCCATCTGGAGATCAAATAAATCAGACAGTAGCTTTCGTAGCCATACTGCCTCACAACTAGCTGAAGAAGATACAACATACTCTGCTTCAGTTGTACTCAGTGCCACATAGGATTTCTTCCTGCTAAACAAAGAGATCACACTTGATCCCACATTGAAGCAACACCCTAAAGAGCTCTTCCTATTCATGGAGCTGGCTACCCAATTTGAATCAACATAACCCTCTAGGTTAATCTTTTGATTCACCTCGTACTTGAGCCTATAATCAATTGTACCCCTCAGCTACCTCAGAATATGATTTTTAGTAGTCAAGTGAACATGTCTCAGATCTATCAGGAACTGTCTCAAAGTGTTCATAGCAAAGCAAATATCTAGTCTCGTGTCCATCAGGTACATCAAGGACCCAATCATTTGACGATGCATCATAGCATCAACCGATACTGATGAAGCATCACTCAATAGCTTCATGTTCAATGCTATAGGTGTGGTCATGGCCTTGCAGTCCATCATCCTAAACCTATTCAGGATATCTACTGCATACTTCCCTTGTCCACACCTCCATGTCTAGAACGTAGTGCATTGACACATAACAGGAGCATCACTAGTCTTCTGCCTTCAACCTTGAAGCAAAGGTTGGAATCCACTTTATTCTCAACAAAGCCTAGAATCATCAGTAATCTGTCCATCCTATCGTACCATGTCGAACCTTAGGATCTTCTACAGTCACACCCTCTGAAGCATCATACTCCCTCTGTCTTTCGTACTCTATGCAATGAAACATTCTATACAAGAGTGACACTGGATACCAAGATCCTCTATCTTGAAATTTTTCTTCAAGAATTCTCCTCACACCCATTTGTGAGCTTGTCATCCTCTATCAACCTTGTAGCATAGGTTCAGATCTTCATCAAGCTCATCATGTATGTGTTATCCCATGGGTGTCTTCTGAGCTCGTACAAGGCCTTCTTTCATTTGCACACATGATTCTTCTTGTCATGTGTCTCAACTCCCACTGGCTGCAAATGTCTCTTCGAATATTGCCTTGTATCCTACGATGTTTCCATCTACTGTATGATGGAACTATGAAATTCCCTTCATATATCGATACTGCATCCTAGACATCATTCTTCTTGAACTAGTATTCCCTTTCTTGGAAGGTTCTGCATCAATGATGTCGCTGCATTTGTCATATTATTTTTCATCTTGAACTGTCGTTACTTGTTCTTCGGAACAAGTCTCATTCTTCTTTTCTTGTAGGCTATTATATATGCGATCTTTCCTACAAGTCAAATGCATTTTTATGGTTAGAAACATTTCATAAGGAATATTCATACTGGCAAATTCTTATGCATAAATATATGATCATGCAACTACTTTAGCCAATACAACATTCATCCATATCTTACAGAAACTTTTCTAGATGCCTTCCATCTCTACTAGGACAACATTGAGATTGTGCACTAATCCAATATGTCAGCAAAGAGGTTTCATTCTAGATCATTAGCAATGGAGAGTTGTATAGCACCATGAGCTACTTACCCATCACATGCATATTAGTAGTATACTATCATTAATGCAAACATTCTATCATGCATAATACATTAACTGAATAAAAACAAATGCATAACAAAACAATGAAATGACAATTGAATACTTATCTTTATTTGTTTCATGGGTAGATTCCTTCTTGAGCCTTCATCTTCATCATCTTCTACATTCATAATAGCCTCGTTTCTCACTCAAATTCTTAGGTGGATAAGAGGTTATTCAATAGTTGAGTTCTTCATATTTGTCATGGATTGAGGTATCTTCTTTGGATGGTGAGAGCTTGATATTCAATTGCTCCCATCTTCTCTTCTTTTGTTATGAGTCGAGCTTCTTCTTCTTCCCAGACTCTACTGAAAGTAATCACTTCCTTCTAGCACACATTCCTCAAAGGAATGAATCCCATGATCCTAGGAGGCCATTCAAGGTGGCTATCACCACTTTTGCATTCTTCACTTCTTCTTTTATCGCTTCAATTTGTTCTTTGATTTGAGAGACCCTTGTAAACTATGACTGTATGGTCTCTGCATTCTGGATCTTCACATTCTTCAACTTGTTTCTTAAGGTCATATTCTAATTTATGTTCTTCCCTTCAAATAGCTTGTTCAAGGATTCAAACGTGTTTGGTGTCTTTAGGAAAGACACTTGTGATACAATTTGATCCGTGATTGAATCAAGAGTGATCTTCTTGACCTTGACCAAGTTCTTCTTGTGTAAGGCTTCTAGCCTCATCTCCCTTTGCAACTGGAACCTCTCTACTCATGTAGGTGTCCAATTCATTTTATTTAGAGAGATCATATACTTATACTCTTGTAAGTTGTCAACTTCACCATGCTTATCATCAAGATGATGTGATATATCACTTTGAAATGAGAACCTCGAATGAAAATATCAAAATATTATATCTTACCGATTTGAGGTGTCCGTCCTTGTTCCAGAGCTGGCTGATCTAGGGTTTGTTAGAGAAACCATAATTTTAAAAACTTGCAATATTTTAGATATTATTCAATATAAATATAGATATATTCAAATGGATCTGTCCAATGTACTCATTTTCTGAAAATAGTGGAGGGAAGCTCTGGGAACAGGAAGCCCTAGTTTTCCAATTTCTTCTGCAGAAATTCCTGTTACTGTTTCTATGGTATCTCCTGAATTAATGCTCCTCTATGTCTTAAATTTTACATTGAGGTATCCTCGCGTGTACTTGTTCCAACACCATAGGTTTCATCAGAATTGGTTTCACCAATTGGGACTTATGATCATTTTTCCAAGGTGACTTGTTTCAGGACTGTTAAAAACAATGAAGTTGTACAGACATCCACGTGTCACTGGTTCATCTTCTGAGTCTAAAATTTGGGCCATATATATTAAAGTCCGTTCCATTTTTGGAACATATTCATAAATTTAATTTGGACCTTTTTAGCCCAAGATATAACAATTCTCCCCAAGTGTCATGTTTAGGGATGAATTCTGGAAGACGCTGGAACCGTAATTTGGAGGGATCATATCTCACAGAATATAAATAATATGAGGCTGAATTTTGGATACAGTGTAAATAAATATTTTATCATTGGCCTTTGCAAGTTTCCACTCCTGAGCCTTCGGAAATCGTGGGATATAACGAATTTACCAAACCTTAGCAGTTTTAGTATTTAGGGTTTTTCTAGCTCGGGGTCAAAATAGGGTTTGACTTTCCTAGAGTTTCACCCAACCAAATTTATTAATCTAGGTCTCTAAAATTCAATTTTGATGAGGAGAAAAATCCTATGCTAGGCTCACTCAAAAATTCATCTTCTATAGAAAGTCCTAATTTTTCGCACCAAAACTGAAAATGCTCAGAATCGAATTCTGCTTCGACAGAAAGATGCGCCCTTCAATAGAGAGTCAGCATAGCATACTTTTGCTGATGGATTATGGAGAGAGACCCAAAAGTTAAGAAGCCATAGCTTCTATATCTGCACAATGTCTTCTTCTCAGGTCAGCTCTAATACCATGTTAGATTTTTATCATTCGAGCTAGCATTATGATCTTAGGATCTTTAACTAAGAGAATAACATGCACAACAATAAAACACAAGAGACAAGAGACACAAATAATTTTCCTCAGAAAAACCATAAAGGAGAAAACCCCACAACTTCCTCAAAGATATAATCAACACCAAAAGTAAAACCCAAAAACATAAAGATGATCTCTCGACAGTAGCAGTCTCTCTCTTGTCCCAACAACTTCTTCGCTTACTCTTGCGCCCCAATCAGTGAGTGTGTATGTGATAAATAGAGAGGATCACTCTCTATTTATATTCTTTCGTTGACTTGAAAACCACTCCAACATGTCGGCCTCACTTAACAATTACTTACTAGAGCCAACATCTCTAGGAGTGTCTAATAACCCTAATGCCCCACAACTTGTGGGGACTTTTCCTGCTCCGACCAACAAGGAGGTTTTCCCTTAACATAATGGT
Source organism: Pseudotsuga menziesii (assembly GCA_001517045.1). NCBI lineage: Eukaryota > Viridiplantae > Streptophyta > Pinopsida > Pinales > Pinaceae > Pseudotsuga > Pseudotsuga menziesii. The sequence goes on along the minus strand of LPNX010967221.1, from coordinate 307,940 downwards.
GGGGACTATTGCCCTGACTTTCAATGACTCACCTAGGGTGGAATTCACTAGGATAGTCTAATAACCCTAGGGCCCCACAACTGCAGGGACTTTAACCCTTGACCAATAGGAGGGTTACCCACAATGACTTGACATGACTTTCACATTATATAAACTTCCCGTAATAAACATTGAGGTATGACATGACTCAATTACATTACAATACATCCCGGAATAAACACCGGGTTACAATACATAAGAAATACAAGTGAATATATTCCAAAGTTATAATTACATCAACACCTTGAGGGATATATTCCTATAGAGTTTTGCTATTTGGATTATGTAATGCACCTGCCACTTTTCAGCGTACAATTCTAGGAATTTTTGCGGATCTTATACGCGACTATGTAGAGGCGTATATGGATTATTTTACAACCTATGGTAATACCTTTCAAGAAGACCTCGATAATCTTGATAAATTCTTGATCCGATGTCAGGAAAAAAATCTAGCCCTAAGTCATGAAAAATGTAAAATGCTATTAATAGAAAGCATAGTTTTGGGGCATCATGTTTCCTCACAAGGGATCAAGGTAGACCCCACTAAGATAGAAGTAATTGCTGGTCTCCCCTCTCCAAAAAATTAAAATAAAGTAAGAATATTTCTTGGTCATGAAAGTTAATACCATCGTTTTATTGAAAATTTCACTAAAATAATTGCACCACTCTTTAAACTGCTTATGAAGGATATAGAGTTCCAATGGACTGAATCATGTCAAAGTGCTTTTGCGGTCTTAAAATTTAAGCTATCAGTGGTAGCAATTCTTAGGGGTCCTGATTGGTACCTTCCTTTTCATATATCCACTGATGCTTCTGACATGTCCATAGGAGGAGTTCTTGGTCGAAAAGAGGGCCAAGCATCTTATGTCATATATTTTATTAGCAAAAATTTAACGCCTGCCAAACTAAATTACACTGTGACTAATCCGAATCTTGGGGGATGAGACCTGGAAGGCTTGGATGCTGAGCGAGGATGGGAGTAAACCTTCAAATTGTTATCATTTGATCCATAGAGTAACATAGAGAAAAAAATAGTAAATATGTCACATGGAGGGGTGAGGCTCAAACAGGGTTCTTTGAGCCTCACCTCTCAAACCATATCAAGAAAAGAACTCAGAACCAATAACTCAATAGAGTAAGATAAATGTAGGATGCGGAAAATACTTCAATGAATTAGTGAGAAGGCATCGAGTCTTTTTATAACATTATTACAATGTGCCTTGTGGCAATACCATGGATCAAAACTATGGGTTGTGAAATACCATGGATCAGAGAGGTACAATGTGCCCTGAAGCCATACCATGGAACAAAACCATGATTTGTCAATTACCATGGATGAAAGAGGGTGGCCTCTACATTTAATTCTTTTATGATGGTTGAGAGCATGTGGCCTCTCATTAAATGCTTTTATGACTCATACATCTGAATTTAGACCATATTCCCCCTGAAATTCGGATCATTCTTCCCCCCTTAGAAAATGATGGTCCCCATCATTTCATACTAAAAAGACACCCACAATTACAATGTGTCAATTTCCAATGAAGAGAAGGATTTTCTGTGGTTAACCCATAACCGTGGGTTTTGTGTGGTTGACACATAACCATAACTGTGGGTTTTGTGTGGTTGAACCATAACCATAATTGCGGGTTTTGTCTAGTTGACCCCTAACCATAATTGCGGGTTTTTTCTGGTTGACCCCTAGCCATGATTACAATACATAATCGTGGGTTTGATGTGAGTGAGCCATAACGATGGTTACAATAGAATTTCATAAAAGTAAAAAAAAATGGTCTTTGGTGAAGTTGATGTCTTACTACAAATCTATTCATATATTTTGATGTAGGTGATGAAATTGAATTCTGTTGAAGACCCATTTGAGATATTAAAGAGACCTTTCCATACATATAATATAGGTTCTCTATGGTTGTCCAATAAGTTAGAAAATGGTTTCCAAATCTCAAGGGACTCATGCACACTGGTTTTACAGATATATGTTGCTTCAATGGATGATATCTCTCAAACCAGAGATCCAAATGAAAACCACGAAATACCCATTTTAGAGAATGGAAATATATTTATAATGGGATATGGTAGAGCCTATTTTGTGTTCTATAGAGTCCTTGGTACTTGTTTGAATTTTTTGTATGTGAGGTTGCACTGTGTACAGACATAGGTTGCTTCAAACAAGCATATCTCACAAACCAGGAAGGTAAATGAGAAACTAAAAAATACCCATTTTAGAAGACATAAATATATTTCCAATGAGATATGGAAGAGCCTCTAGAAATATCTATGAAATTTGCAGTATCAGTTTGAATTTGTAGAGACATGTTAATCTTCAGGATGTATATTGCCAATGGTTTGTAGAGAAAAATTAGATGTTGTAGAGATCATAGAACTTCCTCTTGAAACTTAGATATCAAGTATTTCCTGAGGGCCAACTGTGATGCTTAAAGTGTATGTACCAGCAATGGACTCCAAGTGTGCCAAAGGAAGCTGGAAATCTCTGCATATATTTGAACCCGAACTATGCTCAAACCCTCAATCCCATGGAGAGCATACCTGCTCTGATACCACTGATCCAGATTTAGGGGGCTAAGAGCCGAAATGCTTGGATTCCGAGAGAGGAGGGGATTAAACCTATAAATTGCTATCATTTGATGCATGGAGTAACATAGAGAAACAAAGAGTAAATATATTACATGGAGGGGTAAGGCTCAAAGAGGGTTCTTTGAGCCTCACCTCTCAAACCATATCAAGAAAAGAAATCAGAACCAATAACTCAATAGAGTAAGATAAATGTAGGCTGCCAAAATCCTTCAATGCTTTATTGAGAAGGAATATAGTATTTTTATAACATTATTACAATGTGCCTTGCGGTGATACAATGGGTCAAAACTATGTGTTGTGAAATACCATAGATGAGAGAGGTACAATGTTCCTTGAAGCCATACCATGGAACAAAACCATGAGATGTCAACTACCATGGATGAGAGAGGGTGGCCTCTCTGTTTAATTATTTTATGATGACTGAGAGCATGTGGCCTCTCATTAAATTCTTTTATGACTCATACATCGTAATTTAGACCATATTCCCCCTAAAATTCGAATCAGTGACTGAGAAGGAGTTTATGGCAGTAGTATACTCTATTAATAAGTTTCACCATTATATCACAGGATATGAAGTGTTTTTGCATACAGACCATTCTACCATTAGATTGTTTATGAATAAAGCAATTACCAATGGTAGAGTGACTCGATGGCTTCTTCTATTACAATAATTTAATATCACTATCGTTGATTGACCTGGTAGAGAAAATTTGGTAGCATATTTCCTCTCTATTATTCAATAGGATGATGGTGCTAAATGAGTTGATGATACTTTCCCCGAGGAACATCTATTTGCTGTGTTTGTTCAAATCCCTTGGTCTGTGGACATTGTTAATTATTTGGCAACTGAGAAGTTACCAAACCACTTGTCTCCTCATGAGAAATGTTGAATTGTCATCCATAGTTCTAGTGACTCTTGGGTTGATAATGACCTCTTCCATACCAGCTTAGATCTTATTATTATACGATGTGTACAGGAGGACTAGATGATAGAAACCTCCATGCATGCCATGATGGGCCATGTGGAGGATAATTTTTTGACAAGCGAACAACATACAAAGTGTTGCATTCTGGTTTTTACTGGCCAAGTATTTTTAAGGATGATGTTAGATATGTTGGAGGATGTGATATTTTCCAAAGAATGGGTAGACCTACATCATCAGACGAGATGCCCTTAGAGCCTCAAGTCATGATTCAGCCTTTTGAGAAGTGAGATCTTGATTTTGTAGGACCAATCCCTCCCATGTCCCATAAAAATAGGTACATCCTGGTTTGCACAGACTATGTCACCAAATGGGTAGAAGCTAAAGCTTTGTTTATGGCCACAGAGAAATTTGTGGTAGAATTTATATATGAAGAGATATTCACTTGATTTGGTGTTCCTAGAGAAATCGTCACTGACCAAGGTTCTCAATTCACCTCTAAATTAATGAAAGAGCTTACCACAAAATATAGTATAACACATTGCAAATTCTCTACTTACCATCCACAAGCCAATGCCCAGGTAGAATAAACCAATAAGGTATTGGAAGCTATCTTAACCAAAGCTATTTAGCTACATCATAAAGATTGGGAAGATAGACTCCTAGAGGCTTTGTGGGCCTACATAATAACTTGGAGAAACACTACTGGAAATACACCCTATGAGTTAGTATATGGGAAACAAGTCCTTTTACCTATTGAATTCCAAGTTAATAATTTTTGTATGGACGTACAATTAGGTATGGATTTAGAAGAGCCACAAAAACAATGAATCTTATAGATTAACGAATTAGATGAGATTAGGAAATATGCACTCCAAAGGACAATGTAAATCCAAAATCAACAAAATAAATGGCATGATAATTATTAAGCAAAAGCAATTTTATACAGGAGACTAGGCATTATTATTCGACTCAAGGTATAAAATTTTTAAAGGAAAATTAACTACCTGTTGGATGGGCCCATATGAGGTAGTTACAGCCTTCAATAATGGGTCAGTACAAATTAAGACAATTGATGATACACAAATTTCCTTTGTTGTAAAAGGACACAGACTTAGACTTTATCAACAACCAATCTCTAGACAAGATTTCGTGAAGAATGTCTTACAACAAAAGGATATGGAGCTAGTTTAGGAGGAAGTCATTCCTCCTCCTCCTGATTCTTAAACTATTTTGTGTTATTTTTATGTACATATGTAAATATATCTTTACTTTTTTAATAAATAAAAGTCATTTTTGATAAGCTGACTATATTTATGCAGGGAATTTGGTTTTATAGCCAGCTTATGGAATTTTATCAAATAAAACACGAACGCTCTTTTCCTTTATCTAAACTTTGATAAAATTTATATGACTTTTTCTCGATACATATGTTTTTGTTGCGAATAAAATTTGAATCATATAACAAGTGGATTTGTAGTTTGATTATAAGAACCTGGTTTCTTTAACCAACCCATGAAATGTTGCCTAAAAAGGGAAGTGCTCTAAAAACTTATAATTCAGCCTATTTAAAAAAAAAACTAGGGATTTGTAATGAAATTAAAATATTCCCTATATTATTCCTACACACTTTCTCCGATGATTCCTTATGCTTTTATGGTGATTGATTCATATATGTATATTTCAAACGTATCATTAAAACAATTGCTTAAGACCTATTTTAATCATCATGTGATTCGAAGTTCTATTTTACACCTAAGGACTACTTGTTCATCCTATGCTCATTATCAAAACTCGTCTCTTAAGGATTTTTGAGAAAATTCAAGAATAACTGGATTTCCTACTTATGGGGAACATTACTTATTTTTATGAAGCAGATCATTAGAGGAATTTTGGGGTCTAAAATGGGCCTCCTAAGGAAAATAAGAAAATAATAGTTAAAATAATAAAATAATAGATAAAATAAGAAAATAATATTGATTAATTTTGGAGGAAGAAAGAAAAAATTTACTTTTTGTGTTCGTATTTTCGACATATCTCCCTGTGTTTTTACTCAAATTTCGATCGGGAGAGCTCGTTCGATGCAAAATTTGATTCTGCATCCAACAAGTACCCACACTGCATACTTTTGATGGACCCTGCTGCCCCAAAAACAAGAAATACCTGAAAAAATGTGATGATGACATCATCATCATGTTTTTTCAGGTATTTCTTGTTTTTGGGGCAGCGGGGTTCGTCAAAAGTATGCAGTGTGGGTACTCATTGAATGTGGAATCAAATTATGCATCCAACGAGCTCTCCCGATCAAAATTTGAGTAAAAACACAATGAGATATGTCAAAAATACGAACAAAAAAGTAGTTTTTTTTAATGACAAATATGTCAATTCAACCATTATGGTTGACTTATTTTATTGAAATTCTATTGGTTCTTGAATTCCAACTCACAAAAACTTATTTTGGCACGTTTTCTTATGAGGCCCATTTTAGACGCCAAATTTCCTCTAATGTAGATTGGGTAGTCCAAGAACATATTTATGTTATTATATTTTGACATGATTTATAATTTAGGCCATTATAAATGTTTCTTTACTTATAAGGTTCACGTTCAAAAACCTGAATTATGTGTCTAGCAGGATTAACTCACTGTAAGTACCAACTGACTTCCCTATGTTAAAAGCACAAATATTTATACGAAGAAAACCCACCAGAGTACTGAATAGGATTTCTTGTAGCAGGTCCATGCTAAGTAATATCTTTAAAGAAGGAATCCTAGTAAGTGCAAGTAAACTTGTTGGGGTACTGAACATGCTTGCTGGTAGCGGGGCTATGATTGCATGGTACCAATATAAACTCATCAGGGTAATGAACACACCTCCTGGAAGCGGGGAAATATCGAGTAAAAGATGTATGCTTAAGCCTTACTCTGCACGTTGTTCATAAAACCAAAAAAAGGACTAAATAAACAAAGAAAAAAAGAACAATATATGTTTACGCCAATTCTTCATCATGTCATTTGAGAATGGTTGTAAGTCGGACTTGGGACTCTATCATCTACTTCAATAATATCTAGGATATAATTATTCTATAAATGGGACCCATATCTATCGAAATCTTGTGAAGTCGAGGGTGTACTTAAAATATTCTTTGGATGACAGGATATCCTTAAAATGAGGCATGGATGACTAGTTCTCCTATGGCATTTTTCGCATCAATTATACTCTTGTTATTTGTATAATATTCTTAATCACTATTACTCTTGATGGAAATATATATCTAAATCATCTCCATTTATTAGTTAGTATTTCTTTTTCTTACGAATAATAGCAGCATTTTTTGAACTATTTGTTATATTATTTGGAACTCAGTCAAATTTTCTTTGATGGCTTGAGGACATGCCATATTTTTTGTTTGGGGAAACCTTAGAAAGTTTTTGAATGACTTTTTTTACTTTCTGAATGTTTATAGAAAGTTTTGTTTGTTTCTGACAAAAGTATAGATGTTTTCAAATGTTTTTCAGGATAATGCAATGAATAGAAGACTATTTTAATCCATGAGGAACAATGCAATAGAGGTTTACTAAAGATGATTTATATTATGTTCTCATAGCCTAGAAATTTTATTGCATAATTAGTAGTAGTCAGACCCATTCAAGCATATTTTTGAACAAAAGGTCCATTTGAAGGGTCGAATGGAAGGTCGAATTAAGATTTGAATGAAGTTCCAAATGGAAGCTCAAATAACACTCGAATGAAAATTATACCATTATAAAGACATGCTGTCAAAATGTCAAATCCTTTTGGTTTTATGGGAAAAGAGTTTTATTGGCTGCATCATATTCATAATTATTGATCCTTATTCACATGCTTACACGCGTATTATGATTTTATTAGGAATAATTTTGACCTATGATTTTGATTATGAGTTTGACATAATGTGATCTTGTGTAAACTCTATAGGAGTGTGATATGATTGTATGATATTTTCAATTATCATTATACTATAAGTATCTTTATCCTCTTACCCAATTACACGCAAGAACCATCAAGTGACCTATCATCTTGTTAATTTGGGTTATTATGATTTTGAATGCGTCTTTATGAAATTATATTGAGTAATGTGTTCAACATGTGCAAAGTTTATCTTTGGACATGGTTGAATTTTCCAAAACCATATGAATTCATTAACAAACATGTTTTTTTGACGATAGATGATTCAATATTTTCCATGATCTCATGATCATTTAAACATGCCAAGTCTCTGCGCATGATCGTTCAATTGTCCGAATGGATCACATTTTAAACTGATGCCCTTGTGTATTCATTCCATTTTGTCACCCTCACTCATGTCTGTCCCCATAGAGATGTTTAGACACCATTTTCATGTATCCTTTGCAAGCCTTGCAGCTTTTCCTCTGTTTAAACAATGCCTAACCTCCTTGAGCCTGAAAGCTACTAGGATTTGTTCCAGATGCCAGAATTTTGAGAATACAAGGATTTTTTCTTCTGCGCAGGATGCAACCCATTTCTACATCTTCTACAGGGGTTTGAAAAAGAAATTTCGCTGATTTGTGTGAAAGGATTTGATGGAAAAATGGCTAGGGCTGGTCATCTCCTTTTTCCAATAACTGAAGAAACCATTTCAATCACAACGAAGCTCCCTAGACTAGGCGTTCATTGGCATAAACATTTGTTTCTTCCAAGGTCGACCTATGATTTCGCTCTTAAGATGGGTTACCAACACATTGCAGGTGCTAAAGGATTTCACCAACGGTGGATTAAGATAGAATATATCAACCCTCTAATAATTATTTTCTACCTCATCACCTCCGAGGGTAAGTTTAATGTTTTCAAAACTTTTCATCTTCACTTATTAGCCCATTTTGTTAATCAATAAGTCCTCAATTTCCCATTTTATTTTCTCAAGAGTTTGAAGAAAATGTTGATTCAGGTTAGAAATAGCATATTCAACCCTAGGGGAAGTTTGTATCACCATAGTTCGATTAAAATCCTAATCTTGCATTAGCTCAAAGAAAGGAATCAGACTTGGGATAATTTTGTGTTTAAAGTCCTAAACCCTCACCTAAATATTTGAAAATGCCCTAAGCATGCCCATAACTATGAATCTAGTCAAAACCCTTCAACAAAGAATAAAATCCCCAAAATTTTCCACATTGACAACGATATACCAAAGGCAAGTTCCCTTGCCCATTCACCTGCCCCTGTCAAACTCATGTCTACTAAATTTTTACCTCTTCCCTGAGCTCGCACTAAGAAATAGAAGGTGAAGTATGTCTAGCCCATTGTTCATCCCATGAATCTAGACCATATTTCATCCCATTATTTAGATCGGTCATCCATATAGTGAGCCCGAAGTAGATAACTCCATCACTGATTCACCTTTGTTCACATTGGCTAGTGTTTCAGCCGAACTACTCACATGAGACTATACCTAGACCTACTCAGGGCATGAGCCGTAAAAAAAAAATCCCATCTATTGATCTTGAGACACCATCTAGGGAATTGAGTCCTCCCCTAGAATTCAAGCATCCCACAGAACCACCCACTCCTCATCAGCAAATTATGAACCAATTAACTCAATAATTGGCACGATTGGCAAGTCGCAATGAGCAATATGCGAAGATGATTGATAGTCTTCGCCAAGACAAGAGAGAGTTGTGCATACAGGTCAAGACCGATGAGGACCTTAACAAGGCTATTACTTCTTCACATGACTCTCATCAAGAGAGGCGCACTGTTTTAAAAACAAAGGATAGAAAGTTGAAATTTAAGTCCCTTGTTTCATTAGCTAAGTCAAAGGCAGCTACTGATGCAGCTTCGCCTTCTTCCTAAATTCCATTTCTTTCCTCAATGGGACCTGGCATCTCTCCGTTTTTGGGGAATGTTGATCCTGGTTTTGTCACTATTTTTGGCTGGTCATTTACTCATTTGGCATCTATTTTTTCACCTTTTTGACATATTTCTTATCATACAGGTTGTCATTCAACCCCAGGTATGAACGCATCTGGAATTTATACAGGTATTGGTTTATTTTTATTATTTCATGATTTTACTAAACAATTATGTTATATTTGGAAATATGTATGATATATGAATTGTTTTTGTAGATCATAGTTTTTAAATGAGCCAACATTGGACATGCATTCACACTAGATATGCGGAGAGCATATCCATATTTCCATTCAGCCTCCCAATCAACCCCCACACTGTTAGTTGGCATATTCCCAAGTGATTAAAGTGAAAATAGTATCCAACTATTCTGCTTTCCACATTTTTGTTGGTATAATGGTCCTCACTTTGAGAAGGCTTGACATCCTGCTTTCTCTCTTTGACACCATGATCTAAGGCAACTTCCACAAGAATCTATATGTCGTAGGATGTGCGAGGAGAACCGACACATGAGAGAACAGCAGGAAGACTGCGCGCTGTCGTGTGGTTGTTTGTCTGAAATAAATATAGACTATTTTAGGAGTGGTCGGCCACTGAAAGGTTTGACCCTCTCATCCTTGTAAACATTATATATAGTCGCCTCTAAGTGGGAGAAGGAGTTAGGTAGTTTGTAATCTGTCAGTCGACATTAGAAGGGAAGCTCTCTAAAAAATCTGTTTTTCATGTTAATATAAGTTCTATATTAATTGGGTATACATGTTCATGTTCTTGTGAGTGATTGATTAAAATGCCACCCTAATTGCTGAGAGAGACCCTCAACAACCGGTGGTTTCCATTCATGTGTGTGTTCTTGTTATCTCTGTTCTCGCAGATAAGTAGTTTCTATTACTATTTTATTTATGCAAATTGGTTTCCTATTAGTTTATGTTGTTCATTTCCTTATTTCCTGTAGCATATATTCCATTATGAGTAATGTTGTGATGTTAGTATAGTTTTTATTTCTTGAATTAAAGCAACTAGTCACGTGCATAGTTTATCTCTAGTTTCCTTTCCTGTCTTTATTCTAGCTTGTTGTTTAGTTTTATATTGATAATTACATAGAGCTGAATTGCTTTCATATCTCATATTGAGTTTACAGTAGGTTTAGTTATGTTAATTCTAATTTTTCTATAGATTTACTTTGGTTATACCTGAGTTATTTCATAATGTAATAGACAATAGTTTCTCTATAATCATGAATTAGCCTAATTCATTCCATTGTTACTTTAATTACTGAATAGGATCAGTTACTATATTTTATGCATATTATTCTCATGTGCATGAAATTAGCTTATATTTAGATCATCTAGGCCATTTATTTCTTAATGTCCATCGTTTTCCTCATACGGTCTGTCATTCAGACCGTCTGTTCAGTCTGCCATTCATCCCTTCATCCAACCTTTAATATTTCCCATTCTATCTTAAACTTGTTTAAAGTTATGTTTCTTTGGATTTTGAATTATGTTATGTCTATAATTAGACAATGGTTGTATCTATAATTAGGACCTTACTCTAGATCAATTAAAGTATCTATTAAGTTCCATCGCTATCTTTCACTTGCTTTTTACCTTAGTATGTGTTGAATTGTGTTTTGTTTTTTCTCTTTTGTTTCTGATTTTTGTTCATTCACTAATGTTGTAACATTTGGTAATTATATCTCTAGCTTAGTCTAATTTATCTTTGTGTATAGTGTATCTAGGATTAAACATGTGAATTTCTAGAGAAACAAACCAGTACTTTGTAAATTGATCATAGCATAGGACCTATTTTCTTCACTGTGTGGATACTGAAAAGTTTCGTAGAATAGAATTTAGAGAAGACATATCTATTAAGTTTTCTACTTGATTCTTTTATTAAATTCTCTACTTGCTTCTTTTATTAAGTTTTTGACTTGTTTCTTTATTAATTTTTCTACTTGTTTCTAAGTCTTATTTTCCTCACATGTGTTTCATATAAGAGTAGAATATCTTTAACTTTCAAGTAATTGCTAAAAGAGTTTTGTTTCTTAACATATTAGTGTTGGGGCGCATACTCCATGTTGGGTAACTCCGCGGTTAATTAGGAAATTTGTAAGCGGAGCGATGAGCCAAAAATAGTCTTAGGGGTGTCAGGGTAAGTCAAAACCCTCTGCTTTGTAATAAACCCGTGGTTTAAATCCAGGGTTTAGGGTTTTTTGGGTGCCCATGGTTTAAGACCATGGTTTTGTAAAACTGCACAGTATAAATAAGCGCTTGTGTAAAAAGGATAGGTTAGGATTTTTGATGAAAAGAAAGATAAGGCGAAGTAAGGTTGGTTTTTGTAAGGAAAGGATAAGTCCCAGCTGTGTGCGTGGACGACCTCTGCAGCTGTGTGCGCAGAGGGTTTTTGTAAGAAAAGGAAGAAAGATCTGCAGCTGTGTGCGCAGAAGCTTGCTGCTGTGTGCGCGGCTGTTAAGGAATGAAGGGATCTGCAGCTGAGTGCGCAGATCAACTGTGGTTTTGAGGAAAGAGGAATAAAACGCAATTTGTGGATGTAGACCCTACACTGGGGGTGAACCACGTTATATTTGGTGTTGTGGTTTTATTGTGTTGTTTCTGCTTCTGTTATTTTCATGCATTAAACTGAATACATCTGATAATATAAGATCACTGCTAGTAATAAGCTTCGCTGTGAATTCCCCGTAGTGGGTTATGCAAGTTTAGTTTGTTTATTATGCTGCGAATTCATATGTGAATGAATGATATATTTACAAGTGTTGATTAATAATTTCTTTTAAAGGCTAAGGTACAGTAATACCCCTCTCCGCATGCAGAAACCTGATTCTGTGGCACCCCATTGCTGTTTCGGGTGAGACTGCAACCTGCGCACAGGTTGTTGCCGAAAGGGCCAACACGGTGGGTCTTTTGTTGGTGCGACGCATAAGAGTTAACTCAGGTCTGCCCTATTTCCCAACAAATTGGTTTCGTTGCCGGTTGAACTCAGTACCTGCTCAAGAGGGGTTTACCTTGTACCACAAGGGCTATGTTCTGGAGGCCCTCTGTGAAGGACATCAGTGATTGGTTTGCTGAGATCTGTTTGCAATTCGTGCAGCAAAAAAATACGAATCCGTGTCGAAGCGCAAGTGACTTTATACAACGGTATGTTTTTTGTGATACTTATGAAATTTTCTTTGGTCATTTCCATAT
>LPNX010967221.1:207941-288000 GCA_001517045.1 Pseudotsuga menziesii | reverse complement strand
TGCAACCTGCGCGCAGGTTGTTGCCGAAAGGGCCAACACGGTGGGTCTTTTGTTGGTGCGACGCATAAGAGTTAACTCGGGTCTGCCCTATTGCCCAACAATTAGTTTTTCATAATATATTTTTCTTAAAGTCACTTGCTTATGGAATAAATCACAATGTTTACTATCACCTATAATTGGACATTACTTGGTTTGCATATATTTGTGGAATTTAAGTTAGAACTAATCCCATTCAATTTCTTTACTTCTTTCAAAATTGATTTTGATACACATCCTTCTCCAATACGGATAACCATGAATGAATATCCTCAGAACAATCAAGGAGAGTGGAGCTAGATAAATTATTTCAATCATAGTATATTTGTCAAACTGCCTTTATAGTTTAGTTATTAGGTTTATTAGACTAATTAAATAATCATAATATTATCTTTTGTAAGAATTATAAATCTGTTCTAAACCTTTCTAGTTCACATATTAAGAAGCAGAATAGTTAGTACTCTATAAAAAAGTACCTTACTTTCTTAGAATATTGTTATTTATAAAATATATAGTTTATGATTGATAGAATACAGTAGTATATCTTGATACTGCTCTAATATAGTAAACGTTCCCAGCCTAATTATCTTAGTAGTTGAAATTTCTATAGTTTGACTCGGTTTTTCATTTTCAAAGATCTTTCGATCTTTTATTTGTTAAAATATTTCCACAACACCTTAGGAACCTTTCTACCTTTACGTATACTTTGTTTCAACTCTAATTTTACCAACCTCGTTCAATAATTAAATATTTGGTGAATTAATTAAGAAATTATAAAACCCAACAAGCATCGTATTTGGGCTTGAGTTTTTCGAACGTAGCATCCATAACACATATGCATTATATATTCACATATCGGAAGTGTGTTTATGATTTATAAAGTGGCACTAAAAAGTGGAACTAGATTCATGCAAGCTCCATATGGACTTTATTTACAAAATAATTACATTATTCTACACATACCATTAAAATCTGTAAAGACTAAGGAATATTTCATAAAACAATATACATAACTATGATCTTTTAACCTCTTCTAAATTAAAATAGTTAGTAGATTATATGATTCCATCAACCTTCATAAAGCTTCTAGATACAAATATAGAATACACTCATAGATAATAAACAAAAAAAACTTAGAACTTGGATAATTGTAGAAGGACGACAACCACCCAAAGAAGACTGTTCCTCCCAACCATCTCCTGAAAGCAACTAGTATCACTTTCTTTAGGACCCTCGATCGTGTTCACTTAACCACCATAGAAAAGAGGCTGTGCAACATACCACATAGTAAAATCTCTTCAACTTAGCAGACTCACTAGTAGAATTAACTATCAACAATTTAACTTTAGCTATCCCCTCATTGAATTCCTCTTGTGTGCTTGAATTTTTAGTTTGCAACAACTCATAAGGGTATAACCACTTGGAATAGAATGTAATGACCCTCCTCCTCAATTTGATTATATTTATAATATTTCCTAGGTATTTGGGTCGTTTTTGTAATTAACTGAGTCACCTCCTCAGTTCCTCCTCTAAAGGAACAAGACCACAATTTTAGGGATTGTGCTTCCTGGAACAACTAGAAAGTGAAATGCTAGTGATGCCACTTGTCATTTAGGCTTCTATAGTTGCTCATTCCTCCTAGTGGGTTAGTGAACACTCTTTCAACAATATCCTTTGGATAGGTGTATCTCTATTTAATTATTTAAATAAATAAATATTCAATTACAATTATCCTTTACCAACTTGGGAATAAAAAATTTACAATAAATTTTGGCATAATGTTTTATCAAAATAAATGAAAATATTTATTTTTTAGGTCTAGGTGGTTTAAGAACACACCAATTAAGTTCAACATCATCCTCGATGTTGCTTAAGTTTTTTTTGGGTCTTCCTGAAACAAAATTGGATATTCCTCCCGTATATGACTCTCCAATTCCCAGGTTGCTTCATATGGATTGAGGTGATTCCATTGCACTTTTACCTATCCAATTGTGTGATCCCAGAGAGAAATTTCAATCCTGTCGAGAACACAGTCTGGTTCCACATGAAAATCTCCTTCATGTTCTACCTAAATAATATTCCAACTGATCACATGAGTATCATTGTGCACATACTTTTTCAATATGGAAATATGAATTACATTATGAATTCTAAAATTAGGTGGCAAAGCTAACTGATATGCCAGTGGTCCAACTCTTGCTATTATTTTTAATGGTCCACAATATGTGGGTGCTAATTTAGCACAACTCCCCAAATAGCTCTTTCTGGGTTATACCTTGACCAACACATGCTCACCTACCTTGAATTCTTTCTGAGTTATTTTAAAGTATGCATGAATCTTTTGTTTGTACTATGTAGTTTTCATATTTATTTGTACATGTTTCACTATTAGTTTCAGTTCTTTTAAGAAGTCAGATCCTAACATCAACCTGTCAACTGGATTACTCCATGAAATTGGAGTATTACATTTCCTACCATACAATATTTCAAAAGGACTAAGTTTAATTGAAGATTGATAATGATTATTATACACAAATTCAACTAAGTGTAAATAATATTCCCGTTTAGTTCAATAGTCTCTCACATACATCCGTAACATGTCCTCTAGAACTTGATTGACTCTTTCTGTTTGTCCATCCATATACGGATGATAAGAAGTACTAAAATTAAATTTAGAATCTAGTCCTTTAAACAATGACTTCCAAAAATTATCAGTAAACTTAATATCCTTGTAAAAAATGATTACCTTCGGAATTCTATGCAACTGAAAAATTTCCTTCATAAATATGTCAGTAATGTTAGTAGCCTTATGAGTAGTTTTAACATGTATAAAATGTGCTTCCTTGCTTATTTTATCTACCACTACCATTATAGATTCATTTTGTTTCTGATTTTTAGGCAATCCAGTTATAAAATCAATATTGATAATTCCCATTTCCAATTTGGAATTCACAGTGGTTGAAAAATACCTTCTGTGTGTTGATGCTCAACTTTAACTTGCTAGAATTTTATACACCTAGCTATATATTCATCAACTTTATTCTTCATATTAGGCCAAAAGTAATATTTTCTTAGCATTGTTATCATCTTTTGATAACCCGAGTGTCTGGAATAAGGACTTTTATGTAGTTCATTTATAATCAACAATTTAATTTCTGGTATGTTAGGTACATATAGTATGTTTTTATACAACATTAAGCCCTTTTTCTTTAAACTGAAATTTGTTTTTACATTTTCAAATTCCTTATCTCCTATTTTTTCTCTTATGTTTGGTATTCCTTGTCCATTTTTATCCCTTCTTCCAATTTATCATTTAATTCTGTTTTGTAAATGCTAATGGCATCTATAAAATTCATTCTTACATTTCTTCTTAAGTCGTCAACTAATTTGTTTTCCTTTCCTTTGATGTGTTTGATATTGAAATCGTATTCGCTAAGGAAACCTAACCAGCTAGCTTGTCTTGCGTTCACATTTTTTTGATAAAACAAATATTTCAAGCTTATGTTATCGGACATTAATAGAATTCTTCTACAGATTAGATGATGGTGCGACATTTTTTAGAGCATGAATTATGGAAGCGAGTTCATATGTTACATAATTTTTTTCCTATGTTTTTAGCTTCCTTGATTCATAAGCTATTACATGACCTTCTTCTGCTGGTACTCCACCCAAACCTTCATTGCATGCACTAGTGCACACAACAAAATCATTGTTTGGGTATGATATTTTTAGTATAGGTGCAGAATTTAATAATTCTTTTAAGTTATTATAACTTTCTTCACACTTTTGATCCGAGGCAAATCTTTTTCTCTGTTTCTGCAAGGATGGTATGGGATTCACAATATTCAAGAATCCTTCTATCGAACTAAGAAGTTTTCTTTTTTTGGTGAATTTCTATCGATGATTCATACTTGGCTTAAGCCACATCGCATGGCATCTGAATCAGTTAGTTAAAGGAAATGGGAAAACTGTCTTCAAATGGACACCAATGAGATGACAAGATTTTGAACAAATAAAAAAAAGATTTGTACTACACCAGTACTTGTGTTACCTGATTTGCATCAGCCCTTTGAAATTGAGACTGATGCATCGGACTATTCCATCGGTGTAGTGACCACTTAGATAGGTCATCTAGTCGCGTTTCATTCTGATACTTTTAGTGAAACATTTAGAAGGTACTCAATGTATGAAAAATAACTATACTCCACTATGAAAGCTCTCAAACAATGGAGACACTACATTCTTGGCAGGGAAATGGTCATCCGCACTGACCATAAGCCTTTGTAGTTCACTTTGAGTGAGTCGAAAATACAGAAAAATCGACATCTCAAGTGGATTAATTAAATGTAGTGATTTCAGTTTGTAATTAAGTATGATAAAGGAAAAACAAATGGCACAGCCAATTGTCTCAACAGACCTCCCATTAATCCATTTTCTACAGTGATAATTATGGAGGGTTATGACACCACTACTTGGCCGCAAGTGTATTCGCTAGACTATGATTTTTCTATAATCTATCGACAACTTTACACCAAAAAGTTGTTTACTACTGAATACTTCCTGAAAGACACCTTTCTATAAATTCTTGGACAGCTTTGTGTACCGACCTGTGAGCATCGACATAAGCTCATCTGGGATGCGTACTACAGTAAGACTACAGGAAATTTTGGAGTTGAAAAAACACTTGTTATCCTCCAAAATTATTTCTACTGGTTATCCCTTAAGTCTGATGTCAACAAGTACATTCAATTATGCATGGTTTGTGCCATTGTTAAACTGCCGAATCAACGACAAGGACTGTACACACCCCTTTCAGTTCCTATTCGACCATGGGAATCTATTTCTATGAAATACTTGATGGGATATCCTATTACAAAACATCATCATGATTCAATACTAGTAGTAGTTGATATATTTTCCAAGATGGATACACTCATACCATGCAACAAGACCATGACAACACATCAGAATGCTCAGCTCTTCTTTGAAAATGTGTGGAAACACTATGGCCTTCCAATGACCATTATTTTTGACAGAGACTGTAGATTTATCAATACATTTTGGAAAACCCTTTGGTAATATCTCAACATGATAATTTGTTTTTCGATAGCCTTCCATCTACAATAAGATGGACATACAAAAGTTGTAAATCACTTAATCATACAATTACTTTACATGTTCAACCACAAGCATTGTTGAACATGGGATGATAAACTTCCATACATACAACATAGCTACAATTGTCCTTAAGATAGCTCTACAAGCAAGAGTCCATTTGAGATCTATTATGGATTTCAACCCTCAGTGCCTATTGACTTAATGAGTTCCTCGACACAATCGAATGACACCGAATTCGAAGGACGAGAAGTCAAGAAAGCACTAAAGTTCAGAGATAAAATATACAACATCCAAAAGAAAGAACATGGAATTTTGCAAAGAGAAAATGAAAATGGTAAGGCCCGACACGATAAGAATTGTATTCCTCATTGATTCCATATTGGGGATCAAGTTTGGTTGCATCTAAATAAGGAGTGTTTCATTGGTCCATATAGAAAGATGAAACCTTTGCGATATGGTCCATACAATATCCTTAAATATATTGGAGAAAATGTTTTTTAGCTCAAAATTCTTGCATTCCTTGGCCTACATCCTATTTTCAATGTAGATTTGCTTCGACCATACCATGCAACGTTATTGGAACATAACGACTTGCAAACAACAAAACCCGAAGACATCCATCCAAATATTCAAGAACCTCTTCTCTGTGACACCATTGTGGGGAGATGCATATGCATTACAAGGAAGAACTCCATTCTCTTGTTTCAAGTGGGTAAAGATGGACAAATCCCCACTCAAGGAAAATGGTACTTTGCTAATGAAGTTGCCAAAAAGTTTCCTCACCTGAACGAATACACAATGGAGACCATTATTTCTTAAGGATGTAGGAATGATCCAACCAACAACCGGCAAGTTTTCCTTCGACATGTTCTCCTTGCTAGCAGACAGGTTCACCTTCAATAGGTTTTCCTTGACATGTTCAGTCAACAAGTTCACTGCGACGGTTGAAATTATGATCCTTATAACTTATTGTAACTAAACTTAGTGGGTAATGACACAAACATATCATCATTATCTATATAAACATGTACATTATGTAATATATATGTCTTTTTATCATAATCTGATTCGTCCATATTTAATGGAGTAGAAGTAATAAATTGGTTTGAATTCTTGCATATTGTATTGTGTATATATTTATTGTCGACCTAGTGTGTTTCTTGCTTTGTTATTTCTTCTTATATGCTTCTGCCATAACAAAAATTGACTCATTCAATCAGCTGTTGTCCTAGCATGCACCTGGACATGACCTGGATCACTGGTAATAACCAGTAATTCCCATGAATGATCGTACATCTGTTACGTCTTTGGGAACATGCCATTCCATTATTGATTTTATCTTATCCAGGTCCACTTATATTCCTTCCTTGGATATCATGTGACCTATATACTATATTTTATCTTTGAAGAATTCACATTTACAGAACTCAGCATACAGTTTATGTTCTCTCAGAACTTGTAGTATTATATGCAAGTGTTCATCATGTTCTTCTTTCGCTTTCGAATAAATTAATATGTCATATATGAAGACGACTACAAATTTATCTAAGTATTTACTTAAGACACGACTCATTAAGCACATAAATGTTTTTGGAGCATTTGTTATCCCAAAGGGAATAACTACAAACTCATAGTTCCTGTATCAGGTTTTGAAAGAAGTTTTAAAAATATCTTTGTCTTTAATTCTGACTTGATGATATCCAGATATCAAGTCTATATTTAAAAATATCATTTCTCTGCATATCTCATCAAATATATCATTGACACGGGGCAAGGTATATATATTTTTAATTCTCATTTTTTTTAGTTGACGGTAGTCTATACATAAATTATGTAGGAGCCTCCTGCTCTCCATCCAAATTCAAGCTCAAAATCTAATTAGGCCTAGAAGGTGTCTTAAATTCTAAGTTGATGGTCTTATAACTATCACTTTGTAAATAAATCTATGTAAAATATGTGATTCTAGATGATGGTGAGTCATTTAGGTGAGTCACTAGGTAAGTGATGAGTGATTTGATGAGTCATGTAACCAAGCCATGTAAAATTGAGTGAGTCATTGAGATATGATTGAAAGTTACTTAAAATAGATAGTAGTTGATGTATTTTAGGATATTGTTGAGTGTATTGAGGATATGAACTTGAATGGTTCATGAATCTTGTTGTATATATATTTATGTAAGCCTACTAGACATAGACAGATAGATACGAATAGGAGAATAGGAGAGGAAGAGACATGGATAAGGAGAAGTAGAAAGAACAGAGTAAATATGGCTCAAGTAAGGCCACTTAAATATGTATCAGGCCTAAGTAGATCAGAACTTAGGTTCTAAAAAAAATTGTATATACAGTTTCAGTATGTGAATGAAAAATCCTATTTTGGCTAAATGTCTGTGTAAATTCATCTCTGTTTGAATGCATGGTTCCATGAAATGAATTTTTGATTTATTTCATGTTAATAGTCTATAAGTCATATGTGAAAGATGACTTCACAGAGAAACAAAATAGAGATCGATTGATCGAGTCTCTGATCAATCGAAGGGGAGAGTTGGATGAATAATCCTCTTCGAATTTCAAGAATTTCTAATGCATAGGAAAATTTGTTGAAAATTCAGGGTCTGTAGAGATCGATCACTATAAGGATCAATGAAGAGGAGTTAAGACTTTGCATGGCTTGGATGATCAAAATAAAACTTAGATCAATGATGGATATTGGATCCGCAAATATCTAACGGTCAAAAAATTAGATCCGTAAAAGAAATTAGATCAATGGTCCAGATCCATCCTGCAGAGGATCAACAGGTTGGATAGAAGTAGCAGAAAAGAAATTGTAGGAGTGAAATTGTGGAAGTTCAACTTTTATAAAAGTTGGATCTGCAACCCACATGCTGAAAGGCCGTTGCGAGCGCATAATTGTGGGAGGGAAATTGCAGAAGTTCAACTTTTGGAAAAGTTGAACCCGCAACCCGCAATTATGGAAACAGAGTTGTGGAAACTATGTTGCAAGGAAGGAACTTCAGGAAACTTGTTTGTGGAATTGAACTTACAGAGATAGCATTTAGGAAGGACTTAGTCGGACATCTAATTTTATAGGTTTTGTTAACTTAGAACCTAATTATTCCTAGGAGGGTTGATTCAAATTGGTTTATTGGTTCAATTGGGTGATAAAGAGTCAATATTCTAGTTAGGGTTGGAATCATTTGGTATCAGAGTAGGCCAAAGATTATGCATAGTAGCTCACTTGATCAGTTGATTCTGTGAAGAAATTTCTATAAGAGATAACTTATAATACCCTAGGATCAAAGTATGGAAAATGCTTGATGTTGTATTGATGGAAACAAGGAGACTTGCTACGAAAGCTTGATTGTAACTCACTGACTAAGCATGAAGAGAAGCTCAGTGATGCACAAGGAAGGAAGAACAAGTATTTTGTGTGAAAGGTAAATCAATCTCTCATTTTCAGTATTTATTTGAAAAAAATTAAAGACGAACGATTGCGTGAGAAGGTTAGTCAGGTGAGAGGGTATTCAGGATTGATTGCAGCTAGAGGATGTGTGGTTAAAGTTGATGATTAGCCACATAGGAATGCAGAAGAATCCTTGAAAGGATTTGATAGTCTAGTGGATTGATGGAAGATTGCATATTGCAGCAATAACAATTAGGATATTTGTGCTCAAGGACAATTTTTTTCTTGATGAAGAGGAATATCTTTTGTAGATAGCAGTGGAGATATTACATCCAACTATAAAAGTGAAAAAGTCTAAATTTATGGAATGATTGATGTTTATATTTGACTCTTGCTATGTAAATCTATAGAAGAAAATAACACAGAAGTTCTTAAGAAGAGAAGGTAGTGGCATAACCCATACATCCAAGAGATATTGGAAAAGAGAGGACTAGTGCATGTTCTCAAAAGAGAGATGGACCTGCAGAATCCAAGAAGAGAGAAGGATATGCTCAAAAGGTTCTAGAGGAGAAGAACCAGAGATACCAAAATGACAAGCTCAAGGAGAGATAGCTTGTCAAGGAATAATAGACAAGTATGGAGACTTGTTGAGGGAGCCTTAGGAAAGAAGTCCATAAGTGTACGAGATGAAGTTCACAAAAGAGAGGGAGATAGAAATAATGACTATTGAGGGTCATCGTAAAGGTTCAAAGAAAAACCACAACAGAAGAGAAAAGGAAAGAATTCAAGAAGGAGACAGATAATTGCTAGAGTTAGCAAAAGACATTTTGTTCTTTAAGAATCATATGAAAGGTGATGAAGAAGGGAACCAGAGGTATGGTTGGGTCATGAAAAGGGAGGTAAGATGGCATTCACTACATGTGAAGCTACAACAAAATATGGTTTCCATATTGAAGAAAGAACTGAGAGAAGTTGAATATGAGATGGAAGTTTAATATTGTGAACCTGAACAGGGTCCTTTGCATGGAGAGGACGATGAAGGAGAAAAAGAGAGACCAATTGAGAGACTCATAAATTTTGTAAAGAGTATAGATAAAATTATGGAGGAGATGAATGTGAGACAAAATGAGACCAAAAGGTATTATGTTTTTGAGACTAATGATTTCTTTGTGTTTGCAGGTTTCGTTGCAAATGATGGGCAGGATTTTGAAACTGTCTTAAAATTTGATAAAGAAAGTCTCTCAAATGAGGAAAGGTCTGAAATATTGCAGAAAAAAGGAAATAATTGATGAGTTGCTTGATCGAGGAACATAGTCACTTGAATATTATCTGAAGATGAAGGTAGAAAACAAAATGTGCATAGAAATTTCTATAGGAAAGAATCAGAATTACATTTTGATGAAGGAGAGCATTAAAGAGCCACCTTGAACTATCATGGAGTCTCAAGAAGAATAATATTTTCTTCTCAAAAGCATTATAGGATAATATGATTCTATTGAAATAAAATATGAAAGGATACCATATGAAGATGGTATACAACCTGTAGCTCAAACTGTTGGAGAAATACGTGATGGTGACAGATTGATGTTGTGTTCATACCAATATAATAGAGGGATGCCAAAGGAAATATCAACAAGGACTTCATATTCTCATGTTTTTAAATATGATGTTTTTGTATGACTACAGGTGTTCAAGAACACTTAGATGATGTGTTTATGCTAGATGATAAGGGAATGAAGCATAGGATGGATGCTTTGGGAAAGAAAGGAAAAAGAAGAATTAGACAATTGAAAGAATAATATGCTCACTGTTGTGAAGAAAAACATAAAATCATCTTAGAAGAAGATGTTGCATAAGAGGAACTAGCTGAAAGTCTCACGAAATTTTTGGAGAGTTCAATCCAATAAGAGAATGTGATGATAAGAAAGTCAATGGTAGATACAGATTTCAATATTATTGGAATTAATGAATTATGTATATCTACAGGAATAACATGTGATGAACCTTGTGAGGTTGTCCTAGAGTTTAAATAAGAAGGAGAGTATCCATGTATTCTTGACATGGATCAAATCCAGAAGTTTGTTTTGGAATTGAAGAATGAGATGACATGGTCTCATGGAGATAAACAAAAGAGAACACTTTCATATGTGGATAGTGGTGTTGCTGACAGAGAGGGGAAGAAATTTGTCATGACACAGGAAGAGACTATATTGTATCAAAGGGGAGATCAGTACCTAAAGGAATTTGCTGTTGCAAAGGTAGTTAATGGAGACAAGGAAATTTTTTCTAACTTCAGAAATTATGATGAAGAGTTAGAAATGTTAGAATATTGGTTGATCAATCCAAGGGTTTTAAACATAAATTATTAATGTTTGATGACAGCATTGAAAAAGAGCAGACAATAGATAAAAGTACTAAATTATTTTATAATTTAGTGGATAGAAGTAGAGAGTCAAGAGGACAATAACAGTTTCAGGAAAAGAAGATGCAGGTGTACTAGTCAAAGGATAGATTGGACATGGAGATTGAATAATTAAGGTTGCCAATGGTGAATATGTCTCAAATAAGGCATGAGGAAGGAATGAATATTTTCATTAGCAGAGCAAAGAAGAAAATCACCAAGAGAGGATGGATGATAGAAAAATATTGTAGAAGCAAAGCTAGTGGAGCATTACAACATAAAATTTGGAAACCAGGAGAACTGAAGATGACAAAGACAACACAACATGGTGGGATGGATGAATAGTTACATCATAAGGTTTGGGATCCAGGTATATTGAAGATAGAATGATATGACCTAGAGGTCACATTTCTTTATTCCTTGGGAATATGATACAGGAGAATCCTTCTCTCCACCCAAATTCAAGTTTAAAGTCTGATTATGCCTATAAGGGGTCTTAAATTCTGAGTTGATGGTCTTCAAACTATCACATTGTGAATAAATATATGTAAAATATGTGATTCTAGATGAGGGTGAGTCATTTAGGTGAGTCACTACATAAGTGATGAGTCATGTAAGTAAGCCAAGGAAAATGGAGTGAGTCATTGAGATAGGATTGAAAGTTACTTAAAATAGATAAAAATTGATGTATTTTAAGAGATTGTTGAGTGTATTGAGGATATGGACCCGAATTGTTCTTGAATATTGTTGCATATATATATACATATATGTAAGTCTGCGAGGCATAGACAGATAGATAAGAATAGGAGAATAGGACAGCAAGAGACAAGGATAAGGAGAAGTAGCTAGAACAGAGTCAATATGGATCATATAAGGCCCCTTAAAGATGTATGAGGCCTAAAAAGATCAAAATTTAGGTTCTAACAGAAATTTGTATATACAGTTTCAGTACGTGAATGGAAAATCCTATTTGGTCTAAATTTCTGTGTGTAAATTCATCTCTGTTTGGATGTGTGGTTTCATGAAATGAATGTTTGATTTATTTCTTGTTAACAACTTATAAGTCGTATGTGAAAGATGACTTTAGAGAGAGAGGAAACAAATATTGATTGATCGAGTCTCTAATCAATCAAAGGGGAGAGTTGGATGAATAATTCTCTTTGAATTTAATGAATTTCTAATGCGTAGGAAAAGTTGTTGAAGATTCAGGGTCTGTAGAGATCAATCACTATAAGGATCAATAAAGAGAAGGTAATCCTATGTGTAGCTTGGATTATCAAAAGAAAAATTATATCAACGATGGAGATTAGATATGCAAAGATCTAACGGTCAGAAATGAGATCCACAAAAGAAAACAGATCAACGGTCCAGATTCGTCCTGCAGAAGATCAACGGGTCGGATATAAGTTGTGGAAAAGGAATTGTGGGAGTGAAATTATGGAAGTTCAACTATTGGAAAAGTTGGATCCACAACCCGCAACCCGCATGCAGAAAGGTTGTTGCGGGCGCATAATTGAGGAAGTTCAAGTTTTGGAAAAGTTGAACCTGCAAACCACAATCTACAATTACGAAAAAAGAGATGTGGAGACTCTGTTGTAGAAACAAAGTTGTGGGAACTGAGTTGCAAAAAATCTATTGTGGGGAAGGAACTTGCAGAAACTTTTTTGTGGAATTGAACTTGCAGAGATAACATTAAGGAAGGACTTAGTCGGACAAGTAAGTTTAGAGCTTTTGCTAACTTAGAACCTAAGTATTCCTGAGAAGGATGATTTGAATTGGTTTACCAGTTCAATAGGGTGATAAAGAGTCAGTATTCGGGTTTAGGTTGGCATGAATAAATGTAATGTATCGTCTTTATTTTTAACAAATAAGATAAGTTCTCCCCAAGGGGATACACTTGGTCTTATATAATTCTTGTCTATCAGTTCTTGTAGTTTTAGTTTTAATTCGTTAAGTGCTAATATGTTCATTTGATAAGGAGATGTTGGATTAGGTACAGCTCGAGATACTAAATCAATAGTAAAATATAGACCTCTCTTTGGAGGTAATACTGGATTCTCTTCCAGGAAAACATCCGAGAAATCTTGTAGGATTGGAATATCATCGAATTTCACCTTATCTTCTTTATCCATGTGTTTGTTATTTACTATATCTATAACAAAAAATTTACAACCTTTCCTTCCATCCTTTTTCATTTGTAATGTTTATATTTTTCTAACAAAAACTTTCCTAGGTATCCCTTTGACTCGAACTATTTCTCCTTTATCATTTAAGCAAGTAAATGTTTTCTGAAAACAATTTAAAACTACTTGATGTTTTTTCTAGCCAATCCATACCTATTAAAATATCATAAGAGCCTAATGGTAATACATTTAACTTTACCTGAGTTTTGAATGGACTCATAAACATTTCATAGATTTCAACATAATTGACTACTTTTCTTTTGGTTTCTGTAGCTAACTGACGCAACCAAGACTTTTCAAACTTTTTCAAAAGTAAATTCCATTTTTCTGCTATGCTAGGTGACACATAGCTTAAACGAGAACCTGGGTCAATCGAAATAGAAACATGCTTGTTTTGTATCATACCTTCTATTTCCACCATGAAGGTTTGATGATCAGCCTGTCGATTCTCTAAGGAAGCAATAATTTTGGGCATTTTATTTGCTATGTCACCAATCGTTTCGTCCTCCTAAATGGTATGTACATTGTTGTATTTACTCCTTCTATTTGGACAATCCTTTCAATAGTGAGGTCCCTAATAGTCCCAACACTTTACAGGTTCTTTTTGTTCATTGTTTTTTGTTAGAATAGTAGAGTCAAGCTAGACTAGTTAACCTATATAAGCAACCAACAACATATCATAAAATATAAGAACGAGAAAAGAAAAGGACAATAGAACATCGATATGCGTGGTTCACCCTAATGGGTTACATCCACGAGAAGGTAGTCTAGTGTTATCTCCAGAATGTCTTCTCCAATCTTACAAGAGAGAAAAGAAAAAATACCCCAAATAATATAGATGATGTACAACAGTGTCACAATAGTAGCATTGTCACATAGAGAATATATGATATGTAGACACTCACTTGAACCTATTATATACTAAGAGATGAGGAGGAATTACTCTCAAATATTGCATGTGCGATAATATAATTATCCAAAATAACATCTCTTAATACAATACCATGGACAAATACTCTATAGAAGTAAATACACCACCATATAAATATAGTTTGAATGTATTACTCTTTTACATAAGATTGTAGACAACTTTGGACATAATACAAAGACATTATTACCTTCCAAGGAATGTAATATATTCCAACATTTTTAACATAATTATTAGGCATGTCTCTCCCTTTTGCTATTGTAATGTTTTGTTGCATTTTAGCTTTAAAATTTGTTCCTTGATAATTATTCTTAGAAAATTTATGAGAATTATTTTCGAAGCTTTTATTAGGCTTAAAACCTTTTTTCTCTGATCAAAGTTACTGGTTCTCTTATTTTTTCAGTTAGGTATGTTTTATTTTTTATTTTTACTTTGTTTGTAATAGAAGTTAATTTTTCTCATTTCCTCTTGAAGCATCTTTGGATTATCAAATTCAATTATGTCCATGAAACTAGTAGGAAAACAACTCAGAAACCTCTATATCTTAAGATTTTCGTCAATTATATATGCTACATATCTTAATAAAGTTAAAAATTTACTGTGTAACTCTTTCATTGACATTGATACTAGTTTAAATTCATAAAACTCTTTATATCTTTATTCATAATATTGTTCTGATAATAATTTCCTTTTGAAGTATTTCTTAAATATTCTCCAGGTTACATATTTTTCTTTAAGGTTTTTAACTCTTTTTATGTCCTTCCGCCAGATGTTAGCCTCTCTGGTTTGTTTGTAGATATCCATGTATGATTTTAGTCTATCTGAGTAATTATAAATGTGGAAGTACATTTTCATACCAGATAGCCAAGGCTTGACTTTTTCACCCTTTTCCACTTCTCCATTAAACATAGGAGGTTTTATCTTTTAAAATTCTCCTAAAATATCTTCATAAGGTTTATAGGATCATGCATAATCATAGACTCCTTGAAAGGCACTTTAGATGCAACATAACACTGAAAAAACATGGAACCTTTGAATTTAGGTGACAATTAGAGATACTTCCCTAACATATTTGAAGATGACATAAAAAGACAAAATTTAGGTAATTGAATAAAGTTTCACAATATATAACTTTTATCTATATAAAATTTGTGTAAATCATTATAAAATTAGTTTCCCTTAAATTGGGTTTTCAAAGTTTCAGCACATCATAACATATATGTTTGTACAGGTGCAATAGTATATGAGGAAAATGATGTCATTTTGGGATAAACTCTTGAAAGCATATAAATGACACATGGTACTAGTGCAACAGTATTGTTTGAAAAAAAATTATGAATTATTTTATTATTATTATTAATGACTGAAGTCTAAAAACCTTGAAACGAAAAATTTGTGTGTGGGTGCAACACTTTAGGGTCTCAACTTAATGAAATTCTTGATTTATATATATAATATTGTACAAATCTCTCTCCTCTAGTGCACCATATAGTTTTCTTGCGAAATGGTGAAGTCAATCAAAAGTTATATAAAAACAATGGATCTATCTATTTTCAAAAAATAACATGTGTCATTTAGAAAAATAATGAGAAATAAATAAAACATATAGTTGGAGGAAAAATTTACATATTCAGAATCGTAAGATTGTATTCTACAATATTCTATAGATTCCATAAAAAAAAATTGTGTTTGTCATAGCAAAAAATGCCATCGAAACTGAGCATATTCACAGAGTTCTGAAATACTGAAAATAGCCCTAGTTTATTTATCATAGCCAATAGCTGCAGTAGTCCAAAACTGTTTCCAAACATAATGCCAAGCCTTATTCCCACCATAATTTTAAATTTTACAAAACGCATATGCATTATAATGCACATGTGTTATTACACATATTCGTTATAACACATATGTGATAGAAAATGCATATGCATTATAATGCATATGCAATATAAAACACATGTGCATTCTATATCTATTGATATTAATCTTCGATTATTGCTTCAAATGTTTATCCAAAGAGCACATAGTAGTAGAAATATGTTTGGAATGAGAGGGACATTTCTCAAAAGACACAACATTCATAGAATTCCATCCATCCCTCCATCCCTCCATCCATTATGCTATANCTTGCACCCAATCATCCCTCCCTCCTACATCCCCTCTATTTATCTTACCCCCCCCCCATCCCTCCATCCCACTTATATTTATTCCCCTACCACTTATACTTCTCCTCCATTCATTCCCCTTTTCAAATCTCTCCCCTACCCATCTGTCTCTCCATGATTCCCTCTACACCTTTCTCTCTCTTCTTTAACTACCCCCCCTCTTTTAGCTTAATGAATGTAATGTTAATTTCACCTATGCCATATGCACTATGTTGCATATGCAATATATCTAATATGTGTTATATTAGATATGCGCTATATCGCATATGCGATATGATAATCATGTTTTATACAAAGTCTGTTAGGGGTAAAGGATAAAACTGCACTGGGGACAAAAATAAACCCGAAATCCAAGCTCAGAAAACATGCAGATAAAATTGAATTAAGTAACCAAAAAAACATGTATGGACTAATTTATAAAAACAAATCACATTTAAATGTAGCATATTGAAGATGGAATTAAGGAAGGAAATTTGCAAAATATCCAAAATGTGATCAATAGTAGAAACATAAATAAAAAAATGGAATTCAGTCCAAACAATAAAAAATCTACAAAATATATTAGAAAATATTTCTAACAAATAATTTTCATATTGAATATAGATAAATTTCCCTATGGGTTTCCTCGACTTTAGGAGAAAACTTACAGAAAACTTAAACAAGAAAATGAATTGAAATCATACATTCTCGTCGGCCATAAATATTATAAATATCTTCATCCAGTAAACCCAGTGAAATTCAAATACAATTACCCAATGCCTACCTACCTGTTCAGCCATGCCTCTGGTCCACTTTTCTAGAAACCCAATGTTTCGTAGAATCTAATTTTAACCGTAGAAAATAATAAATCAATGCTTTCCTGCAAATCACAAATATTTTTTGAAGACTCCAAAGATTCGATAAAAATGATCAATCCCATGCCCCTCCAAAATTTGGTTCATTTGTTTGTGTTAAACAGTTATCTCTCATTGTCATTATTATTATGAAAGAGAATTTTGTTTCACTGGCATCAGTTGGGCATGATGCGATGTGATACCCATATCTTTGAAGCAGGTGTCAAAATATGGCGCCGACATCTACAAAAACAGTTCGTGAGTGTTTGAGGTTTATTATTATTATTATTATTATTATTATTATTAGTATTAGTATTATTATTTAGTGTTTTTGGTTTTATAATAATAATAATTATTATTATTATTATAATTATTATAATTTATGGTCATTGTCCCACTATCTCATCCTCTAACCATGCCTCCATCCATTATGCTATATCTTTCCTCCATCCATTATCCTATATATCTCCCTCTCCCACCGCCCCTATATATCTGTTTGAGAAAACTTACAAAAAACTTAAACAAGAAATTGAATTGAAATCATATAGCCTTGTCAACCATAAATATTATAAGTATCTTCATCTAGTAAACCCATCCAAATTCAAATACAATTACCCAATTCCTACCTACGTGTTTGGCCATGCCTTCAGTCCGTAACCCAATGTTAATTTCCATCGCAGAATCTAATTTGAATGGAGGAAAATAATAAACTAGTCTTTTCCTACAAATGATAAATATTTTCTGACGGGCCCAAAGATTCAATAAAACTGAACAATCTTATGACCCTCCAAAATGGCGATCATTTATTTGTGTTAAACAGTTATCTGTCATTGTCATTATTATTACAAAAGTAAATTTTGCTATTTTGGCATCAGGTGAGGACGATGCGGCGCAACATCCATATATTTGAATCGGGTGTCAAAAGATAGTGTCGGCATATACAACAATAGTTCATTAGTGTTTCAGGTTATTCAATACTATTATTATTCTTATTCTTATTATTATTATTTAGTCTTACCCCGCCCATTCCTCCCTCCCACTTATATTTCTCCTCCGTCCCTTCCCCTTATATTTATCCTCCTTTCATCCCCCACATATCTCTCTCCTACCAATCCGTCCCTCCCAGGATTCCCTCTACACCTTTCTCTCCCTCCTTTGAATACCCCCTATTTTACCTTAATCAATGTATTGTTAATTTCTCCTTACCGAACATGATTTTCATATTGCATATGTGATATGTTGCATATGCGTTATATCATGTATGTGTTATATCGTGTATGTGTTATATCATGTATGCATTATATCACATATGCTTTTTACCACATATGCGATATGAAAATCATCTTTTACATAGATCCCATTAGGGATAAACCATTGTAACCATAACACACATGCGATATAATGCATATGCATTAAAACGAACATGTGTTATATCGCATATGCATAAATTGTTTTATAAAAAAATTTAGGTTTCCTTGATTGGCTAGTTTCACTGTAGAAAAAGATAGAATTCATATGAACCCATGCACAGAGAACTGTACAACCTTCCATTTCATCATTTATTATAGAAATCTATAGGTATTTTACAAGTTTCGATTGATTTCAATGGAGAATGTATGTAATAGAGGACATAAATCAGCGAGGAAGGTGCTTACAACGAAAGAAGATAAAAAAAAGAGCGGGAAGAATCAAGAAATGGTTGTCATTCAATCGTTGAGAAAATACTTCCCATTCTCACTCAACTAGAAAATACAATTTTGGATACCTCAAAGGAAGATTCAAAGATCAGGAATTTGATAGTGGACAATACCATTATTTCTCCAGTGAACAACATTTTAGTATCGATCTCATTGGATGTAACCCTACACTTTGCATCAAATACTTGCACCTCAACATCTCAGGGATAAACATAGATACCTGACGTAGAGGTTGAGGAGAATAATGCAGCGTTAATGGAAGCTGGTTATGGCGAAGATGAAAATATTCGTGCATTATTAAGAAGACAATTTTTTGAAGAGTTCAATCATTATGTTCATAACGATGAAAATGTGGCTCTGCAACAACCATGTGAGGTGGTTCAATGTCCTAATCGAAGTTGTCAGCGTGTAGTGGATGTATGTGTCACTTACACATTTCAAACCGTAAGAAAACTCCTATCAACACGAAAGATAAATCCTAAAATAATACAAGTGGACGAGATTTAATTGAATTCCATGGAAGGTAAGGTGTCTAAAAAAACTATCCTTCTTCATTTTTCTCAAATAATGAAACAATATTTTGATAAAAAAATATGAAGCGAGTAAATGTCCATTGTTTTTATCTTTGATTAAATATAGGAGTATGGAAACCGTTAGAATAAATTTATGGATAGGAACATTGAAGAATATCGAATCAAGTAATCACATTGTGACATCTATTTTTTTTCCATTCACATCAATTGGTTAAAAAACTCGGTCACAGGACTGCAATGTGGCTCGTCGTGTCTTGGCTGAATCAATTGTAAGTAGATCCACAAGACAACACTGATTACTTAAATTCAAATCACAATTTGTGCCTTTACATCTAAATACACTTAAAAAATATTTAGCAACACGATACATTCTTGACGTAGAGGTACAAATGGAAACATTATGGGAATTTAGCGGTAGGTTACCCCATAAAGAAATGAAGTTAGTTGAAGCAGTGAAGGGACTAGTTCACACATTTTGGCATGATAACTCTAGGCTTTCTTATAACACAAAGGATGTGTTAAAAATTTGCAGGGGTTCTATGAATAATGAACCGCATGTTAAACATTATCTTGACATGACACAAAATCAATTGTTTGAGATGTTTAAAATTGCCCACGTAGAGATAAGGCTTGAGCAAATATCTTTT
Source organism: Pseudotsuga menziesii (assembly GCA_001517045.1). Lineage (NCBI taxonomy): Eukaryota > Viridiplantae > Streptophyta > Pinopsida > Pinales > Pinaceae > Pseudotsuga > Pseudotsuga menziesii. Next base: position 268,056 of record LPNX010967221.1, on the reverse strand, counting down.
GAAAAATGAAATCCTTGTTATGTTAGAATTAATACCATATGAAAAACTTGTTGTTGTAGGTACCACATAAATTTTGTTATATATTATCATACATTTTGACATATACATTATTTTTTGCATCCTAACCATGTGCAAGAATGCTCAAGTACAGTACCACCAATGTCATCTAGAGATTTCATCCAAACCATAATGTTTCTGAGGAAATATTGGAAGAGATATTACTTAAAAAAATATGTAGAGGGTTCTTGCAACAAATGTGGTGGGATATCATTATGGTATTATTGAATCCATGAGAGTGAACATCAACCATTGGGGAATACAATTGTCGAGAAGAAGAACGATCAGTATGAGACATATGGGCTACATGATGGGAAATAAAGCATTAAGATTTTACTGGTGAATTCACAGGTGACAATGTTCACGAATAATACTCATTTAAATGGCTATATTGTTTATATTGTTTTATAACATTGTTTATTAACATAAATTAATATTCATGTAAATATATTTATGTCTTTTTATAACATTGTTTATTTTGTTTCCCACCAGGTGCAAGTATGTGAATTTATTTGATATTTCTGTTGAAATATCCAATAGTACATTCAACATGTCAATATGGCAAGGTGGAAATATCAGCAATTGAAAATATGCCGATACACCTTCCCTCTCAGAACAACACTATCAATGGTCGACTTTGCATAAAATTACACCCTACAGCCACAAAATGAAATACAAAGTTAGTACTATCACTCAGAGTAGGTGGGAACAATGGTCCATATTACTTATTGACATGGGAAAGATAGCAATGAAGAGAAACATGTGATATTGAAAGAAAGTCACTTCTACATAAGGACAACCAAACCCATGACATCCATTATGTGCAACATTGCTTTAAATTCTTTTATGATCATGTGATAGCTATGGATATACCATTTTGTCATCATTTGATTTGGTCAGATGGTTGTGCTGGTCAGTTAAAGAATGCACGTGTATTTCAATGGTTGTGTTTGTTGCACATAAAATACAAGGTGCCAGATATATGGAAGTACTGAAACTACTCATGGCAAAGGAGAGAATGATGGCATTGATGCATGCATAAAAAATGCCCTTAGAAGGGAAGAGATGAAGTTTACAGGTGCTTGCCTTCGAGCCATTGCATCTATAGTGAAATGGTGTGCATATATGACGGGATAACAAGCAACAAGGAAAAACATAGTATGGGGAATATTCTATGAGGTGGAAAATGTGGATCAATCTAGCACACATCGGGTGAACACAAAGAATGGAACTTGATTGTTTCATTCAGTTAGGATCTCAGTCAACTTGACCCTACAAATATGGTCAATATTGAAGGCTTTCTTTTGTGGTTCCTATAGCATCGATGAATGGTATGATTATGATTATACGTAGATGGTTGATACATGGGATTGAGCGACACTTTCCACCGATTTGAAGGGGGATAATGAAATAGTCGTAGTGGAAGATGATCAGACATATATTTCTAGATACTATGGTCACATATCATATCTCATACAGGAAGCTACAAAAATGTAAATTTGTAATACCTAAATCACTACAATCCTTTACATATAAAGAATTTTTTTTTATGTTACATGCAATAAATTTTTTAATCAATGTATTGTTAACGTGACCTATTTCCTTTCACAGGTCAGATACATACAGTGATGATACAGTGGTTGTCCAAAAAAATAATGAATTGGGTTCTGACTATTGGTTGGCTCGTCTCTTAGAGGGGAAAAAAACCATTCTTGAACCTGTTACTGATGATGAAAATATTGAATTTAGAATGGGCTCTATGGTTATAAAAGGGGAGTACTTGACACTAGTAGCATAATAGAAAAGGAACGATGGGTATGTATATCAGGATTCTAGAATAGGTGCTATTGTATACCAATTTACCAACCTGGTAGTTGGTATAAACATCTAGCTACATACACTTTTGAACAAATATAGGTCACATGTGTGATCCTTGCTACCTCATTTATATCATGAGATATTGATGGACACCATCGACAGCTGAGATGATCTAGATGGCCTACTCGAGTGAGTGCATTTTCAGGTGTTACTAGATTGTCTAGTGTGGCTAGATTGTCAGGTGTGTTATTTAAACATTAAAGTGCATGCTGAAGAACAATTTCAATACCATTCACCTATATAATTTCAATACTAACCTATGATTGAAGAATACCATTCATAGACATCCTACGATTCATAGTATACTGGAAAGTATAAACATGATACTACACCCTCAGGTGAGTTATCTATAAATAATGTTTGCAAAATTTCATTGGGTTCTCTTTATTTTCTAATGAGAGTACTAATGTTTAGCCTTTCATGTACATAGGATACAAATACGATATATGGCACATTAGAGGTGCCAAGAACTAATGATGTCTTTAGACACCACCAAATAGAATTCAGAAAATGACATGCTCTAGAGATGTTGCAATTTACTTTTAATGAATATTTTTTTATATTAATGGACATTTAATTACATTCGTGGGTCAATTATTGGAACTCTTGTCTTGGTGGGTCAAATATGAAAAAAACTCCACCATGTGACTATTGGTAGTGTTTCCATATTGTCCTTTCCAATACACACCTATAGGAGCCAATGACATGTAATTATGCTGATCTATTTGGTTTTTCTCTCGAGGACCAAAAGTCACCAAGTGTCCCTGAGCCACTTTTTGAGGCAACTTTCAACTAGACATAAATCAACAACCAGTTGTCGGATTTAAAAACCATCAAATCCGTTGGTATCTTGGAATGTGAGTACATCTAAGGGTCCCTCTCAATCCTATTTTCATTTCCAGTTGACTACATTGTGCACTGATTTCATAAACTAGGGTTTTGCTTAGTTTCCTTAAATGCAACTCTTGCCTTGATGGGTCAACTTTGCAAAAAAATCCACTGTGGTACTATTGGTAGTGTTTCCATATCAGCCTTTCCCATATACACTTTCTAGAGCCAATGGCACACAATTATGCTGTTCATTTTTTTTTTCGCTCCAGGACCAAAAGTCACCAAGTGTCAATGAACCACTTTTTGAGGTGACTTTCTACTGGACATAAATCGACAACCGAAGGTTGAATTAACAAAATGTGGACTCCATGGGTCTCCTAGAATGTGATTACATCAAGGGGGGCCTCTCTATCCTATTTTCATTTCCCGATGACTACATTGTGAACTAATTTCATAAATTAGGGTTTTTCTCAGTTTCCTTGAATGCAACTCTTGCCTTGGTGGGTCAAACCTACAAAAAAATACACCATGGGACTATTAATAGTTTTTCCATATCAACATTTCTCATACACACCTATAGGATCCAACAACATGAAATTATGCTGATTCATTTGTTTTTTCACTAAAGGACCAAATTTCACCAAGTGTCCCTGAACCACTTTTTGACGTGACTTTCAACTGGTCATAAATCAACACCCATAGGTTGGATCGATGAACCATAAAATTCGGTGGTTTCCTTTCATTCAATTACATCTACAGGGACCTATCCATCTTGTTTTCATTTCTCGGTGACTACATTGTGCATTGATTTCATAAACTAGGTTTTTGCTTAGTTTCCTTGAGTGCAACTCTTGCCTTGGTGGGTCAACTATGCAAAACAATCAACTATGGGACTATTGGTAGTGTTTCAATATCGGAATTTCCCATACACACCTATAGGATCTAACGACATGCAATTATGATGATCGATTTGGGTTTTCTCTCTAGGACCAAAAGTCACCAAGTGTCCTTGAACCAATTTTTGAGGTGACTTTCAACTAGACAGAAATCGACAACCGGAGGTTGGATCGATGAACCATTGAATCTATTTGTCTCCTAGCATGAGAGTACATATAGGGGCCCTCTTGATCCTGTTTTAATTTCTTGGTGACTACATTGTGCACTAATTTCATAAACTAGGGTTTTTCTCAATTTCCTTGAATGAAATGCTTGTCTTGGTGGTTCAACTATGAAAAAAACTCGATCATGTGACTATTGGTAGTGTTTCCATATCATCCTTTTCCATACACACCCGCAAGATTCAATGGCATGCGATTATGATCATCTATTTGTTTTTTCTCTCTAGGACCAAAAGTAAACAAGTGTTTGTGAACCACTTTTTGAGATAACTTTCAGCTGGACAGAAATGGACAACCAGAGGTTGGATCAACAAACCATTGACTTCGTTGGTATCCTAGAATTAGTACATCTATTCGAGGTCTCTCCATCCCATTTTAATTACCTGATAATTACATTATGAACTGATTTCATAAAATAGGGTTCTGTTGAGTTTCTTTAAATGAAACTCTTTCTTTGCTGGGTCAACTCCGCAAAAAACTCCACTGCGGGATTATTGGTAGTGTTTCCGTATTGGCCTTTCCCATAAACTAGTGTTTTTCTCAGTTTACTTGAATGTAACTCTTGCATTGGTGGGTCAACTATTGCATTGGTGGGTCAAATCTTGCATTGGTGACACACATATGCTAATTTATGAAGTATCATTAATTTTCCCTCGTTGAAAAATTTTCTACATGGCATCATAGTTTTTTTTAGTTGGATCACTCTATAAGTGAAATCGGGATTTGGTATTCGAATTGTTGTGAAATTAGGTTAGCTACTTGAATTTGTTGATATTGTGGGGTGTGATACCCTAATTTTCTTGGGAGAATCTCTTGGACCATAATTTTTTTTTCTATTCTTCATATTGTTGTTTTTTAACATGGATATGGGTATGGTATCTTTCTTATATTTTAAGATTGTGTCTAGACATGGATGGTATGTGGAAATTGGATATTTAATATGTGTGACATATGATAGGTCATTGTTAAGCATGTTTGAAGAGAAAGAGGGAGGTATGAGCGTAGATATTGGTTATGATGCTACTTATCACTTCTGAGTGACGTTCTATTTGTTACTTGTTTGAATAAGAATGTTTTGAGTGAATTCCTTATATGATATTTGTATAGTATAAAGTTCCATTTGAAGGAAAATAGTGCACTATCAATGACTGTAGTTTATTGAGAGAGGGTTCTATTTACAGATTTCTTGTTGATCAAGTGGCATGGAATTTCCTAGGTAGAGGGAATTTACCTTTATGATAATCTTTCTTGAAAAATATTTTAGAAAGCGAGACTTGACCTAACTTAGGTTAGTGTGACAACTGTCAAAGGTTTTAAGGTGTGTGATAGAGGTTATGATGTTAAAACGTTGATGATAGCCCTGCATGGGTTGTTAGTTGAACCATGATCTTGGTATTTCATTAAGGATGGATTTATGAAGTTATATATCTTTCTGATTTTCATAGATACAATTCATTTGTCTTTGTATTGCATGGAGATGTGATTATCTTTGTAGGATGTCCTGAACAAATTATGATGTGGTGTATAGATATTATCTCATGTGGTGTTGACTTGAGGGATGATGGATTTTGGAAAGTTGTTGATGATGCAAAGTTATGTTCCTTCATATTCAGAGGTAGCCAACATTCTTGGAGATTTGAGATGTTGTGATCTAACTAGATGGTAGGTCTAGTCACATTTTTAATGGGATATTACTTATATTGGTCAAAACACTTTCCTTATAAGAGGGAGTATTAGCTTTTGAGGTTACTACAAAATCCCTTACACCATGTTTAGGGGTGCTTCATGAGACTTCGGGTACATGGTGTATGATTATCCCTTGGATGTATGTGACATATATAAATATTAGAGGTGTCTTACTTAATGGTTACTTGATCTTAGTTGGATGACTCATACATGTTTCCTTGAACTATTGGAGATCTTCAAATAGTTAGTAGGATATGTCATGATAAGGTCTATAATATCATAATATCACATAGGTGAACCACATATTGAGTATCATTTTAATTAAACACATACTTAATGAAAGACATAGTTAAACATATATGAAAGGCATATAGTAAATATCATGTTCCCATATAAAGTCAGCCATATATATAAATCTGAAACTTGCTTTATATTATATGTACATGTAATGTTTACAAAAATGGAATCCCATGGCCATAATACAAAATAGTGAATCATACTGTACATCTGTGTGTATACAAAAAAAATGGTACATGTATGTATCTTCCCTATACATAAACTCTATTTATCCCCACTATAGATGAATTCTATTTATCCCCCCTTTCACTGCCACTGTCAGTGGATTTTGAGAAGTCTATATTTCATTTTTCGCTACTCGGTGGTGTTTTCCAGCACTGAACAAGAGGAACATATATCAGTTTTAGATATTGCACAGAAACCAAAATTTGTATGTTAGTTTACCAACCTATAAAAATTCTATGTACATTTGTTCAAATTCCAAGCAAATATAACATTTTTACTTACTTTCTCTGCGTAATTCATGATGGTTCGAGGTGTAACTGCATGTACCATCGGTGCTTCACTAGAAGCGGCCTTGATTGGGTTCTCTTCAAGCACCACTCGCTCACTATCAAGATGCATAAAAAATATAAATGTCAATGTCAAAAAATCAATGGGTGCACCAAAAATATACTTGCATGTATGAAGAAAACTATACTACATGGAGGGACGATGAATTTTTCAAACAAAGTGAGACATACTTGTACCTGGGGGGAAGAGGTGGTTGAGCAACAGCCCTGATTGGGTTCTCTTCAAGCACCACTCACTTACTATCAAGCTGCATAAAATAATATATATGTCAATGTCAGCAAATCGAGGGGTGCACCAAAAATATACTTGCATGTACAAAGAAAACTATACTACATGGAGGGACAATGAATTTTTTAGAGAAAGCAAGACACACATGTACCTAGGGGGGGGGGAGGTGGGTGAGTAGTGGCCCCAATTAGGTGCTATTCAAGCACCACTTGCAAGACATACATGTACCTACGGGGGGATAGATGTGGGTGATCAGTGACTCTAATTGGGTGATATTCAAGAACCACTCACTCACTATCAAGATGCATAAAATAATATATATATCAATGTCATCAAATCGATGGGTGCACCAAGAAGATACTTGCATGTACATATAAAGCTATACTACATGGAGGGATAATTGGGGAAATAGAGATACAAGATAAGCAAGATATACATATACCTGGGGGACCTGGAGAGGTTTGTAACCAGTCGGTGGAAGAATTGACATCGGACGAAAAGGATAGTCATATGCATGAGTGATCAAGGTCGCTCGGTGGACATGTCTATAGAGCATATGTTCCTACATAAAAAAAAAAAAAAAACATAAAGATATAATTAGACAATTTCAAATAATTAAAAAAGTACATGTTGAATCATTAAAATAATAATTAAAATCATACATGTACTTGCAAATCCTCAGCTATCTTAGAGGGATCTTTCTCCGATGCTACATACTTATCCTTCCCACCCTGCATAAAATAAATTATATCAATATTAAGATGTATTAAATGTTACAATCCCTACTATAAATATGTAAACCATGATGATAAATCAAAAAGTAATGTTCTTAAAAGTAATGGTGAAGAACCAAATTTATATTCAGTATTGACCATTGAATCCATATCATGAGCGTGAATCGACATACTATGGGATTCTGGGGTCTCATTGGACACCAGCTATAAATGTTTTCACATAAATTGTCAAAGACTTAAAAATACAAATAATTTATGAAACAATTGAACACTGTGAAATAAAAAATAATAAACTATGTGAAGAATGAGTTTGAATTACATATTGGAGTAACCCATCGTCATGAAACTCCGAACAAGTCCCATATCATATGTTTTGATAAGTGGTGCATGGATGCAACATGACGTTATGCTATGACCCCTCTGCATGTCCACTGCGATGTCTAGATCTGGTAGAGTGGGGAGACCTAAATGGATCCTCTGTGGCTGATGGTCCATCCCTATATGTGTTAGCCCCAGATGTGCCAACCACGGATGTTCCAACCCCTTTTGCTACATTACCCTTGACAAGGGTCCCATGTCGAAGCAATGTATTTGCCAAATCGAATAATGCCTCCTGTGGTTTATCAATCACAGGACGTGGAGGAGGATATAGACGAGGGGTGTTTATTGTGTGTCGTCACACATGGTTTCGATCAGTTCTCACCCCTTTCCTATCTTCGGGCATACCATTTCCTACCTCATGGAACTCGAAAATATGAAAGTAATTTACATGTTTACTCAAAATAAATTCGACATACAATTTTCTGAGGAAATAGAATGGGATGTCTCGATTCCCATGAGGGTCTTTATCGAAGACCATGTACCAATGATCCATCTAGTTGGATTTAATATTTATTTCTATGGACTAGTATATAGAAATGTGTGGTCAACTAGTGGGAGGAAGCAATCCAGTGCTAAGGTCCCGAAATAGTGAAAAAATATGATATTTTTTTATCTTTAATTTATGTACGTCTTTGTAGCTCATCCCAGTGGAATAGTATTGCCTCTGGGAATCCGTGTAGGAGATAATGTTGTACAATTATCCATGGTCATTGGAATTTTTTTTTTTAATGTTATCTAGGGCCTCTCCCAATGACCGTATTATGTGGTCCCCCCCTCTAAAAAGTGAACTAAGGCGTCTCAATGCACCCAAATGAGCAAGAATTTCAGAATTTCTATCATGCTCCTCCTTCATTGTTTCAGTGTTTGGAATTGGGTTTGGGTTTTGGTTATTGGTGGTTTGGTTTTGGACATTTTATTCAAGATTTGTGTTGTCTGTTAATATAAAAACAACCAATTTTACATTTAATTAATATTTTATTCTTTTTTTTAATTAATAATTTATTAAATTAAAAGAAAAAATAAAAACAATTATTTCCCAATTCAAAACAAACAAACAAAAACAAAACAATTCTTTCCTAATCCTAAACCAAAACAACAATGCAGTTCTTACCTTCCATTGCATCCAAATAGTATTCCATATAAGTCATATGCACTCTAAATATATCTCCTTCCATCCAAATCATGTGCACTCTAAATCGTTCTCCTCCATCCAAATCTCCTTCCCGATATATCATTTTTCCGTTCTGTTTTATTTTGCAATGAAAAATGAGCAAATAGAGGTTGTGGGCCTGTGTTTTTATTTTTATTTTTACATATCGCAAGTGTGATATATCATATATGCGATTTGTAACTCATCGAAAATGAAAGTGTGATATATCACACTTGTTATATAGTCTAACAACTTTTTCTTCAGTTCTAGGTAAGATTTTTCTGAACCAAACAATACATAACGCATATGCGTTATGGATTTCATTTTCAGAATTCCATTTTTTATTTTTATAATGGCACTAAAAATTGGAACCATCTTCATGCATGTTCCCTTATACTTCCTTTTACTAGGACCATTGTCACTATCACTACTTTCACTAGAGTATTTATTATTTTCTTTGTGTGACCTTAATTCAACTCCGGAAGAATATTTACTTTCACTATCATAAAATTTTAATTTCTTACCCTTACATTTGTATGATACTGTTCAAGATTCAGTTTCATGCTCCTTTCTCTTATCATTTCCTCTGTTATGTATTTTATCTAGTAAAATCTGATTTACTTCCTCCGGAGGTCTTAAAATTCTTTCATTATTTTCTTTTACAGTTTGTAACTGAGATCTTAAACTTATTACAGTTTGAAGCAGTTATGAATGTTTATTATTTAATTCCACATATATATTATTTGTATTATTGTTATGGGATCCATCTTTAGCAGATGCTTCAACTCCTTCCATTTCCTACAAAATACAAATTTATATTTATGTACAGAAATAGTTTTAAAACATGATTAGTATATTATGTTTACTGTTTTGCATGCAAGTGAGCTAATCTTCAAGCCTATTTCTTGTAAAATCGCTCTCATACCACATGTAAAATCTCCAAATTTTGTAAATAAAAACAAATTAAATAAAGGTCTAACTGCATTTATAAAGGATAAATACATCCATAGAATCTTTAACTTGCGTTTAGTGATTTATCCAATGAGCATAAATGGCTCATCACAACCGTGTTATGGTGCGACTTACCGTTATGACAAAACTACTTTCTTGTCGTTAAGTCATGAAAGAATATCATGTTTATTTTCTGTTAATTACAGTTGGTGTAGTTGTTCATTATGTTTTCCTTTTTGTTTAAAAACTAGTGCACTCTATTAATATACTAGGGAGATGGGTTACATGTCTTACTTAGCTCTCATCATGGATAACGCAAAACCATGTGTAACCTTTTGTAGGTGTTGACGGTGGGTCTTGCAACAACCTAGCTAAACAAAACAACCCTAAGCTAAAGGATAAACAACTATACCTAAACAAGCGTCCAGTCCTTGACTAGAAATAAATATTTCTCTTAGCATATGATAAACTAGCATGACATATAAATATACAAAGGGAATTAAAAAAAATATAAATATGGTTTGGAAACTATAGAATTTTGATTTTTACAATGGATGATTTAAGTGGCATTGAAAATTCCACATGATGGATTTATGGCATCGAGCTGGAAGGCATTGGTGTCTAATAAAAAACCCTAAGGGTTTAAGTTGCCATGATACTTTCCTTCATACTGCATTGTTTTCACTCTTGCACTATTGAAGAGCTGGGGCTATTTACCTTCGACTCTCGGCATTGGTATTTGGATCTTAGCCATTTTCTAGCTTATGATTCACCCAAACCTTGTATGGGCACCAAAATTGGTCTCTGGTTGGAAATTCAGCAACCAATACATGTTTATTTAGTATTAAAACTTTGTGTTTCCTGCATATCTACTGTCAATTCAACGGAGGTAAGTTATATTGTTTTTTTGTTATGTTTTTTTTTTCTTTGTGTTGTTTCCATAATATAATTTGAGTTGGTATTTAATCCTTGAATTGTTTATTGAATGAGGTTCTTACTAAGGATTGCTGTGTTGGAATTGGAAACAATCTTTGTGGAGGCGGGAACATGGTTTGGTAAGACCTGATACCCCACACCTTTGGTCCTTTGGATATGTTGGTTGTGACTCCGTGGCTCCAATGTTGGGCCCATATGCTTATGGATGGGAGTCGTTTATGCATTTATTTCTAGTGGAAAACTTGGTAAACCTTATGGTTAATTTTCCCTATGGCACTTTTGTTTTTTATAAAAAAAATATCCCTTTGTCATGGAGTCTAAGGAGGAATGTATTAGAAAGAATTACTTGTTTATATTGTTAAATTGAAATCTTGCAAATTTTTGTTGAGGATGGAATGGAAACCATTTCGTTGAGGTTTAAGATTTTGTAACTACCTTATGGCTATAAAGAGGATGTTGTTCGTTACTCTAATTATCTCACTTTGTATTTCATTTTAAACATCTAATCTCGTCAATTATTTGTTGTTATAAACCTCCAGTGAGGGATTTACTGTATTTTCTAAAATCTTATGAAATTAATGTTGTGAGGCAATTGCAATCTTGATAAATTGTTTAAGTAGATTCCACTGTGTTTTTAGAGATGAATTATCAATTCAATGTTTGGTTAGGTAAATAATATGTAAGGCCTTTGTGTTGAATTTAAAAGAAATATTAATTCTTTTCTTTCTAAATAGTTGATTTCTTGTAGACAAATATTCTTTTATGAGATTTGAACTCTTGTTCTATAGATTAGTGGTTTCATAAATTTTAATGAACGGTTTCAATAATGTGTGAAGAAATCAATGGATAGTTTATAATTTTTTATTACGACCTTTATCTGTGTGGATTTATTTGATAATGTAGTTTTAAAATTTTATTTTGGTTCAAATCCCTCGACAGCTTTCGATCTAGTGACCTACTGATTACTAAATGATATTCAACTTGATTTTTTCAATGTTTATTTTTCTAAGGTTTAGTTATTGTATCTTTTATATCATTGTTTAGACCCTAGCTTAAATAAATGATTTAGTGTTTAGCTAGATTCGAATTGTAGTTTATCATAAATTAAAATAATCTTTTCGACCATATTATAGTATTACCGTGAATATAGTTATATATACAAAACATACTATGAATAATATTTTCTCACATTTGTCGATCAACATAGATTATGTATATATTAGAATACAAGTTTTATTATTACTAATAAAGAAGTGGAATCTATGAATTCTTGTTAACGACACCTAGTGAGATTGATTTCGATTCCTGTGTAATTTTTTTTTTATTCTTTAAGCCATAGTTATAACTTGAGCTTATATCTAATCCTTTTGCCTGCAAAGGAAGTTTTCCTTAACTCTTATCCTAAACATTATTTTAATGGAAAGGGAGATAGAACAGAAATATAATAATAAAATACTAATTAAGTGATAAGTGCCAACTGATGAGGGTTTCGAACTCAGGTTAGAAACCTAGTAGTTTCAATTAGATTTAGGAGTTTATTAAGTAATAACTAGGTGAAAAGAATGGAGTTTTTACTTAATCAATGGTTATCATAAACTATGACTTAAAGAAAATATGTATAATGAACCTAGAAACTGATTATAATATCATAGGAAAATATCTACGTATTTTCTTTACAGAATAATTACATTATTGTACATATACCATTAAACACTGTAAATACTAAGAAATACTTCATAAAACAATATACAAAACTATGAACTTTTAACATGTTCTAATTTAAAACAGGTACTAGATTATAGGATTCCATCAACCTTGATAAATATTCTAGATACAAATATATAATAAAATCACACATAATAAACAAAACCAAATTAGAACCTACATAATTGTACAAGGGGGACAACCACCCAAAAAAGGCTGTTCCTCCCATCCGTCTCCTAAGAGTAGCCAAGATCACTTGCTTTAGGGCCCTCGAGCCTATTCACTGAACCACCAGGACGAACAAGATATGCAATAGACCACAGAGTAAAATATCTACAACTTAGAAGACTCAGTAGAAGACTTAACTCTCAGCAATTTCCCTTTAGTTGTCCCCTCATCAAATTCTTCATGTGTTCCTGACTTTTCAGTTTGCAACAATTGACAAGGGTCTAATTACTTGGAATAGAATGTAATGAACCTCTTCATAAATTCAATGACATTTATAATATTTTCTAGGTCTTTGTGTCATTTTATTAATTAAATTAGCCACCTTCTCAGTTCCTCTTCTCAGGGAACATTACCACAATTTTAGGTATTTTTCTTTCTACAACAGCGAGAAGTGAAATATTAGTGTTGCCACTTGTCATTTAGCCTTGTACAAATGATCATTCCTCATATTGGGTCATTGAACACTCTTTTAATAGTCTCCTCTAGATAGGTGTCTCTCCATTTAATTATTTAAATAAATAAATAAATATTCAATCACTGTCATCATTGACCAACTTGGTCATAAAAAACTTTCCAATAAATTTTAGCATAATTTTTTCTCAAAATAAATGAAAATATTTATTTTTTAGTTCTAGGTGGGTTACATCATTGAAGACTTCGGGCATTTGAAAAAATTTACATTTTAATCTTAAAACGAAGGAAAATGCCATTTGATATGGAAGATTAGAGATATAACTCAACATGCAAGTGGTTAAAGTAATGGAAAATAGAAACTTGAATCCTAATAATTTGTCTTTTGCAGCACACAGTCCTCACGCCTCATTTATAGAAGCGTTTCTCTTATTCGGTTGTAGTTGTGTTCCATTCTTGTTGTTGCGGGGATGCTCCTCCCAAATATTCCTTTCCCTGAGGCTAAATTATTGAGGAAAAAAGGAAACCAATTAATAATAGATTCACACATAATCGATGGTTTCTTCTCATAATCTCATCACCTTCATCTCTCGGGACCCTTCACTACTATTAGATGCAATTAGAATGGAAGAACTGAAATATCAAATTGATATCCCAATACCTTATGACCTTGATTAAATGAGTTCTTCTCCATAAATCATACTCCACTTCATGATTTTAATCAAAACTTTAGAGATTGCATATGGTTGTACCAAAGTATGGAGAAACAAAGCACTCCTTGGTTGAATAGATGGATGTCCATATGAGAGATTTCTGTCTAGTTAGGTTAGATATTGAAGCAATCTTATTATATCACTATTCAATGTACTATATATCGATTCCAATGTTTCAGAAGATCAAGGAAAAGTGCTTTCACTTGTGAATAGGCTTGAACAATAAGGATGGTGTCTCCCTTGAGAAATGGAAGAAAATAACAATGCCTAAGTTAGAATGGGATGGGGTTTTAAAATTGTACATGAATGGGGTAGGGTTTTGAAATTGTGTTTATGGTTTTGAAAATAACTTTTCTGAATTTTTTTTTGAAAATTGATGACATAGGAATCAATTTGGCATAATGTTATGGTTCAAAAATATATTGAAAAACTAAATAATGATGAATGGACTTGGTTTCCTACTAAATATTTCTTTAAACATATGAATAATATTGAAGGCCTATAGTCTTTTATTTTTTTCGAGCATTGAAAATTAGTTAGAATGTTGAATAGGAGATGGAAAACGACAAGGTTTGGATGCATGTTTTTTTATGGGCTTGAAGAACATTACCAAATTCCCTAATATATGTCAAACCATTTGAATAATGAAATTATATTTGTGTTGATATATGTGGTTTATACAAAATCAACATCGGTTAATGGAAGCAAGGATGAATGGGCACTCCCACAAAGTTGATGATCAGAAAGGTGGTAATGTGGAATCAACGAACACAATAATGCAATAATGAACACACATTAATCAAAATGTGTATTTTTTCCTTTTACAATATCCTTAATGTTTTCCAAAACACCACATAAGACAAAAAAAATTTTTCCAAATAAGCATGGACAAGAAGGTGTGCATTCTCTAATAAAACACATGCATTCCTAAAGAACAAACAAATTATTTTTAACTTCAAAACATTATTTTCACAATTTATCCATAACATTCTACCACAAAATTTATTTTAATTTTTTTTTAGCTTGATGTCACGTCCCTTCCCTCCGTAGAGGAGAAACATGACTCTAATTGCGCTCAATTACCACAATGTAGCATACCCGCTACTCTGATATCCCAAGATGTCCATGAACTCGATGCACATACACCTGACTAATATGAGGAATAATTTAAAACTTATTACGTATTTCTCTTTAACACAGTCATGGATCATGTAACATGTTTTTACATTCATTCTCAGGATTAAAAACCACTGTAACAGTCGTTCCTCCCTTGACAGATCCACTATGTAACTGAAAAGGTCACTTTCACACTGAACTTGTTCTTTCCACAGTTATCCTTCCTTCTTCTTCCCTTCTTCCTTTCACTGTAGAACCCTCCAACCGAAAAAATAATGTGTGTAGAATTCATTCAAACCACTTTCCGCCTTCTTCCTTCCTCCCTTCCGCCTTCCATTTCAAAACTCGGGAATTGAAAACTCAACTTTTGACAGAATCATTTACCCACATTCCTCCTTCTTCCTTCTTCCTTTCCACCTTCCACATTCCATAGGTGGATCTCATAAATTATAAATATAGTGTTTCTCCTTAACCCTTTTCCTATTTTCCTGCTCCCACCTTTAGCCTTCCGCATGTGGATTCCTTCGTGCGAAAAACACACTTTTTCCTTGGAATCTCTGGCTCTTTTTCTGCTTCAGAATTCTGCATTACACAGGAGGATTCTAGGGTTTGGAAAATACACTTTTTCCTTGGAATATCTAGCTATTTTTCCTCTCCCAACTTATGCCTTCCGCGGGAATATTCAGGGTGTGAAAAACCAACATTATGCCTTGTCTTTTTCATGTTTTCCACCTTCCTTCTTCCCCAAGGGGATCTCGTAGTGTGAAAAACCAACATTCTGCTTTGTTTCAACTCCTCTCTTACACACCCTCACTTCCTCCTTTCGTAGGAGGATTAGATGTGCAGAAAATATTAAGTCATATTCATTCTGACTCTATAACTAGGCTTCTATCCTCCATGATCATAAGCATAATACATTGAAACAAACAACACATATACAGATGCAAATGTATGAACATTTAACCAACAACAAACTCTACTGAAAAAAATAGCTAGCACTCATCATATTCAATTCATTCATAAGAAAATACATTGCATAAATAAGAATAACAAAGAATACTTATTTTGAAGATGAAGCGCTTCGTCAACTAGCTATGTCGCTACAATGTTCCACCCAACCATAGACTAGTTCTGTTCATTAATCTATCAACACAACTTCCACCCCCGAGTTAGGCATGGTTTCCATAAGGGACGAAGTAATAGTAGACTCACACACAGCCAGATCATATCACACATAGTCAAGCCAACTTTCAGTTGTGTTTATCAAACTGTCCATCCAAGCCAACACATAGTTGGGTTTATGAGTCCATAGGCAATAATCCAATACACTGTTGGGTTTACCAGGATACACAACCAAGCAATATAATAGTTTGGTTTATCAGACTCCACACAATCAAGACAACACTTAAATTAAATACCATCCAAGACAACATATGGGTTTATGAGGCTACATAGCCAAGCCATCTCACTGATGGGTTTATCAGGATACTCATCCAAGCCATCATTCATAGTTGGGTTTATCAGGCTATTCAGCCAAGGATTACACACATGGACAAAATGCACAAAAAGACACAACCAAGCCAACTACCAGTTGGATTTATTAGGCTGCTCAGCCAAGCCAATATCCAATTGGGTTTACAGGATGCCCAGCCAAGAAAATATACAATTGGGTGTATCAGGATATCATTGAGACCAATCTTCTTTGGGTTTATCAGGCCGCTAAGGCAGTGGAAAGGTAGAATGCCTAAGCTAGTGGCTCATTCAAGAGCTAGGGAAACCTCCATAATATCTATCTAGAATGTAATCCATAATACCTACATACCAAACATAAGGAAACATCCCCTTCTCTACTCCATAGTCCCTTGGGCTATTCCTTTCCTTCCAGTGCTCTTCAGGGTGTTCATAGAAGATTCACTGGACACTCTTATATTTTCATGAGGTTCCTCTCTCCACTTGGTTTATTAACCCCATTCGACGTCTCTTCCACTCCTAAGTCTTGCACACTACTAAGAACCAAACCAAGGTGTACATCACAACAAATCACAAGGAGACACAACAACAAAGGGATCCACTATGTAACACCGAGAAATAGGGTTTCACACAACTTTGTAGTTCAGAATAATACTTTAACCCATCAATGAGGGTCTTAGAAAAGGAATATACTTGTAGAACAACCCATTCTGTGACTTAGGAGAGTGAATAATGTTTGAATGCTCTACCAAAACAATCACAACTGTGGGACATGGAATAATAATCATAATGAACAACCACCACCCAGAACAACAACAAAAATTCTTGCAACTGAGGGAAATATGGACTGGCATGCAACTATGTGATTACTTTCATTAGAAGCAATAAAATTACTTCCCAGAATACAGGATGCATGTTGTAGGAAAGCTCAGTCACAAAAGTGACTGCCACGCCTTGCTCTACCCAAGGAATTAACTTCCTGAACTGCTCTTCTAGAATAATTTAATGGTTGAGGACATAAGATAAAATTTAGCTGATGGTTTATGGGTTCCCCCATTGACATAGGGTCTCACCCTATGGCTCAAGAGTTTGACTAACTCACCTCCCCATTCCTTTTGAAATCATGCCCCCATCTCTTATGTTGCAATGCATATCTAGTTGTGGTATTTCATTAAATTGTGTATTTACATGATATCTCAAACATGTTGTTCTGGAATAGAAATATAACCATAGGTATCGACCTTCATCGCCTATACACAAAACAACAAATCAATGTCAAGGCCTTGGCCTTGATCTCCTTTTCATGATTTAAATACAATATATACATCATGTACAATATAAATACCATGGGGTCAAAACCAGAGTGCTACATTCCCCTCCCCCTTCATTAGAATTGTCCTTAGTGATTTAAAATTTGAACAAAATTGGATGTGCCAATCGCATGGCATCCTTCGACTCTCATGTAGCCTCATCAAGACTGCAGTGCTTCCAATGCACCTTTACATCTCCAACGGCTCAATTCCGAAGCATTGTTACCTTCTTGTCAAGGATGCACAATGTATCGATTCGGAACTCTCTCTTGGGTTCCACCTAAATCACATATTGATTTATGACATGGTTAGGGTCATGTACATATTTCTTAAGCAAAGAAACATGAAAAACATTATGATCTCTAGTGCTAGCAAGAAATGGAAGTCTATATGCAATTGGCCCTATTCTTTCAAGCACATCAAAAGGCCCATAATATCTAGGCGACATCTTGGCACAAATTCCAAGCTTCAAGGGACTCTTCTTTTCCCTCACTCTAAGGTAAAAATGACCCCCAACAATGAACTCTCTATTCACTCCATGCTTATCTCCATATCTTTTTTGTCTATATTGGAATTATTTCAAGCTATTCTTGATCTTGGCAATCTCTTTCTCCATTTCCTTGATCAATTATGGACCAATCACAATCCTATTCAATAGATTATCCCAAGTCATTGGTATCCTACAACTTCTTCCATACAAAGCTTCATATAGATTCATTTCCAATGATGCTTCTTGTCCATTATTATATGCAAATTCTACCAACTGTAAGTAATCTTCCCACTTGGATGGTTTTCCTATTACATACATGCGAACCATGCCTTCAAGAACTTGATTCACTACTTCTATCTGTCCATCATTTTTAGGATGGTGGGCGGTGCTGAAGTTCAACTTGGTACCCAAATCTATTAACAAACCCTTCCAAAATTTGGAAGTGAACATGATATCCCTGTCAGAAATTATTGCCTTGGGAAATCCATGCAATATGAAAATGACATTCATGAATATCTTTGCAATGGCATCAACCTTATACGTGGACTTGACCGATATAAGATGTGATGCCTTTTTCAACTTGTCCACCACAACTATGATGGAATCATGTTGTCTCCAATACATTGGCAATCCTGTAATGAACTCCATGGAAATAACTTCCCATTTTCATTCTGGAACTTGAAAAGGATGAAATAAACCTGCTAGGTGTTGATGCTCAACCTTCACCTGCTAACATTTCATGCACTTAGAAATATACTCAGTAATGTACTTGTTCATTCCTCAACAAAATTATTTATTTTTTGGTTGTAGTAATTGTCTTATGATATCCTGGGTGACCAGAGCACGGAGCTTGATGGATTTCATCCATAAAAATTATCCTCGAGTCTTCTTCATTTGGAATATCAATTTTTTTCTTATAGGTAAGAATTTCATCTTCTTCCAATTTATATCCCTCATACTTGTTTTCCAGAATTTGCAGCTGCAAATTGTCCTTAATATGCATACACATTTCATCCTCAGCAGTATGATTAATAATATGTTGCCTCAAATCTGGTTGGAAAATACTAAGAGATTACACATGCATTTCATGCACCTTCCTGTTGAGTGCATCAACCACTTTATTTTATTTTCCTTTTATGTGCTTGATTTCAAAATCAAACTCACACAAAAAATCCAGTAATATAGCTTGCCTAGAATTTAGAGTTGGCTGATTAAACGAAAAATTCAAACCATAATGGTTTGTCCTTAGCTCAAATTTTCTTTGCATCAAGTAATGCCTCCACATATTGAGAGAATGTACTATGGATGCAAGTTTTATATCATAAGTAGCGTAGTTCTTCTCATGTTCCTTCAACTTTCTTGACTCATAGCATACCATGTGGTTGTCTTGCATAAGAAATCCTCCAAGTCCTTGATTACATACATCAGTACAGACCACAAAGTCTTTTTCTGGGTCTGCAATTTTAAGAATTGGTGTAGTTGCAAGAATATTATTCAACTAATGGAGGCTTTCTCCCCATCTTGGTATCCATTTAAACATTATCCCCTTCTTTTTCAAATAAGTGGTTGAATGTGCAAACTTGGAGAATCCTTCAATGAACCTCCTGTAGTATCCTACAAATCCCATAAAATATCTCACATCTGTCACATTTCTTGGGGTTGGCCAATTCATAATGGCCTCAATCTTTTCAGGGTCCACAAATATTCCCTCCTCTGAGATAATGTGACCCAAACAATAAATTTTATCTTTATAAAAGTCACATTTTATCAACTTTGCATACAAATTATGCTCCCTTAGAAATTTCAATGTCAGTCTCAAATGTTCTTCATGCTCTTACCCATTCTTATAATAAATAAGAATGTCATCTAGGAAGACAAGAACAAACTTGTCCAGATACTTTCATAAAACACCATTCATAAGGCACGTGAATGTAGATGGTGCATTTGTGAGACCAAATGGTACCACTAGAAACTCATAATGTCCATACCTTGTTTTGGAGGTTGTCTTATGAATATCTTCATCCTTGATTCTTACCTGATGGTAACCAAACCTCAATTCAATCTATGAGAATTACTTGGATCCTCTCATTTGATCAAAAACATCATCAATTTGAGGTAAAGGGTATTTATTCTTCATAGTAACCTTGTTCAACTATCTGTAATCAATACACAAGCTAAGTGTATCATCTTTATTTTGCACAAACAAAACTGGCGCTCCCCAAGGGGATACACTTGGACTGATATACTTATTTTCCAATAACTCGTACAGCTGCATCTTCATCTCTAGAAACTATGGTGTGCTCATCATGTAGGGTGTCTTCAACATTGGTTTTTCTCCAAGCACAAGGTCAATTGTAAATTCAATGTCTCTCTTTGGAGGAAGCCCTGGAATTTCATTAGGAAAAACATTGCTAAATTCATGCAATACGTGAAATTCCTCCAACCTAGGAGTTTCATTCTCTATTGTCTCCAAAACATGGGTTGTATACACTCTACAAACTTTCCTGCATGACTTCTTCAGCCGCATTGCTAACATCTTCCTAATAGAAATCATCCTTGGAATGACTCTTACAACCCTTGTGTTTCCTTCTTCATCCATGCATTCAAATGTCTTATTATAATAGTCAAGATTAACTCTATGCACTTGTAACCAATCCATTCCAATGAGAATACCATAGGAACCAAGTGGTAGAACATTCAAGTGTGTACAAGTGAGTAACCCATCCACGAATAATAGACATTTCTCTACCAATTCACTAACTTTTCTCTTCGTTCATGTGGCTAGTTGAACCAACCATGATTTTATATGCTTTAACTTATTAAAACAAAAAATCTCAACAACTCTAGCAGTAATATAACTTTTAGTAGATCCAGGGTCAATCAAAACAAAAGCATATTGCTCAACAATACCTAAGAATGGAATTTTACAGAGATTAATAAAAGTTTACTTTACACATTAAATCATTTATACTCATACTCATGGACATTACTCATTTATCATAGCATCAAAATCATACAAAACCTCATCTAAAGACACATTTAAAGCTCATTCATGGGAAACTAGACATGTTAGCTTCTTGGATAGAATGCTAATAGTATTACAGAGATATTAAACTGATTCTATGGATTGATGCACATAAAAATAAAGTTGGAGTACCGAACACTCCAAAAATGAGAATCAAAATAGTGGGAAAGAGGCCAAAATCTAATATCAAGATGGATAGGAGTATAGTTGAATATTTCACTTCATTGGAACTTGATTTCAGTGAAGGTAATGGATTGCATAGATGCCTGATGTGACTATGGTGATGTTCATGAGAGCTCCAACACCTGCAAAGAGAAAAAAACAAAGGAAAAAGAGAAGGGATAGAAGGAATCATGACACATCTCCCAAAGATCTAAGGTACATCACTCAATGGAAGATATGCTTCAAATGAACACAAATAAATCATCAACCAAACTAAGTAAAGGAAATCAAGTTGTCTTTAAATAGATCACTGTGTGGATTTTTGAGGAGGTATAGGTAATAGGTGAACTATGAGATCAAGTCATCCACTTAGAAACCCTAACCCTAACCATGAATTCAACCTCCTTGAATAATTTCCAAGTAGGGACCATGTGATTTGTTTCCCTATCCATTCCATTCATCTAACTTGGAAACTGCACCCTCCTTACGCCCATAGTTGCTTCTTTTGTCTATCACAACTTTTTCTACCTTTTCTACTTTTTGTTGAGCCTCCAAAAAGGAAAATGTGCCCTCCTTAGTCAATTGTTTTTTACTTTTCCCTATTACAGCTTTTCTGACTTTCCTTGTTGTGAGACCAAGCCTCCAAAATGAAACTATGCCCTCCTTAGTCAATTGTTTCATGCTTTTCTTATGACATATTTTCTTTTTCTTTTGGAACTTTCATTCTTCCTATAACTGATTTCTTTTATCAGTACCTTGTCACTTTCTAAATATCATCCTTGAAAAGTTGGCTTGCTCATTACGCCCTCCTGACACAAAAAGATCAATTCCACATATTATTTGTGCAATAATTATTTAATAATAAAAATAAGAATAAGAATAATTCTCATAGATAATATTTTGACAAAATTCCCTAGGCTAGATTAATTCATGTCACATGGAACCCCTCATGTTTTTGGCATGGTCAACACTTTGGTGATCAAAATTGAGGGGGCATGAAATTCCTCCCCTCCCAAATCTGCTTGTCCCCATGCAGAAGCAAAGCAATTTGCTGTAGGATATACTCACCCTCCCAAGTAACATGTTCACCGAGTAATACGTTTCATTGTATCATATATCCTTTCATACATATCTTCCTCAATTTACTTTCTCTACCCAACAACACTTTCTCTGGTATTAAGACCAAATGGCCTTCATCGTTCAAGTGTGGCATTTCTTCTGATGCCACTATCTATTGGCCAACTTCTTTCTTTAGACATGATACATGGAAAACACTATGGTTTTTACTCTCTACTAGTAGTTTGAACTTGTAGGTCACTTCACCAAATTTTCTCAGAATATTGTAGGGCCCATAGAATCTTAGATGAAGCTTTTCAACCCCTTTCTTCTTGAAAGAAGACTTCCTATAAGGTTCTAGGCTTAGGTAGACTAAGTCTTCTAATTGGAATACTATGCTAATTATGTGCTTATTTGGATGCACCTTTTGATGGTTCTCTACCATATGCAAATTCTCCTTCAATTCCCTTAGAATGTCTTGATTTTCTTGCAACCAATCTTTATCCTTTTGGGCTATGCAATATCAAAACATTAAATATACAAAATTCAGATCCTCATACCCATATAAGACCATAAATGGGGTCATTTTGATAGAAATATGAAAGGTAGTATTATAGTAGAACTCACCCAAGTGGAGACATGTTTCCCAAGCTATTTCTTGTCCTGTAACATAATTACTGAGGTATCCTTCAATCCATTGATTCACCCTTCTAGTTTGTCAATATGTCTAGGGGTGATAACTTGTGCTCAGGTTCATATTTGTTCCAACCAGCTCAAATGGTGTCTTCCAAATGGCACTAGTTAACTTGCTGTCCTTGTCACTGATTAATGTCCTCGGCAGTCCATGCAACCTAAAAATATCCTTGAAGAACAAAGAAGAAAATTCACTAGAAGAAATTGTGGATGTGATTGTAAAAAATTGTGCAATTTTTTCAACCTTCCAACCACCATATAAATGTTGTCTTTTCCTTCAGACTTTGGCAGCCCACCGATAAATTCCATGGAGACACTCTCTGACTTCTATTATGGAATAGGAAGAGGTAGAAGGATTCCACCAGGGTGTGTGTCCTCCACTTCGTTCTATTGACATGCAACACATTCCCTCACATGCATGAGAACATTCCCTTCTAGGTGAATACCTCCCTTACCTTCTGGCACGTCTTCAAAAGACCAATGTGGGCAGCCACTGGTGCATCATGTGCATATTCCAAAATCCTCTTCTTTAGTGTTGATCTGGGCACTAAGAAGATTCTATTTTTTTAGTAGATGAGATCATCATGTACGTTGTACTCTTCATTTTGTATTAACCCATCTAAAAATTCACAAGAATACTGATCCTTGGAATATTCTATACCAACTATATCTTCCACTCATTTAACATCTATAGCAAGGAGAGTGTGGGATTACAAGAAAGTGAATATTCCACAGCATTCATTACCCTTATTATATTCAATATCAAAGTCATATGGCTGGACTTTCGTCACCCATTTCTGCTACCTTCCATTTGTTGGAATATATTAAACCCACTCACAACTTAGGATAAAATAATTAATCATTATTTGATTAATTATTCACCCACTAGCTTAATTAGTTGGCATCCACTTGCACCTTAAAGTTAATACATGCCATCTATATCCTAGGAATGATTTATTTCTGATTCTGGGTTGATCCAGAATTAGTATATAGGACTTTACAGCAGATTCTGCTTTTTATGCTTTTTATGCTTTTTCCTGCTTTTCTATGGATAAGATAAAGCTAGTTAACTAGGAAACTGGGAGCTTTTGTTTCCAACCTATCCTCCATTAGTTTCTCTCCATTTTCTAGGATTAGCATGTTATTTCCATCTCCTTGAAAACTTACTCATTCTTTTTCCAACTCGTGAGGTCCTTGATAGATTTAGCAAGTGCTTTATCCACCTATGGGGTTTTGCTATATTTTGCTAAGTCAGCCTTTTTGAGATTTATGATTTGTTTCCATACAATTCGACTATCCTATGAGGGATGTACTATTTATGTACACTATTATTCATAATTATTCAATGGAAGGATACACACCAATATTCATCTCTTCATTCATGTGATTCAGTCTCTTTTCTTCTCTCAATTTTTCCTGTGTATGCTTGTGAGAATTCTTAGTCGCAAGATCTATTTCTTGTTCTTATTTTTAGAATAATTTCACATATCATTGATATATTATTTCTACATGGTATCAGATCTACAAGGTTGATCAAGTTCTACAAAGTTGAGGAGCGCTTCCAGTCTCCTATCCCTCTTTGAAGAAGAGCTTGTCTAGATTACAAGATTTTCTCTTAGTTTGTTTTGCAGGTTGCAGAGAGTATCTCTTAGAGCATATCAACAACTTCAATATGGATTCAAAAGTTACTCTACTATCTCCTTTCAACTATGCTTATTGGAAGCCAAAGATGAGTGCATACTTGAAGAGGCAATGTCTCTTTGATGTTTCCATTGGTGCATTGAGTGAACTTGAGTCTTATGAAGAGAAGATTGATTGGATAAATAATTGTGATAGAGATTATGGAATTACATTTTTGGGAATGTCTCCAAATATATATCATCTCATAGATTCTTCTGAATTTCCATTTGATCTTTGGAAAATTTTGGACAAAGCTTTTGGTTTGCAGGAAATTGAAGATGAAGCATGGAGCGAACCTGGCATCTCCTCTTGTTCTCTTTCTCAAGATTTATTGGCCTATACATTCTATAATGAATTTTATAATGATGAAGAAGTTTCTCATATAGTTCATGTTTATTCTTCCCTCTTTCATTCGAATGCTTCCTCCTTCAATGAAGAAGCAAATATTGAAGAGCCATCTTTTTCTGTGTCTCTTGAAGGTGATTTTTCTTCTTGTGATACTATTGATGAAAAAGAAGTAACATATGGATCTTCTTCCGATATTTATTATGATCCTATAACCCATTCATTTTTCTCTCAATATCCTATCTTAGATTCTAAGATATATGTGCCAGATCCTTCACACCTCTTGCTTACCTCTCTCATTGATGGTGTGCAACCCAGTGACTTCCAGGATGTTTGCTTTGCCACATCAAGAATTATTTGTTTCATACAACTTACCTTACTTGATATCATGTGCTTCATCATATCCTCCTTTTTCCTTGGCATCAATACTCAGAGCCTTCTTGAAGACTGTGAACATCTCATTCTTTCCTCCTTTCATACAGAGGATTCATTACCAGTGTACTCCCATGAGTCTATTGATATGCTTATATGTGATCTTTTGGATTCTGATTTAGAATAATATTTGCAGGTTGATAAACATATAATATGACCATCCATACCATCTACCATACCTCTGAATAATTAAAAGACTATACAAATCCCAAGCTCACTAGTTAATTCCTCATTGGTCTCTTATGCAGTGATATTTATCTTACATGATTTGAAGTCTTTCTTAACTTTCAGCGGCTGGTTATCCTTGACCTTAGTCATATATGGACTGATATTAAACATGTTTGGATCTTTTCTAAACACTTATGGTTCAGATCTTATTCCCATCCATCATTCAGATTTTTACACCTATCAGTTTTCCCCAGTTGTTCATAATTTTCCTAGTCTAGCCCTATATCCTCATGGAGCCACTGAAGCATTTGTCTTTACTGTTCCATATGTTAATATTTCTGATATAACAGAGTTTTATCAGCCTCATGTCATATCTATACAGGTGCTACATCAGATTGGAATATTTACATGTGATTCACATCACAATTTTCCAGCTATTCAGGGAATTGGGTGTGAAATAAATTGCCTTATTTTTTGTACTCTTTGGAAAGGAGTATGCACAGATATCTTTTCCATTTCAGATTATGTTTGCAGATCATATTTTGACAGCAGAAAGAAGCATTCAGATAATTCTCCTACTTCATCAGTTGATGAGATACAAGGAGTCCCTCATCTTCCTTCTTGCAGGTTCTACACTCCAGCGCATGATCATGGCGTTCATGATTTCTTCAGCAAGTCCTTCATCCAGAAGCAGTTTAGTCAGCTCATTAAAGTGAAGATGAAGATATGTTAATGACACATTTCAAATTATGTGCCTTGTCCCATCTTGAGGGAGGATTTTCCCCATGTGGTTTTGCCTCTTTCCTCACTTTTCTCGACATAATAATTGTTAAAGGGTGACCATAGCCTTGTTGCTGGGCCCTATATGCATCCATATTTTTTTTCATACCATCATAAAGTCAGACTTATAGGGGGGTGTTGGAATATATTAAACTCACTCACAACTTAGGATAAAATAATTAATCATTATTTGATTAATTAGTCACCCACTAACTTAATTAGTTGGCATCCACTTGCACCTTAAAGTTAATACATGCCATCTATATCCTAGGAATTATTTATTTCTGATTATGGGTTGATCCAAAATTAGTATATAGGACTTTACAACAGATTCTGCTTTTTATGCTTTTTTGCTTTTTCCTACTTTTCTATGGATAAGATAAAAGCTAGTCAACTAGGAAACTGAGAGCTTTTGTTTCCAACCCATCCTCCATTATTTTCTCTCCATTTTCTAGGATTAGCATGTTATTTCCATCTCCTTGAAAACTCACTCATGCTTTTTCCAACTCGTGAGGTCCTTGATAGATTTAGCAAGTGCTTTATTTACATGTGGGGGTTTGCTATATTTTGGTAAGTCAGCCTTTTTGAGCTTTATGAGTTGTTTCCATACAATTCAAATTTTCTATGAGGGATGTACTATTTATGTACACTATTATTCATAACTATTCAATGGAAGGATACACACCAATATTCATCTCTTCATTCATGTGATTCAGACTCTTTTCTTCTCTCAGTTTTTCCTATGTATGCTTGTGAGAATTCTTAGTAGCAAGATCTATTTCTTATGCTTATTTTTAGCATCATTGTAAATATCATTGATCTATTATTTCTACACCATTGAGATCTTTCTGGTTTAGTAAATGTCTAATATTGTTGTGATCAATCTTTACTATGAATTTTCCTCCCACCAAATACTTTCCAAACTTAGCCAATGCATGCATAATGGCCAACATATCCTTGTCATATATTTAGTACACTCTCTGATGGGGATAAAAAAAATTCTCTCAAATTCAATAGGGTATCCATTGTGCATCAAAAAAACTCCAATGCCCTCCCTAGATGCATCACATTCCAGCAAAAACCATTTGGAGAAATCTGGTAAGGTAAGCAGAAGACAGGTACTCATTACCACCTTCAACTTTTGGAAATATCGTTCAACCAACTCATTCCAAATGAACGCACCCTTCTTGGTCAGATATGTCAAGGGTTTAGTGAACTTGGATTAGCCTTGTTCAAATCTGTGGTAGTAATTCTAAAGGCGAATGAAGCCTCTTAGTTTGGTCAGGTTCCTTGGGCTTGGCCAACTCATTATGGCCTCTATATTTTATTGGTCCACCTTGACCCCTTCTTTGTAGATCACATGGTGAATATATAGTAATTTGTTAATTCCAAACTCAGACTTGGACATTTTACCATAGAAGGAAATATCTACCATTATAGTGAGCACCACTTCTAAGTGACGCAAGTGCTCCTCCCATGTCCTGCTATAAATCAGAATATCATCAAAGAAAAAAAGGACATACATATGAAGTTTCTGACTAAACACCTTGTTCATGCATGAATGGAAGGTTGTTGAAGCATTAGTAAATCCAAATGGCATGACCAAAAACTAAAAATTGCCAAAATTAGAATGGAAGGTTTCCTTCTGTATTCCATCTTCCCTCATTCTGATTTGGTTGTACCTGAATCAAAGATCTATAATGGAGAAGAATTTTTCTCCATGAAATTCATCCATCATCTCATCAATACAGGGAATTGGGTACAGGTTCCTTATGGTATTCTTATTCAATGCCTGGTAGTCTATGCACATCTTGAGTGTCTCATCCATCTTCTTCACCAAAAACATCGAAGAAGCAAAAGGACTTGAACTTCGTGTAGAATAGCTTCATAAATTAATGGAAGAAACTTCATAAACTTACTATCATATTTCATGATCATCCTTTCATAATCTGAAATCTGAATATGATTTAGGGAAATTCCATCTTGACTCTGTTCATAATTTTATAAATATTTGAAAAAAAAACTGTCTATTCAACTAGAGATTTTCTTTGGACTAGGAAGATAAGGGTATTCTGCTGGTAAATTTATGAATAGGGAGGTAGGAAGAGAGACGAAAACAAGGAAAATTTCAGGACATAGAAATAATATTCCCTAAAAAATTTAGATTGGGGACCGTTTAGGTTTCAAAGTCAACTATGCTGAAACTTAATCCCACTCTTATGTGTCACCAAATCGTGAAACTAGGAAGAATCTTTCAGATCCTTTCAACCAGAGGCTTGGGGAAATAAACATAGATGTTATAAGATATTAAAAATTCATCCAATTTTGTTTCATATAGATCATAAATGTTCAATAAAGACTTTGGTTTGTTTGGGAAAAGCTGGGAAATTTTGGCAATTTTGTCTTGGGGAAGTCCGACGGAGTGGGGGATTCCTAAACAGTGTGAAAAATAAACTAAATTTAAGTATGAATTTTTGTATGGAGAAATGGGTCAATCAAAATCATGCATCATCTTATGGAATTTCATTCAGATAAATATAACTCTTGGAATTGAAAAACTATAAAACTAGTAATTTTTAACTAGTCATCTGGCATAGGTGTACCAAAATGTAAGAAATTCATGTCATAAATATATCATACCCGAGGATAGAATTTTATAGAGCTCAATAAAACTTTAAGCTTTATATTACATCATTTATACTCATACTCATGGCCATTATTCAGTTATCATAGCATCAAACACATCAAAACCCTCATTTAAAGGAACATTTAAAGCTCATTCATGGGAAACTAGAAATGTTAGCTTATTGGACAGAATGATAATAGTATTATAGAGATATTAAGTAGATTATATGGCCTAATTCACATCAAAATAAAGTTGGATTACTGACCAATACCAAAATGGGACTCAAAATAGTGGGAAAGAGGCCCAAATCTAACATCAAGATGGATGGGAGCATAGGTCAAGGTTTCATTTCAATGGAGTTCGATTTCACTGAAGAGAATGGCTTTCATAGATGTATGATATGAATTTGTTTTTGTTCATGAGAACTCCAACACCTACAAAGAGAAATAAAGGGAGGAAGAAGAGAGGGGATGGAATAAATTGGGGCACACCTCCTAAAGGTCTTAGGTACATCACTGAGTGGAAGTTATGCTTCACATGAACAAAAATCAATCATCAACCAAACAAATATTATATTTCCTTGGGGGAATGTATTTGCAAATAATTTTAATTTCAAAGAGTATTTTTATTGCAGATTTGGATTTGAGCATAAGGATGTAGATGATTATTCTTTCAAGAGCAACAAATCATTCCTTCAGCTTATAAGACTTGGTTAGTATATTTTGAAGGATGAATTTGAAAATCCCTTCCTTTAGTATTATTAGATAATATGAACTTATATTGACCCAAATAATTTCAGTCCATGGATTAGTATTATCAGATAATATGTAATTCAGGGAGATCTGAATCATGAAAGGAATTTTTCTCCATGCAGTTCATCCACCAACTCATCAATCTGGGGAATTGGGTATAGGTTCTTTATAATATTCTTGTTCAAGGCCTAGAAGTCTATGCTCATCCCGAGTTTCCCATCCTTCTTCTTCACAAGAACCACTGAAGAAGCAAAAGGATTGGAAGTTTCGGTAGCATAGATTCATGAAGGATAAGGATGATCCCATCAATATGAACTAGACCTTTGTAGCACATAATCACTCTTCCTGATATGTATGTGACAGTAATATTCTGTCCCATAGAGCTTATATGATTAAATGCACATAATGAAGGATTTTTTCCCCATCTAGTGGGGTATTCGACTGTAAAATGAACTGCGACTAATGTAATGTCCATGACGGGAGTTTTAAAGGCTCTAATATGATTAATGATGGAAAGAGCCTATGATATTGCCACATTTTGACCACCAAATAAGTGTCGACGGTGCTAAAAACCTATGGGTTCTAAGTGATATTATTTAACTAATGTAGGGAAATTGGATAAAGTAATTATGTAAAAGGATTATACTAAGTTTGATTTCTTGTCATTTTTAATTATCATGCAATTAATTATGTGGAAAATAAGTTTCTATTAATAGGAGGTCCACTTGGTTAAGCCAACTTGCCAAGGAGGAGATAGAATATGTCATAGGATTGACAAAAGCCAAGAAAAGCTGTTAGACACAAAAGAGGAAACTCTAGAAAAGGTAGCCAGAAATTTCCATTTGGATACTTAGGAACAAAAGAAGGAATTTCAGAAAAAGTTGTCATAAGGAAAAGCAACAACTCTAGGTTGCAATTTCCATTCTGGAGTTTAGTGACAAAAGAAGGCAGTGCAAGAAAATATGTCATAGGGAAAAGAAGAAACTGTGGGCCAAGGAGGGAATAGTTTTCAAATTTGATTAATTTGGATGAAATGGAAACATATTTTTTGTTTTACACATGTTTATTTCCTCATGGAGAACAAATTCATTTCTAGGGCTAGGGTTTTGGCAAGGGAAACTTGCTCAACAGGTGGTTGAATTTTCCAAAAAGTCACCATAGGTTTATTTAAATATAGTGGGAGATCCATTATTCAGGTTGGATGTTGATGAAGATAATAATTCCTTTCTAAGTGTTGGGACTCAGATTCTTGGGGTATGTGCCCCAAGGTTCTCATTCCCTCTCTCATTTTCCCCTCTTCTCCCCTTCTCATTGTAGGTTACACTGGAGCTATGGAGTAGCCTCTCTAATTTCATTCAGGATTTGTTAGAAGCCTCAATACACCCATGCATTTATATCATATTTCAATAACAGGTCCAATTTATTTCATTATCTAAGGGTTCAAACCTCCATGTCCTTCCTTGTATTATGTATTTAAAATATACTGTAATGATGCACAATGTTGAAGAGAGGGTTATAGTTCATTAATGAGAGTAATTTCAAGTTTATTGGATTTAATATGACATAATAAACACTTTTTCAATTTTATTCCAATCTTATTCGAAATGGCTGAGATTTACTCATTTTAAGTCAACCTAGTCTAGATTTGCATTAGAAAGTAACTAGTTTTGTTGTAACTTTAATATTTCAACGTGTATAAATCCAAATAACACTATTATTTTTCTGATGATTCATTAACAGACATATATAAGTCCCCCAAATCTCAAACAGATAATTTGAATCACCGTTACCCTGTTTGGAATGGCCTGAAGATGGAGCTAGTGAGCAACCCGATGAGCTAGTCTCACCTTTACAACTTGAAGAATAATCTATTTTTCATATTATATATTAAAAACCTTCATGAAACTATTATTACTATCTCATAACCTTATAATAGAACCTTATTCATTTTATACAAGCCTCTGGTTGTTGGATTTGACAAAGTCTTCCTAGTTTCACGGTTAGGTGACCTAGAAGCGTGGGAGTAGGTTTCACTGGATTCTGATTGAAAAAAATAAATGATAATTGATATAAATGTTTTATGGAAGATAATTTATCAGTCCTAAAAGTTTCCTTGGTTTATCCCTACAAATCGCTTCCATGTTTGCAAAAGTTCCAACCAATTTCCCATATTTTCCTTGTCTTAAGAGCTTTATGATTCTATGCAATATTCATGTAATATTTTGGACATAACTTATATCATAGGTAACATTTTGATATGATTGCATATCAGAAAAAATTATAGTAATACCATTTCTCTAATTTTATTTTGAATAATCCTTTTAGTTTGAGTCATTCTAGTCACAACTAGTAATTTCATAGCACATATTTTGACAATTTTCTACAACAAGTCTTTCTCTGGAGTTAGTATCTCTAAAATATGATTCAGCAATATTACAGTGGTATCATAGATATTTCCTTGTCTCATCCAATGGAAATAAGGATTTTTTTTACTAACATTTCATATCACTCAAGTTGAATAAACATTTTGATCCATGTCTTACTCTGAGGAAGACTTCGATAAGCCGTATGAAGAATACTGCAGAAGGTATGAAGAAGAAGAAGGCCCCTATTTGATGGAGGTATACTGGGTAATGAAGATGAATAGTTCTATGTTTCATCCAATGAGTAACTCAGGATCCCTAGATCTATTAATGATGGGTTCTCTTGTACAGGGGGACCAAAGGAAGCAGTTATGTACCTTGCATCTTATTAGGGACTGAGTGAGGGGCTTCTAAGGGTCCTTTGTTTTTGAGAATACTACACTCTTGTGATACATAAGGTGCTCAAAGACCACTACTGTGGTAAAAAAAAGGAAATTATTGCACACATGGTTAATGAATTGTGCAAGGAATTGGGTACTAGATGGTTGCCACCTGGAGCTAAAAGAGGAGCCAAAAGGGAAGATTCATCAAATCCATATTCTTGTCAAAGCAATAGGAGAATGTTTGGTTTCTTTTTAATCAGAGATTCTGAAATCCGTGAGTTGAATACCACTTAAGATGAAAAAAAATCAAGATCCTTGAAGAAGAAGAGAAATAAAGTAGAAGCAAAGATCCATGAAGTGAAATGCAAATCACCACAAGGTGGTTTCATAAGAGGGGAAGTTGAATGCACTTCAAGATTCTTGGTGGGTGATCTACAGATCATTGATCGAGAGTTAGGATCATGTATGGGTGGAGATACACCTTTTTTATCAGATACAATAGGATATTACAAATGATAATTTGAATCACATTTGTATCCACATAAGGAAAAAGAATACAAGGCCACACCGCTTAGGTGTGAATTCGAGAAATTGGTGGAGGGGCATGCCGCCATAGTACCCCTACCGGAAAAGGGTAATACAAAGAACATGGATGATAAGGGATATGTTTTTTTCAGAAACCATGATTATTTGTAGCCATATTATTCATGGGATATTGAAAATATAACACTTTCCTATGAGGATTGCAGAATGAAGGACAATGGTGAGGGAAAAGAATTCACTCCTAGTTTCTTTGTTGGTGAACACCAAATCAATGCAAAGGACACTGATGTTTTCAACGATGATAAGGGATATTTGTGATCATATCCAAAAGAATAAAAAATATAAGATATTAAATTATCATTTGAAATTCCTAATGAAGAGGAAGACAAGCCCCACCCGCTGGGTGTGAACTATAAAATCTGATGCAAAGGGAGGAACACAGTTTGGATTTTTGTACTCTCTTGCACTAAGATGAAATTGTATACACATCAAAAGTGAGGCTTGAAATTGGTAAGAATTTTCATTACCCTATCATCATTGAGGAGAGCTATGAACCATATAGTCTTGCAAGTGGGAAAGCATAAAAAAATATTCATGAAGAGAAGCACAAGTTATTGCAAGGTATTTGCAGTAAAGAAGAAGAGGTTCATCTTCCATTGCCTCATTTCCTTTCAGGCTCATTTAATATGAGTGAATGAAATATGAAAGAGGCCCTACACACACTGCATGGAACCAATGCATTTATGTCAAATCTCTATTCGAAATTGTAGGATAAATATTCCATGGAAGACATGGAGAAGTTTTAGAAATCCATGACAAGCACCAAAGGTAATTTTCTCCAATTTATTTATGATAGAGACAATTTGATTGATATTATTGATTTGTTGCATGTAGCATCCTTGAATGATGAAGAGGGGAATTACAAGGTGATACAAGAATTACTGACCACCCAATATTCCTTGAATAGAACTCAATGTGCACTCCAAGAATCCAAGATGGAGATAGAGAAACTTAATAAGGAGTTGCAAATATTTCACCTACCCTCCTACACACCATTCAGAAATATTCACAAGGGTGATTACTATGGAAATTGAACCCAATGTTAGAAAAATTACACTCACATCAATTGCCAATTACACATGCAAAATTACTCACAAAAGAGACTAAATATGGAGCTGAAGACTAAACTGTATTGAATAAGTGTACAATAGCCAACCCTGTGAAGTCATAGGCTGCCACAATAAATAATTACACAAGGGATTTGAATGCATGAATATGCCATTCGAATCTAGTCAAAAGCAGGCTTACTAAATCTAAGCAAATCCCCCATAGGTGCATAACACAGTTTCCAAAACTGTCTAGGAGCTCATGAATTGGAAAAATCAATTAGGAAAGATAATAGTGGATGGACAGACAAATCATACATGCTTTTCATAGGAGAAAAGAGTGGAGGATGTGGAGAACAAAAAACAAGTTAACCTCACTTAGTCAAACTTTCCCAATTTCCTTAAAGCACTGAAAAAGCAGGCAATAAAGCAGAAAAAGTAGACAGACGCTAGGGAGGCCAGGAATAAAGTAGATTTGATTCCAAGAGGTTTCCCAAGCACTCCATGACTCAAAATTAGTAATTTTTACCACTGTGGATGTGTAGATGACATCTTGCATAAGGTGGAATATGGAAACTAGGCAAATAAAACAAAAATGGATTAATTAATGTCTAAGGTAGCTAACTATGGGTTGATTATTCTAACACCCCCCCTTAAACCTGATTTATGAGTAAAATATAAGAAAATTATAGGTCCTAGAAACAAGGCTTAGTCACCCTTTACATACTGCATGTCCATTTAACCAAGGAAAGAGGCAAAAACCCAGTGGGAAAATCCTCCCTTAAACATGGACTGTAAAACAAAATTTGGAAATGTTGTCATCACTCATGCTTCACAGCATGATCAGCAATCCCCAGCAATCATTTGAGATTGCTGAATGTATTCTCACAAAAAAATTGGTGAAGATACCAGCTACTTGTTCTGAAGATGAACAAAAGAGTAGGTGAATGGTGCCATCATGCACAAGTTGTCTGATGTAGTGCATATAGATCTCAATGTGTTTGGTTCTTTGCTTATGAACTAGATCATTGCAAATTCGAATGGTACTCTGATTATCATAGTAGATAGTATTTGAGTATTCTAATTCAAATCCACACTCACCAAGTAACGCCTGCAACCATAAACATTGAGTTGTTGCATTTAAAACTCCTCTGTACTCTGCTTCTGTAGATGAGAGTGCAATGGCACTCTGTTTCTTACTTGACCAGCTGATTGGCCCTTCTGCAAGCATTAACACATATCTTGATGTTGACTTTCGATCTGTGCTGTCACCTTCCCAATCACTGTCAGTAAACCCAATCAAATCAAGATCAGATTTAGCTTTATAGAAGATCCCATGTGTCCTTGTTCCCTTAACAAAGTTAAGGATCCTTTTGGCTGCTTTCCAATGGATCTCATGAGGCTGATCCATGTATCTATAAGCCACACTTACTACATAAGAAATATCAGGTCTAGTATGTGCAAGATACAACAAAAATCCAATCAATTGCCTATACAATGTATTGTTTACCATAGGTGAAGAATCAACTTCTTCAAGCTTCAGTCCTGAAAGGAAAGGAGTCTTGCTTGGCTTGCAATCCTTCATTTTGAATTTCTGTAGAAAATCCAAGGCATACCTGGACTAGTGCACCTTGATTCCAGCTTTGGTTTTATAAATCTCAAGCCCCAATAATTGGCTCAATAGCCCCAAATCTATCATGGAGAAGGCTTGGTTCATTGCACCCTTCAAGGAAGCAATTTCAACCTTTGAGCTTCCTGTAATGAGAAGGTCATCAACATATAAAAGAATTATCATTAATGAACCATTAATCAGCTTCAAATATACATTTGTATCTGATTTTCATCGAACAAAATTCAGTGATAGCAGAAAGCTATCAATCATGGCATACCAAGCCCTGGGGGCTTGCTTAAGCCCATACAATGACTTCTTTAGCCTGCACACAAGAGATGAGTTAGTAGAAAATCCTTGAGGCTGCTGCATGTATATCTCTTCAGTGAGATCTCCATTTAGGAAGGCACACTTTACATCCATGTGATGTACCTCCCATTGCTTTGAAGCTGCAATGGCTAAGGCTAGCCTAATGGAGTCCATCTTTGCCACTGGTGCAAAGGTCTCATTGTAATATATGCCATGAACCTATGGGTAGCCCTTGGATACCAATATTTCCTTTTATTTTAGAGATGAACCATAAGCAACAAATTTGGTCTTGTACACCCACTTACACTGAACTAGCTTCCTCCCTAGGGGAAGATCAACCAGCTCCCAAGTGTTGCTCTTCTGGAGTGAGCTGGAATCTTCCTTCATGGATACTTGCCATCTTGGATATTCTGCTGCATATTCATATGTTTGAGGATCTGATTCCACCATCAGATATCATTTCTCAGAAAACATAGGATATTTCATGCATAGAGCACTCTCAAATTGAGATCTAGTCCTCCTAGGGTCATTAGGATTTCCAGTTAGTTCTCCAACTGCATCAATGGTCGTGGCTTCCCATTTTTGCCTTGTAGGGATGTTAGGATCTGCAATAAAATAATCACTATCAGACATATAAGAATCAGCATGCTCAACTATCTCTTCACTTACATTTAGAGGTTCTGGTGGTGAAGAGGATTCTCCGACTTCCGCTGCTGCTAGGGGTTGTTCTTGAAATTGAACACACCTTTCAATGAAAACTTTGTTTGTGCTCAAATTTATCAGCTTGTACCCTTTTGAATCTTCATATTACCCAACAAATAGACACTCTTGGCTTTGGGGCTGCAAAGCCTTCCTCTTTTCTGTTGGAATTCTAGCCCAAGCCCTTGAGCCAAAAATCCTGAAATGGGTCACATCTGGCTTGTGCCCACTCCATGCTTCGAAAGGAGTAATACCATCAAGCTGTTTATGAGGCACCCTATTCTAAATATAGGCTGCACATTTTATAGCTTCATCCCAGTACTTTGGTGGCAAAGTATTAGCCTCCATCATGCATGTTGCCATCTCTTTCAGTAATCTGTTCTTCCTCTCAGCAACACCATTCTGCTATGGTGTGTAAGGGATAGAATGCTGCATCTGAATACCTGCATCTGCACAATATTGAATAAACTCAGACTTAACATACTCACCACCATTGTCATATCTGAGGACCTTGAGTTTCCTCCCAGACTAGTTTTCAACCAAAGCCTTAAAGACTTTGAAGAGGCCAAAAACTTCAGACTTGTGTTTCAGGAAGTAAACCCAGCAATACCTGGAAAAGTCATCTATGAAAGTCAATGCATATTTGGCCTGGCTCATTGACATATGAGGAAATGGGCCAGAAACACTACTGTGGATCAACTCTAGAGGTGCAGAGGTTCTCTCATGACTAGCTCTCTCAAATTTATGCTCTGGGTGTTTTCCTAGGATGCAACCTTGACAGACTCCTTTGTAAAATTTTATCTTTGGTAACCCTATGACCATCTCTTTTTCACTAAGATCACAAAGATACATGTAATTTAGGTGGCCAAATATTTCATGCCAAAGCTTGCTTGCTTCATTAGCATGAATCAGAAGAGCAGAGGGGTTTGAGTAGGGTAGGAAGTGTGAGAACATGTATACCTTCGAAGTATGATTTGCAATGACTTTACCACTTGAGATATCTGTGATCTCAACTTCATCAGGGGAGAATATGACTTTCTTTGGAGACCCTGTGTGGGTCATATGATACACTGATAAGAGGTTAGAGGCAAGACCTGGAACATACAACACATTGCTGAACTTACCATGATCAAGATCAATCCTCCCTTTGCCCAAAATTTCAGTGAGAGAGTCATCTCCCAGTACTATTGGTGGACCTTTCGACATGTCAAGTGAGGTGAATGCCTCCTTAGTCGAAACCATATTTCTTGAAGCTCTAGAATCAATGATGAAACTAGGTGAGCGTGATGTGCTAGCAACCAATGCATGAACTTGATCCTCCTTCCCTCTTCTTTGAGCTGTCGGGAAGGGAGATGCCATTCTTCTCCAGGAGTTGGGTCAGCATGTCTATTTGCTTCTTCATGCAGGAGCTCTTAGAATGATTTCCCTTACTGCAGTATGCACACTTGCTCATTTCTCCTTTGTTTTTCTTCTTCTGGTAGTTCTTCTTGGAACCTTGAGGCTCCTCTGGAGACTTGTTCTTGTCTCTCTTTTGCTCAGGTGGATTTTTAGCTTTCTTTTTTCTTTTTGAATCCACCCTCGAATATCCAACAACCAGAGCTTGGTCTTTGGATGGTTTTATGGTGCCTATCATCACCAATTTATCTTGTTCTTGTGTGAGAGATTCCATAAAATCTGAAAGGCTAGGCATCTTCCAGGTTTGAGCTGTCAACCTTTTGGAATAGAAGGTTGAAACAAACACTGAATAGTTAGGGCCAATATTTGAGAGTATGGCCAGGACCAGATGATCATCCTTCTTTTCAAGCCCACATTGTTTTAGCTGCAAAACAAGTGCTTTGAACTTGGAGAAATAGAGTTGCAGGGATTCAAAGCTATTTGGACTCAGGGAGATTAGTTCATTTTCAATTTGATGTCCCCTCATCTCATCTGTATTTACAAAAATATCAACAAGATTCTCCCATACTTCATTCAGTGATGTCAATCCATTAATATGGAAAAGGAGGTGTCTGGATATACCCAGACACAAGAGACCATAGGCCTCATCCCTCCTTTTGTGCCATTTTATCTTCTCTACAGCTACATTGGGCTTTGCTTCTGTTTCCATAGTCACTCTATAGAGGCCTTTCACTCTCAATAGTATCTCCATCTCTGCTTTC
Source organism: Pseudotsuga menziesii (assembly GCA_001517045.1). Lineage (NCBI taxonomy): Eukaryota > Viridiplantae > Streptophyta > Pinopsida > Pinales > Pinaceae > Pseudotsuga > Pseudotsuga menziesii. Next base: position 228,907 of record LPNX010967221.1, on the reverse strand, counting down.
CATTCAAATAATTTAAATGGAGTCAAGATGATCTTCTGAGATTGATCCATAGCTCAGAAATTGTCCCGGCAGACAGTAGAATGCTCCCAGTCAATGATGTTGAACCTGCAAAAAAAATTGGAAGGAGAGAAATCAATCTACATAGGATCTGATACCATGTGGAAATTGAACCTAGTGTTAGAAAAATTACACTCACATTAATTGCCAATTACACATGCAAAATTACTCACAAAAGAGACTGAATATGGAGCTGAACACTAAACTATATTGATCAAGTGTACAATAGCCAACCTTGTGAAGTCATAGGTTGCCAAAATAAATAATTACATGAAGGATTCAAATGCATGAATATGCCATTCAAATCTAGTCAAAAGCAGGCTTACTAAATCTAAGCAAATCCCCCATAGGTGCATAAAGCAGTTTCCAAAACTGTCTAGGAGCTCACGAATTGGAAAAATCAATTAGGCAAGCTAATAGTGGGTTGAATGAAAACTCATACATGCTTTTCATAGGATAAAAGAGTGGAGGATGTGGAGGACAAAAAACAAGTTAACCTCACTTAGTCAAACTTTCCCAATTGCCTTAAAGCACTGAAAAAGCAAGCAATAAAGCAGAAAAAGCAGACAGGTGCTAGGGAGGCCAGGAATAAAGTAGATTTGATTCCAGGAGGTTTTCCAAGTGCTCCATGACTCAAAATTAGCAATTTTGACCACTATGGATGTGTAGATGACAACTTGCATTAGGTGGAATATGGAAACTAGGCAAATAAGACAAAAATGGATTAATTAATGTCTAAGGTAGCTAACTATGGGTTGATTATTATACCAATTGAATTCCTGATCATATGAAGGAATATCATGAGATGGTGTATCATGATATGCATTTAGTTTTGAGTGTGCTTGAGGACTGTGTAGACAAGCTTGAAGAGAACCAAGCACTTCATATTTTCAGGAGAAAACAAGAGTTGTTTTATGGAGAGATTATCTTCTCCATGGAAGAGTCAGATGACCCCACATTGATTGGTTCATCCAATGATTAGGAATATGAAGCAATAATATGGGTCGATAAATATTGTAGAGAGATTATGCACAGTTCTACTCACACTCCTATTTCAGCCACATCAAGTGGGGAAAATTGGGAGAAGGAATTTTCCTTCTTGGTGCCACATGAGGAGCAAGAGGCTCCCATAAGTGTTCAATATGACTTTAGGGATGAACCATTACCTTCTCAGTAGAAAAATAGGAGCATATTTCTTCCACTTGATTCCATTTATCCACACATATATTGGATAGGAAGATACATAACATAGATGGAGACTAAAGGGTGTGCAAGCTTGGCTCACATGGGTAAAAGTTTTGTTTGCATTTGTAGCAGGCCCATATATGCATTTGGAATTGTTTTATCATGTGATAAGCAGATAAGAAATGTATGGAATTAATTGGATACATTGGGTACAAAAAATTCCATGGATTGGATGAGTAGAGACATGTTGGAGATGAGCACCCCCACAGGGAATCACCACCTGTTCCTTGAGAACATAAATGATGTATTTTGCGATGCTCCCTGGCACATCGAGTTACATACGGTGGAGAGACTCAATATGATTTGGTCCCACATTGACGAATTCCATGTTTGGTGGGAGATTCTAAAAAATGTTCATTTTGTAATGGGGAGAGATGAACTTCGAGTGTGGTGGTATGGTTTTCACAACCTCATTTTCATCCTCTACAAGGACAAAATTTTGTTGTTTTTACTGATGGTTGGAAGGAAGAATATGAATCGATGGGACCCTGGAATTCCTGAGAATGACATATTTCCAAAGGGAGTAGCAACATTTGGGTCCCTACAGAGAAGGTAGTGGGATCCAAGAATTCTACTCAGTTACCTTAACTGGGTTAACAATTGTTGTTGAAATAAGTGGTCATCAAAGAGACGACTATGGTTAGAGTGGTGCAGCAAAAACATGGTGACAAAATTTGCTGCACTTTTGTGTGCTTATTCTTGATGACAAACATACTAGGGAGGGGATCAATGTCATATCGCCACATTTTGACCACCAAAAATGTGTTGACCATGATACACAACTAGGGGTTCTAATTGATATTATTTAATTACCCTAAGGAAATTGGCTAAAATAATTATGTAATAGGATTATACTAAGTTTTATTTCTTGTCATTTGTAATTATCATGCAATTAATTATGTGGAAAATAATTTTCCATTAACATGAGGGTAACTTGGGAAAGAAACCTTACCAAGCAAGACATAAAATATGTCATAGGACTAACAAAATCCAAGAAAAGTGGTTAGACACAGAAGAGGAAAATATAGAAAAGGTAGGGAGAAATTTCCATTTGGAGACTCAATAATAAAATAAGGTAGTTCAAAAAAATATGTCATAAGGAAAATAATCAACTATAGGGAGCATTTTCCATTCTGAAGTTTAGTCACAAAAGGAGTGAGTGCAGGAAAAAATTTCGTAGGGAAAAGCAACAACTCTAGGCCAAGGAGGGCGTAGTTTCCAAATTAGATGAAGGTGGATGATAGCGAAAGATATTTCTTGTCTCACACATTCTGGTTTACTCATAGAGGGAAAATTCATCTCTAGGGTTAGGGTTTTGGCAACGAAAACTTGCTCAGCAGGTGGTTAACATGCCCAACCAATCATTGGAGGTTTATTTAAAGACAGTGGGAGCTCCGTTACTCAATTTGGATGTTTATTATGTTGAAGTTGATGAAGCTAAGGATTAAATTATGAGTTTTAGGCCTCATTTTCTTGGGAGATGCACCCAAACATTCTCATTCCCTCTCTCATCTTCCCCTATTCTCCCCTTCTCATTGTAGGCTACACTAGAGATATGGAGCAGTCTCTATGAGTTGACTCAATATTTTTTAGCAGCCTCCAACCATCCATGATTGTATATCATATGTTATTAATAGGTCGAATAATTTTTAGTATCTAAGGGTTCAAACCTCCGTGTCCTTCCTTTTATTATGTCTTTAAAATACACTGTAATGATGAAAAATGTTGAAGAGAGTGTTATTGAAGAGATTAATTTTGATTTTATTGCATGTAATATGATATTGTAAACATTATCTACAATTTGTATTGCAATCTAAGTCGAAATCGATTGTATTCTCATTTTAAGTCAACCTGGTCTAGATTTGCATGGAAAGTGACTAGTTTTGTTGTAACTTTCATATTTTGACATGTATGACTCCAAATAAAACCATTAATTTTCTGATGAGACATTAATAGACATATCTAATTCCACCAAGTCTAGAACAGAGAATTCAAATCACCCTTACCCTATTTGGAAAGGCATGAAGATGGAGAAAGTGAGCTACACAGTGAGCTAGTCTCACGTTTACAACTTCCAGAATCATTCTTTTTTCCTATGATATGTTATAAAAATTCATGAATCTCTGATTATTGTCTCATAACCTTATAACTTAACCTTTTTCAGTTTATACAAGCCTCTGGTTATTGTATTTGACAAAGTCTTCCTAGTTTCATCGTTAGGTGGTCCAGAAGCGTGGGAGTAGGTTTAAGTGGACACTGATTCCAAAACATAAATGGTCCCTAATATAAATATTTTAGGGAATATAATTTATCATTCCTAAAAGTTTCCTTGGTTTCTCCACAAATCCTATATCCCAGTTTTCAAAAGTGTCATCCAATTTCCCATATTTGTCTACTCTCAAGAGCTTTATGATTCAATGCTATTTTCATGTAATATTTTTGAAAAGGAATATATCATAGATAATATTCTGATTTGATTATAGATCATGGATATTAGAGTAATACTAGTTCTCTGAGTTCATTTTTAAGAATCCTTTCAGTTTGAGCCCTTCCAGTTAAGACTAGTAATTTCCTAGCACCTAGTTTGCCAATTTTCTATAACAAGTCTTTGTTTGTAGTTAGTATCTCTGAAATATGATCCATGGATATTACAGTTAACCAAATTGATAACATATTGAAATCTAATGATGATGTAAGGATGAATTCCTATATTGGTGACTATGGCATGGATTTTATCATTTTGCATTTAGGCTCAGATGTTAATATTCTCACAAGACATACATGGGAAAGTATGGGAAAGACAAGACTAGTATGGTCTCCTATTTTTTTGATGTTTCCTAACCAGTCAAAGCGATTTATTGTTCATCAAATGACATAGGTTCCCATAGAAGTAGAAGGACTTTGGACCCATGCATATTTAGAGGTTATAGATATTTTCGATGATACAAATCTGTATCCTGCACTTATGGGGAATGATTAGGCTATCGATAATCAATACATTATAAATTTTAAGAAAAGGATATTAGCATTTGACGACGTAGAACTATGGGTGGTTTCTCCAATTATTCCTCTGAAACATGAGAGATATATCGAGCACGTAAACAATGAAGGACAATATGTATATTTGGATCATATCTACAATATTACTTATGTGATAGATGACTATGTCAATTCAACATCCGATGGAAAAGTTAGTTGGTGAAGTATTAGTTCCTACTCATCCACCTTAGGATAATCTTTAGAGATGTGGAAGAATCGACTACATGAAGTATCAATGTGAAAGTTCACAAGAATCATGAAATTTGTACGATGAGTAGGTTTTCCTAACTTTGAGTCATTTCTTACATATTTTGAATAAAAAGTATCAGAACCTAAGTGCTTGTTAACCTTGTATGTTGCATTGAAGGATACACTTTCATGATGGTGGGTTTCTCATAAGTAGTCTATTTTAGAATGGAATCAACACTGAATATTACTAGAAATATGATTTGGTGAAGATATATTTTATAATGGTAAAAAATATACAAGGTTGACAAATCTTTTCGATCATATTGAACATTGTCATGCAACATGGGAGACATATCCAAAACATGAATGAGTTCATTAGTTCATACACACCCTGGACATGATACCAAGAAACTAATATAAGTTGGTTGAGCTACAACGATAAATGGTTGAGTGAGAGGAGCTAGTTTCCAGTTTCACACATACATTTGGATTTGTTGATGATAATATGATGACTGATGTTTCTCTACAAATGTTCATAAATAATTTTTTTGAAGATACCCTTATTTTCATGTATAGTTTTTGTTAGAGAAGCATCATAGTTCCCCATTAGATGGAGTGCAATGGAGTGCAATGAAGTGGGAGGAGGGATGGATGAGAGGGAGAGGAGTAGATGAGCATGGATAGGTGTGAACATATGGATCTAGAGTAAGGATCGAGGGGATTGTAATATGATAGTGGAGGGACTAATAGAAGGTGTAAGAGTGAATACAGTTGGATAGAGAGAGGGATTATGAAGAGAGGAGGAGAAGTGCCTTAAATAGGAGTATTATTTGTGTGTCGAGAGGAGACGAAACCGAGCTCTGATACCAATGTAATATCGATATCTAGATATTCTCAATGATATCAAGAAAAATAAAAAATGTGTCACAAGTTTATGATTTTGTCGCATGATGAAATTCTATCACAAGTGATAGTTGGATGAAAAATAATTTAAGGTAATGACATATTTAGGTGACATCATTTTTTGTCCCATCTTCCATTAATGCATAATAACTACATGTTTTCACGGCAAGTGAAGTGATGGTTTGGTTGGCAGTTTATTCAAATAATGGGAAAGATTGCTCCAAGTGACAAAAATTATCTACCGCATGCTCCATTTATTACAGACCCACGTGAGTGAACGAATTCATGCATGTGTAAACCTATTTCATTTTCATGTCAAATTTTGTTCGTTCATTTGTATCCAACTGACTAAATTCTTGAGCCAAGTTATTTATCTACAAATACTTTGAATCCAAATCCATTTTATTATTATGAAAATCCCTTTCTTGATCACCATCAGTGTTCATGATTATTGCACATAGGTTCCCCCTCCCATGACTATTATCGAAGAATATCCACAAAAATTATCTCGACTGGTGTCATCTAGTCCATAAAAAAGGAATCGGATTGGTCACAAAACTACTCCTCTAAGAGAAAAATATACCCATGATGTTGAAGCATTAAGACCTAGGTTAATGACCATTCTTCTTAGTTATATTCCTCCTGAGAGATATGACTCTCATACTCTCGCTATTAACAAGAATGCTAAGTATCTAGTAGTTAATAAAACCATTCCAAAATGTGTCCATGTGACAACAGACATTACGTCGAATCTGAAGAAGATGGGATTCATAGACCATGATTTGTGGAAGTTCCTTGAACTCTCCATGTTTCGTTACATGAAGTATGTGCAAAAGACTCAAGATAAACCTATTCACCTAGCTCCAATGGAGTGGGAAAGAGGATGAGACAAGTTGGTAATACTCTCGTTGATGCACATGCCCCATTTTGGTCACACCGGAGAAGTAAATTTGTTCATCAAGCAATTTCTGGTTTGTTTCCATGGAGCCTATTTATTGTTGTATCGATTAATTTTGGTGGATTTCAACCTAATATCTTAAATAACTGGACTTCTTCTCATAGGGGTCAAACCATCACCATTATTTTCCATAAATGAATAGTTCCCAGACCTTATCAAATGGATGAAAGAGAAATACAAGTTGTCCAAAGATAAGATAGGCTTCTCCATTTCCTCCATCAATGAAACAGTTGTTAGGTTCGAAGAGAAATTATTATCAGGAAATATTCTCAGGGAGTTACGACTGAACCATTGTACAAAAAGAACCATTTCTGCATCAGAGTAGTTTGTTATGGGTGTGTAGATGAACTATTCAACCTATTGGGAGGAATACATGAAAATATTGGAGCAAGCTATTTTACTTTCCTTACATGAATTCTTTGAAGAGGGAATTAGGACTGAAAGGATCCCATAGAAAAGAATTTTTCAACTTAGGGATGTAGTTGTCAACCTCCATAAATGATTTGTAGAGATAGAAATAAATATGAATCCAAGTACATCTCTTGAGGTACTAGAGGAACAACAGAAGGAAGTAATCGAAAATGTGCAGAAGATTTAGGAGGCCAAGGAAATTTATGCCAAAGAATATGCATACGTTTGTTAATCATGGGAATCCTTGATGTATAATGAAAAATTGGCCCAAGGTGACATAGAAGATTCATACTACAGAAGTGAACTTGAATGCGCTAAGGAATTAATTGAAGAAATTGTCTCTGATTGAGAAGATAAGCGAGGTTGCTGACTTCAAAACATAACAACAACAAGTTGCTAAACTACATACCTAATACAAAAACTAAACCGAATGTATCACAAAACTCTAGGATGAATCAGAATAAGTTATATGAATAATCTACCCTATCCATCAATGGGTGCAACGAGTGCCGAGTGTGATGGGAGTAACAAATTCAAAACATATCAGCTCTGAACATGTAGATCAAATGGAGATGGTAAAAGAAAATGTGCAACAAGAAGTACAAGAGGTAATGAACATATGTCATAAGTTTTAAATTAAAATCCACTCAATAAAATGTTCTAGTTGAAGTGGCTCAGAATGAGCCACAGATGAGTGTTGGGGGCATGTTCTCCCTAGGAAAAGACATAATATTTTTTTGTTGGAAAGATGAAGAATCTAGTCATAAGGCGAGCAAAATGGCAACGAAAAATTCTGCGACAAAAAGGATAAGAGTAAGTCAAAGATGGGATTTTGATCTATTTTTATAAGAATTAGCTAACTTATACTAATAGTCTATTTTTGGGAATGGGCATGATTGTAACCTAGTTTGATAGCGCATGTATTGATATAACTTGATGTTTTGACTTTGTGACAACAACTGCTCTACTATTAGTTGAGAACCAATCGGCAGTTAAAACAACAATTGTAAAAAACATATAAGGTCGATCCAAGCTATGTGTGGATGACCAAAATAGACTAGGTTAGATGAGAGTAGAGAATCCATACCAAGGAAACAGTGAGGAAAACATGAGAGGATGAGAAGAAAAAAAATCTCATAAATTGTAAATAATATGTGTTAAAATCTATATATTTTATTGTTGTTTATGTGTTTTGACAAATCAATCTTCCTTATTCTCCAGTGTGTATGTGTTGACAAAAGTCCATCCTTTGGTTTCAGTCAAGTTTCATGATTATGTTTTGATGTAGAAATCCTCTTCCATAAATGTAGAATATTGGTTTGTGTAGTCCCCATAGATATCTCAGATGAGGCCTCACTTTCCTTGCAGGTGTTTCCAATGGAGTTACACTTTGTTAGGCCTATAATTGAGGCTTTGTTGATGGAAATCGAAGTATGAACCAGGGTCAGTAGAGAATATGCCAACATTTCCTATTTTGTTGTGGGTATTTGTAATATTAATATGGCATAACAACACCAATAGGTGTATAATCCAGTTATTGTTGTGCATGATAGCTTTATTGATCGCCCACATGTGATTGTTGGTAAACAAGAGGATTTTGTTGCAAGGGTTGAATAGGGGCAACCAATTTTTGGGTATTATAACCCACAGTAGGTTGTGAACATTTTCTAGTCATACCTCATGGGAAGTATACATAAGGATTTGAATTGGTAATAGGTGGATTAAACTGGGTGTATTCCCCCCTAGTTGGATATTTCATGCATGTAATAGGTTGTTGTGTTTGTTCACACCAAAAACATGGTTTTTGCTTCCCTCAAGGAGGTGTTCATTGTTGAAAATGACCACCCACTCTACTTTGTATTGCAGCCGATACAATATCCAAAGTAGGGGTATAGGGGGATCTTGTAGAAGAATGTCCAGTTGCATTTGGCAAGCTGATAAAAGGAATAAACAAACTTACCAATGATGCAGCAATAGTTTATGTTTGTACAGGATGAGAAACAACCATAATGGTTACTTGTGAGGTAATTTGAGTACTAAACCATGCAATTGTAAGTGAGAAATCAATGCTAATGTTCATAGTCTCATTAGAATAAATACAGATAGAACGACCAAGGATTTCACTTGCTAGAAAATAAGGAAAAGGCCTTGTAGAATATGTGCTGAAATGAGGAGTTAATGCCATAGAATAACATGGGATGATATTTGTATATCCAGACTCATAAATATATTGGAATAATGTTGAAATCCAAAAAGGTGCAAAAGGACCAAACATGGTCAGTATTGGATCTCCTCATGGTGGCACAGAAAAAATTGATCATGAAGGTCCTACACGAAAATTATTATGAGTAGAAGGTTGTACTACCACTATGGGCTCTGAGAGGTTGGTGATGGGGATATTCTTAGGAGGATAAAATTCTCCCCTTCCTTTGGCGATAGGTACTCCTTTTTTCTGAGGTAGAGTTCTCATTTCAACATTGGATGTTATTCCCATCTCTAGTTCCATATCTAGATGGGTTGTAGGGTATTGCATATATTCACGAAATAATCATTGAATACGATGAGATCATATTAGATGTTGGTTCATCATAATGAAACACCAAAACTCTCCATCTCAAAAAATCCTAAATATATACACAAAATCAAGAACTAATCGATTTAATCGAAATAAGAAAACTTGTAGAGAGTGGGATGAATAGTCTAGATCCTAAGATGAGTGTCAGGTCATTCCATCTCATGAAATATTAGGGTCCAAAAGTGAAACATGACAAGAATGATTAATAACATACCCTTGAATGTATATCCCACTATGTGTATAGTTCATGTGCAATATCTCCCTAAGGGTTGTTATTGTTGTATTTCTATGATAGTATGACCAATATGTTCCTCATTTGATATCAGTATCCTAATGGTGTCTCTCGGTATACCCAAGATATGTGGGAGCCCAAATCTACCGTAGTGTTGTCGAATGCATAACCATTCAAAAGGGGCCTTCTAATATACCATAAAGAACATGAAATAATATTTCTAAATACCATAAAAGTACATTAGTATGTGGAATAATCACACAATCTATTGGATGCAGTGCATGCCAAAAACAAGAGCCCCTACACTTAAAGACATTGAAACCCATATTTAACCTAACATGCACTCTTGCTAAAATTGGTAGCATAACTAATGATTTATTTTATCTTTTTATGGTTACGTGGACAATATGATTTTTTTGCAGCAATAGATCCCATTTCAGCTACTAAAATAAGGTAATGTTTAAGGTTGTGATTTTTTGCTTATGCGGTCTTACTAATGCTTACTGTATGTACTATGTTTTGTTTTTTACTAAATTGCATCAAATGCGTGTTTTTTTTTGGTTTTGTTGATTGCAGAAGCAATCTCTTTTGCTTATTAATTATGCTTTTCTGGAACCCGCATTCTTCAAGCCACATCGCAGATAGCGTAAGTCCTTTTTTTTGAGGTTTTGAAAAAAAAATTCCTGCAACCTATAACCCACAAATGCAGATTGCTTATATTGAATTTTTTTTTCTTTTTCCTTTCTGCAACCTATAACCCGCAAATATGGATTATGAATGTCATAAAATATTTTCTCAAATAAAATATCAATTTTCAGTTCCGCATTTCAGGAAACCGGAATGCAGATTGTAGAAATCGGAAACTCAATAGGTAATAAAATTGAAAAATTGTGTTCCCTCATTTATGCAACCCACAATGCATATTACATATGGTGGAAGCAAACAAATCCATTTTTGGTCCCAAATATCATCCTACATTTTCGCAACTTGAAATGCAGATTGCACATTACAAAAATCTAAGTTGAGAAAATTGGTTAAAGTTTGTCTCCAAACATCCATTTCCCACTTTAGTCTCGACCATTGATTTCTTTGAAATCTATGATGTAGATCTGTTTCGCCGTTGTACTTGGTTAATTTAAATCATTCGAATGTTATGATTTTTTCACCATTTCAACCTGCAACTTTTACCTGCACTAAGATTTTAGTGTGATTTATCATTGAGCCCACAAAACCTCTTATTTTCAAGCAATTTACAAGTAATTTTCCCAAATTTCACAATTCTCAGTGGTTCAATATTGTTATTTTTATCTTGGGTAAAATTTTAATTATCATCACCAATTTTTTATCAAAATTTACCTCCTAGTCTACAAATATGTAAGAACTACAATGTATAAGACTTCTCTAATCGAGCAGAAGAATAAGGACCTTAATCTTGGTATTTTCTCTGACATGAGAGGATGGGTGTCAGAAAAATATTACTTGGACTGGTACCAAATCTATGTTATTTTTGACAATGACAAATTTTCAACCATTTCACATGACTCGAAAGTTAACAAAAACATAAGTCAGAGCCATCTTCATTATATATATGCCATACCTCTATTCAATCCATACAGAGACGTTGTCAAGTGGGAACTTGACCACGCAAATCCCAAATACCGATATTTTGAGGATAACACACAGACACAACTATTCTCCTTTTTCCCCGATGTCTTTGCAAGAGAAAACACGCTCAACCCACAACATCAGTTGTTGAATGGTAAATTTATTGTGGCTTCCATGACTGAGTTTAAGTTTGAAGAGATGATAAAATAATGGATAGATAACCCTCCAAATCTCACCCCCAAGCCTACAAAATCCTATTCCATCTCTTGGTTCAGGGAGTTGTTCTCTCTATTGGAGTAAATTCTCTACTGGTTGTATGGGGAGCTAAATTTTATTGTATTTCAGGAGAAATGAGCACCCATCGTTTATCATGTCATGACTACAGGTGAATATTTCAATTGGGCAAAAATTATTTTGATCATTTTGGAGGACATAGAAAAGTATTAGAAGAACCTGGCATCCAGAAAGCCATGTTTCTACCTATCGGCTTATGTTATGGATATATTTTGTGCAACATATCCATTCCCAGGTATGTGATGGAATTAGACAAGGAATTCACCACCTTTCCACATCTACTACTCATCCTTATAGGAGGATAATTTTGTTCCCCACATTTATGACATCTGCGACCAGTTCATTGATTCAATTTACCATAATGTATTTGAAGGTGATCCCCCTACTTTATCTAACAATCCCAAGGCACTAATATCCACCACAGGATATTGGTATGAGGGTGAGTACTTCACCCACATCATAATTTGGGGAAATAACACTATTAATCTTCTGTCCATGATAGTGTATGACAAGATGGTACTCCACGAGATCCCTTTCCAGACTATGATTGATGGGATCTTCCTGAATATTACAGCAACCAAGACAAAGGGTTGGCCCAAATTCGCCATCAATTTGGGATTTTTTACTTCACATGCTTCCATTTTGGGAAAGCAAATTACTACAATGAACTTAGTGGAGAAACGTAAAAGGGTGCATGATCCTAAGTATTTCTTGGCCAACCACTTTGTTCAGGAGCACATGAACACCACGTATGTCCATTAATAAAATCGTGATGACTCAATTTAGTGATGTGCTAATGAATTTTCAGAGGTGGTGAGAATAATTTCTTAAGCATAGGATAAAAGCTTCATTTTCCAGTATCTAAAGGAGCTTAAGAAAACAATCTTACACTATGGGAAGATCAAATTGACAGTGGAAGAAAATTTCCAAAAGAAAACAACCAAAAAAGAAGAAAAGGATTCATTAGCAATATCTTCTTCCACTCTTGCTGATCACTCAAAGGATAAAGGTAAGTATGTTCCCGAAGTTCCTACAAGGTCCCAACCTTCTTCTACACTTGAGGCCTTGCTCAAGTTAGCAGAGATAAATAAAATTTTCAAAAGAATGATCCCAAAAGTGGAGGTATGGGAAATAATTTCGAATCCACAACCAAAGAGGAAAAAGGTTGAAGAATCCATTCCATAGGTTAAAGTACAATTAGTAGTCCTAGAAACTCCACCACAGATACTCCAGAGGGTAGACCAACCAATTCTACAAGTTGAGACAATTAAATAAGTTGATCCACCACCCTATATGAATATTGTGGTGTAGGATATTGAAAGCGACCTTGAGGAGGAAATATACCCCTCTACTTATGTTTTCCCAGTTACTATTCCTACCAGTATACCACCAAATGTTTCAATATCCCAATCAGTTTGAAGTCAATTTGAAATTGTGATTCCTAGACATACCTATTCAGATATTAACCACTCCCACATTCTTCGTGCCACTGATGGTACACCTTCAATATCTTCACATATGTGAATTTCTACCCCTTTTTCCACCTTACCCATTTTTTAAACAACATTTGAGTCTCCTACCATTTACACATTTCCACAACCCCATTCCTTAGTCTCAACCTTCTATCTCTTCCATCCCTACCAATTCCCCTAAACTTATCACTCTTCTTATTTCTACCTTTTCACCTGATACCTCTTATGCCTCCACATCTTCCACTATCATCCTATCTATCAGTATGCAGATCCCTACCTCTAACAATTTCAAGCCTACACCTATAGTTACAATCCCTGAAGGAACCATCTAAACAATAGAGGAGGTGGATGACTTTAATGACAATGTATTTTTCTCCATAGGGAATTGCTTATGGAGAAGGAAGGAAAATACTATAGTTAAAAATGGAACCAAAAGATCCAGAGAAGGAACCTTTAAGCAGGGTTCAATGCCAAACCAAATTGTGTGGAAGAGGGCTTCCAATGATCTCAAACAAGAGGATTTAGAGACTACAATTGCCATGGGGTCCTTTGTAGGGGAAAATTACGATTCAATTTCCTTTATTAACAAAGAATTCAAGGAAAAGGAACATGATTTGTATAGGTCCAAGAAGGAGCAAGATCATGAAAATGCATATCATCAACATGAATTTCAAGACTTGAAGAATGAATATTAAGAGAATATGAAGCAATTCCATGAACAAAATGTTATTCTCAAGCAACAAATTGAAGAATAAAAATGGGTAAATGATGAGCATACAAAGAATATTGCCACCCTTGAGGAGAATCTGAAAGATTTAAATTTGTATTTGTTACTTCTTTATTTTCCAAATTCATAGACGAAGTATTTAAACAATTGGCTTAAAAAATTCATGATGATGTTTACTAGTGAATGGTTAGTATTTTTTAAGGATTCAATGATATTCAAGAGACATGCAATGCATTTGAGCACCATTCTGTCCTCCCCCATGACCACAATCAAAGGAGGAATGAAGCAACTCGAGCTTGTGACACTTTGGTAGATTGGAAGAAATATATCAAATATAGACCTGATGGCCTACCAGTCATACAAAAGGGTCAGATCAAGAGGATCCATATTTCAATTGAAACTTGGAAAAGTGTTTATGACTTGGTAGATTCCATCATTAGAGATATACAAGTGGCATGCAAAAAGAGATGGTTGTATTCAAAAAATCTGCTAGGTTTTTTAAACATGCCACTACCAGATCCAATTGATGAAGCCATTCCTACGAAGCTTAAGATAAAATATATCGAGAGTGACTTTTCAAAAGCTAAGGAATAGATTCATGAAATCAGTCAGCTTCACCTAGACAAAATCAAGGAATGGATCGAGGAAACTCTCATATCACATATGAGAATTAACCTTTCCTTTGAGAATGGGGAAGGTTTAAGAAAATAGAGATTGAATCCTTGATTTGCAAAGATGAACTACACCTAGAGCATTCCCAGTATCACAACATATAATAGTTGTTGGATGTATTTTCCAAGTGCCAGTCTTCCTTTGGAAAATATTAAATTTGTTCTCTTGGAACCCCATATTTTGGGAAGATTTTCTTTCTTTGTAAAATATCGTAATAATTATTTAAAGGGAAGGATGTCTCCCAAGAGAGGGGATGGTGGGATTAATTATGGAGAAAAATAGGAGAAGTAACCACAAAGGACATACCAAGGATGCTACGCAATTTTCCAATATTGTATTTTCTTATAGTTTTAATAAAATTTACATTGTTTCTTATATCATGTGTTTGGGTTAGCCATTGAATTCCTTTCATGGATTCAGTTTATTCTTTTATATTCTTGATGAATTGAACATAGTTTCCTTATTTATTACAAGACAATGATCACTCCATTGATGCTTCATTACGATGTTAATGTGTTGATTATGCATTGAATAAATGTCTTTATTTAATTCATAACCAGTAATTGCAACTATTGAACAGTTACTTATGCCCATACTAATTTTTGAATTGGTATTATTCTGATAGAACATTTATACATATGTAATACTTTAGACAAAGAAGTACAATTTTCATTGTTTCAGTTCCATTCAAGGTTGGAAAAAGGGAACATGCCTGATTTATATTTTGATACGTTGGGTTACTATTTGTTTTTTATAAACTGCACATCTAATTTTTCTAATGAAAATTATTGACAATGACTGTCTCGGTTTCCTTAGTCATATATAGTCTTCAGTTACTATAAAAATTTCCCAAATATTCCCTGGAGGAAGAACAGATCCATTAAGATATCAAAACACTTGTGTCAGTGGAGACATCATATCCATAGGAGTTAGTTAAATAAAAAAACTCAGGGATAAAATCATCTCTGCATGGGATCGATTTGAAGCCTTTCTGGTTGGAATATCTCCTCCTATTTATTTCCTTGTAGTTTATCTAGTAACCTACAATCATGGGGCATAAAAAAATGGCTCTAGAAGGAGGGCATAGTTAAACATGTCAAGATAAAACACATGTAAACCTCCTTCTCCAAGATGACTAATTATCACTAGAAGCGAGATTCAATATTATATGTCTACAACACAACCTCTAGAAAGCCAGACAATAATACTTTTCACGCATGTGTTGCAGCTGCAACCGTTCTCCCTAAATTTCTTAAAAATTTTGGACCCCTCCTCATCATTCAGAATTGCTTTGATTTCGTTTGATCCATAAATGTTTGGTCTCGTTTTATCTTTGGTTGATTCTGAAGACGAATTTGCGGCTTGTTTTCAGAGGATGCTTGTGTTAAGATTTTGTTGTGGGTCGCGGGATTGATTTTGGATCGCTAGCCTGAAACTCGTCAGATCAATTGCCCTTTGAACAAACCATTGTCTCTGAGGTGAAACAGTTTGAAATTCGCTGATTTTGAGTTTTCTAACACTTAAGTTTTCTTATGATCGGGCGTCATTTTTATGTTGGATCAGAAGCTATAATATTTTTCCCTCTCGCCGTTGCGGCTGCCGAAGCGGTTTGGCGTCCGTAGTGCAGAATGTTCCAGCTTCTGATTGGGAAGTTTCTCGCCCGAGGGTCGCGCCTCTTAGTTTTTCCTTCCGCCGTTGCGGCTAGTAAAGTATTTTGTCTTTCAATGTTCAAACCTAGCCGATTTCTGAAGTTTTCCCACCCGCGTCACATGTCCTCAACCTTCTCTCTTCCGCCATTACGGCTCTCAAAGTCCTTTAGCTGCTAAAGTGTGAAGCCATCCGACTTCCGATTGATTTTCCTCACACCGCCGCTTGCCCATAGTCTTTAACCTTCCACCGTTGCTACTAGTAAATTCTTTTCGCTTCCAATGTCTAAGCCATCTGACTTCTGATTTTAAAGTTTCCTGCCCTCCAGTCGCATGAAAGCCGTTTGGCTTTTGATGCTGGTTTCCTCCCGTCTTCCACCATTGGTATTGCTATCACAAGACTATAAGAGGACAAGGTAGTATGGTCGGCATTTGTAGAATGAAGGTGGTGCACCTGATCATTTCTTGTGGATTAGCCGTTCAGTCAGTTTAATTTTCTACTTTGTTTTAAATGCGTTTCCAACAAATGATGCCCGTCGTTTGATTACAGGTAGTTTCCGGGGTTTGGTCAACGGAGGCGGACCGTTTGGTGGAAATAGAGCCGAAACCGGTAGGATCGTAAGATGGACAAACCAAAGAAGAGACAAAATTAATGGTGACAAAGGAGCAGCTCTAAAAGGTCCGGTAGTTACTTAGCCACTCATGGGAACACGTAGAAAAGATAAAGAAATATGAAGCGTTGGGGAGCTGAAAGGTCATCCATTTGGGGGGCAGCCCAAACAATCGGCTGCTGTAGTTTAAATACTAGAAAGTTAGAATTTAGAAAGGACTTTTCCCCTGGAAAAATTTGTAAACTACAAAAAAACTCGGTCGACTGGGCTGCAACCGGTAAAGCCTTTGTTTTGTTACTTTGACCTATGGTAGCTGGACCGTAAACTGGATGGATTCCCTATACCAAACATTCAATGGGATAGTTGGTAATGTTGATTGGGGAGAATCCCTTACTATTGTTGCCTATGAATTTATGGGCCCCAATAGTTTTGGCGCTAGAAGGAGGGCCGCCAGTGTATGGCTGGCTGAGGAAACCCATTTTCTCGAGAACATTCCACCGGTAACAGTTCTGAAAGTAGTGGGTTTCAAAATCCAATTCTAGAAGAAAGATAACATCTATATTATGTTGGCAATGAAATTGTTAATGATCTGAGAAGACACAGCAGTGCATATGTAAAGAAGATTGGGGGATTTCTAGTCATTCCTGAATTGCCCAGAAGAGAGTATAAAAGGAAAGATCGTCCTATAGCGGAAGAATCAGTGTTGGTTGGAGATTGGGAAGAGCTTGTAGAAAAATACTTACAAGAAGTTGTGCTACCGTTGAATCAAGAAGGCATAGAAACCACTCAGAGTTCTCATGCTCATACTCCAATTGGTTCACCTCCTCACTCCCCACCTAGACTCATGGCAGGAGTAAATGCTAATCCACCACTTGCATGGAGATCCAGATCACCATTAAACCTTACACCTCCATTACATGACCTAACTCAAGCCTTTGACAAGATGTTGCCCAAGTTTGACCCCAATGAGAAAATACTAGTAGATGATCACCTACAAAGTTTTTACTTGGAAATTGAAGGATTAAGGGCCGGGGAACATGAATATGTGGTATGCAGACTATTCTTGCATACCCTTAAAGGAGCTATAGCGCCATGGTACTTTGGATTTCCTGCTAACTCTATCCCTGATTGGGATACCTTTAAAAGAATCTTCAGAAGTAAGTATGCAACTCAAAAAACTCATGCAACTCTCATGAAAGGGCTGTACGCGTTGAAGAAAGAAAGAAAATAAAAGGTGCACAGTTTCACACAAAGGTTTGCATCCTATCTCAATAATTTCTCTGAAACAGATAGACCTTCAGACAAAGTTCTAATTGAATATTATACTTTAGCTTTAGGCCCTGATCTGGCCATGTTTTCCAAAGGTAGGGCCAAGCCTACTTTGACGGAAACTTATGAAGAAGCATAAGTGGTGGAAGCTGAAAGAGAGAGCATTGAAGACTATACAGAACAGTCAGGAGAAAAAGGTGCAGGGAGAAAATCCTTATTGTTTACTAAACCTAAGGAAGAAAAGTCACTAGATTTGGAAAATATGGCCAAAATGATGCAAAAGCTTTCCAACAAAATCATAGATATGGGGAAAGAAAAGGAAGCACAAAAGTTTTATAAGCCATATTATAAGAAAAGAGAGGATAACCATCAGTCTCAACCTCCTCCTCACAATACTGCATCTATGAATTTAATAGAGGTAGGTTTGGACAATTTTGCACTTTCCACCAATAGCCACACTCTGAAAAGAATTGTCCTCAATGGATTAATTCGATGACATTGGTCATGAATCAACCATTAGATTCTAGATTAACAGAAGAGGGAGATGAAGAAAGAAAAGAGAATTATGCTTCTACTTCTACCAAGGAGCAGGAAGAGGAAACCATGGCTTTATGGAATTCTGTCTCGTTATTTGATGCTGAAGAAGAAAAGCCTTAGGGGTACAAGGGCGTTATGGAAACCAACGTAGCCACAAGGAGCCGGGGAATGGTTAAGGAAGATAGTCTTATACTCCCAAAGATTAAGAGGCTGCAGAGAAATGTTAAGAAGAAATTTCAAAACAAATCTTTGGCTGATAAAATTCCAGAATTCACTATTACCAGCCAAAATCCTATGCAAAGTGATGCGCATGTCAAGACAAGTGAAGAAAATGCTGATAAATCCCACCCCATGGAGCAACCGATGGATTATGACATTGTGGAGGATTTAAAAAGGTAAAAGCAAATGTGCCGCTATTCGAAATGTGTAAAGTGTCATAGAAAAAAGAAAGACTATTGAAATCACTTGAAGCATCGGATGAGAAGCTTCCCGCCAACAATCAACCTTAGGAAGAAGAAGAGATTGGAGAAACCAGCGTTGGAGGTAAGTCTAAAAGCAAACATCCGCCTTTCCTCCTCACATTTGAAATATTCAATCATAATGTACATAATTGCTTGGTAGACTCAAGGGCATCGGTAAATGTTATGCCCATATCAATCTGTAAAAGGATAAATGGGCAGCCTAAGCCATCCACGTGGAGGGTGGTTCAATTGGACAGAACGAATGTAAAGGTGATTGGTGAGCTGGAAGACATTCTAGTCCGTCTAGCATCTAATGACAAAGTTTTCCAAGTTATTAACATCGTGGTGGCTGATATACCAGACGCTTATGGTCTTGTCCTAAGTATAGATTGGTCGGCCAAATTAAATGGATATTTCGCTTCATATTGGTCCCATCTTTGGTTGCCATACAAAGGGAGTCCAAACCAGATTAAGATTCTAAGAGAGCCTCACATGAAGTACAATGTTACTCAGCTGGAGGAGAAGAATGTGCCAGTGGAATTTGTATTGGGAAACTATTTTATTGAGTTGGAACCAGGGAATTATCAAGAAGAAGAATCTAGCAACACTTCTGACACCCAGCCTGATCTCCTTCGATTCTCACAGGCTGATGAGATTGACTGTAATATAGTAAGCTTAGCAGTAGGAATAGATTCACCTTCAGTAGTTAGTGATTTTTGAATTTTGTTTTTTGATGGCTCAAAGACATTAGAGGAGTCAGGGGCTGGCTGTGTCCTGATCGATCCCCAAGAGAATAAAAATTTCCTTTCATGTAGATTAGATTTTGAGTGTACTAATAATACAGCTGAGTACGAAGCACTGGTGCAGGGCTTAAAGAAAGCAATTGAATTAAAGGTAATTAATTTAAAAGTTTTTGGAGATTCCGAAATTATTGTGAAACAGATCCAAAATAAAATACATTGTATTTCTCCTCACTTAAATGCTTACCAGAATGAGGTATGTGTAGAAATTCAGGCCTGTAGTAGATTAATTTCACCCACAACAATTAACAATTGATCATGCAAAATTATCAACAATGGAGACTGAATATGGAGCTGTAACACAAAATTATATTAACTGAGTGTACAATAGCCAACCCTGTAATAACATAGGCTTTTGAATATATAGAATACATGAGCAAATCGAATGCATAAGGAAGCATCCAAATCTAGCATAAAGCAGGCTTAGCCAAAATAGGCAAATCCCCCATAGGTGTAAAAAGCTGATCCCAAATCTATCAAGGACCCCACAAATTAGCAAGGGCGCATGAGAAAGATAAAGAGTGGTCAAATGGAAGCTCATACATGCTTTTGCATGGAGGAAAGAGTGGAGGAGGAAGAGGCAACAAAGTTGATTCACCTCACCTAGTCTTGCTTTCCTATGTGCCTTAAAACACTGAAAAAGCAGGGAATAAAGCAGAAAAAGCAGATGGGCACCTAGGAGGCCAGGAATAAAGCATATTTGATTCCCAAGGCTTTCCCAAGTGCTACAGGAGTCAATAATGGCAAGTTTGACCTCTATGGATAGGCAATTAGCAACTTGCACATGGTGGGACTCATGGACTAGGCAAATAAGACAAAATAAATGAAATAATGTCTAAGTGGGTAAATAATATGGGTTGATTATTATAACACCCCCCCTTAAGCCTGACTTTATGAGTAATAAATAAAGAATATAGGGCCTAGCAACAAGGCTTAGTCACCCTTTACATACTGCAAGTCCATATGAAACAAGGAAAGAGGCAAAACCAACTTGGGAAAATCCTCCCTTAAACATGGACTGTAAAACAAAATTGTAGAATCTTGTCTCCACTCATGCTTTGACAGCATGATCAGAAATCCCCAGCAGTGATTTGAGATTGCTGAAGGTCTTCTCACAAAATGATTTTGTGAAGATGTCAGCTACTTGTTCTGAAGATGAGCAGAAGAGTAGGTGAATGGTGCCATCATGCACAAGCTCTTTGATGTAGTGCATGTGAATCTCAATGTGTCTGGTTCTCTGCTTCTAAACTGGATCCTTGTAGA